>OU342745.1:525858617-526285303 GCA_910589775.1 Avena eriantha
GGCCCATGCAAGCTTGACATACCTCCTCTATTTGGATTTATTTTGAATTTTGGAGTAAAGCTTGTTGGTTTGGGAGACCATCATTAGCCCTTTCAAAGGAGCTTAATAGTACATCTTGTCTCTTTCAATATTTCTTACATGCCTATCCTTGCATGGGCAGATACCTTGGGAATTCTCTCCTTTGCTTCCTTCCATGTGATCTATGAACCCTAATCTCTCCTCTCTAGCATAAAACCATCTCTCTTCACTTACTCAAGCCTAGCCCTTCTACTCTTTTCTCTCTAGCTCACCTCCCCAACCTAATCTAGCTAAACCCTAACTCTCAACCCTTCTCCTTCCTAGCCTCGGCTAAGCCCCATCTAACCCCCTTAATACCCTAGACCATCACCACCTGGCCTGGTTCGGCCCCAACCCATCCCCCTTCTACTCCATGCCGAGCCACCCTCCCCTCTCCCTTACCCTAGCCGAGGCAATCTACCTTTCCCCTCCCCTTTTCCTCTCTTCCCTCGCTGCCAAGGAGACCCCACCCGAGCCACTCTGCGCCTCCCCTCTGGCCCCAGCGCTGGAGCCTTCCCTGGCCTCCCGAGCCTCGCAGCACACATGAGAGAGGGAGAAAGAAAAGGTGGCCACCACCACCTTTTTCCCCCCGAGCCACCCACAACCTCTCTCCCTCCCTCGGCCTTATCCACCCCTCTCCCCTCTACCTAGAGTCGCCCAGATCCCCAGGGCCCTGCCGTCGCAGCCCCTTCCCCATCTACTCCTGCCAACCCTCTCTCCCACCTCTGGTCACCCACCGTCGGCATCGGCTCTCTCCACCGTCGCTAGGAGGCGTGCGTGGCGACTGGGTGTTGGGGAAGCGCCAGTGTAGCCCCTGGACCATCCCAGTACACGACGTCGAGAAGGAGGAGGCCCAGCCCGCTGCACGCCGACGTGACCGAGAAGAAACCCTAGACGCGGATCGTCTGCTACCATGCCGTTCCCCTACACCCTGGCTAGATCCACCACCACCAACCCACTCTCGGGGAGCCTCCGATCCCCCCTGACATCCTCTCGCACATCGTCTCTTCCTGGACGAGGAGAACATTGCGTCAAGCACTCTCTGTGCATGCCGTCGCTTCCGCCATCGCGCCGCAGAGCGGTTATCTAGCCGCACAGCGGATGCCTAGCAACAACCCCCGAACCACCGCAGAGGTAGCCGCCGCCGCCAGCACCAGCGCCAGGTCGCGAGATCGATCCCCCGCCACGCCGTTCCCTTCGGCCCTCAGTTTCGTCAGACAAGGTTGGAAGAAAAACAGTGCGTGGTGGCCTTTTTCCCTATACCCCCCTTGCGTCTTTTGTTTCGCAACCGCGCTCTACACGGCCCCACATGTCATCCACGGTGGCGTTTTTACAAAAAGGCGTCGCAGATTTCTCGGCCTCAACCCGCAGCCCTCGGATCCGCCACGTGTCGAGTCCCCGCTGGCGCGCACGCGTGGTGGCCCCGCAGCCCCTGTGGCCCAGCTGTCAGTCGGTGTGGCTGGCTGAGCGCCCGGTGAGAAAAGCCGTTGCGTCGTTTTTCCGCCAGCGCAGCAGACGACCCCACCTATCTGTGACTCGGGCTAAATCCCTCTGAGTATAAAAAGTGTCTATTCTTTTTCGGTTTAATAAAATCTTTTCCAGAATTTGTTTAAATGATTTTAAATCCAGAAATTAATAACTTTTAATTGGTAATTCCAAATTTGACAAATAATATATGTTTTTGAATCCGAAAAATGTGAGGAATTCAAATATGCCATCCAAAATAATGTTTGACCACTTTAAATTTTCGAAATTGTTTAATTGCAATAAAAATGCCTTTTCTTAATTAATTAATAACTTTAATTCTATAACTGCAAATTTGACAAATAATATGTCTAAATCGATCAGCGCGATATCCTGTACTAACTACGCATTCCATGTTATGAATTGGAGCATGCATCATATAAATATTAAATAATCATAACTGTTTATGGTAACAAAACTTGGCCAAATAATTAATAAAATGATTTATTCTTGTCCCCACACCTCACCCTTGCCATGCTACTTTATGTCCATGTAAATTGTGCATCATTCATCGTGGCATGCTTGGTTGCTTGTCACATTTGTTTATACGCTTGTGCACTTTATTTATGTGGCCCTTGTTTGTTTGGTTCTTCTTTCGAATAGACACCGAGCAGAGGAATTATCAGGAATACTAGGAGTACTACCCAGATCCATCTCTCACTTCAACTGAGCTGCCAGGCAAGCACTACCACATGCTTGCATACATATAGTACCTATTGCTTCTATCTTATTCTTGCATCATGGAGTCGCGAATGCATTAAATTGAATCCCAAGTACTGCATAGCCTTTACTTTTAAACCCCACCGAGCTTGTTCCTCCATCCCATGAGCCATTACTACAGGAGTTGTTTGAGCCATGCGAGTCGTAGAACAGCATGTGTAGGGTATGTGAGTGTCTGATGGATAACGAGGTACCTAAACAACTTAACCTGAGTAGTAATGGGATAACTAATGAAAGAGGCACCGATGGGCAATATCTGTCATTTTGTTTTTATGTCCACTTGTGTCCCGTAGGACCCCGAGTACTTGATTCCCGTTCCTTGACTATTCGCACTATCCACATCCGGGAGGACTTGTGGACCCCCCCTGAGCCAGAGCTTGATTCATTTTTATTTCTTGGGGCCACGAAGTAGTTTGGGGCTTTATTACTATCTTGTACTTATGCCATGCTTTACCGTTTTAATTACGATTGTGCATGGAGCACCTATACTGTTTAAGAATGTGGAATGTTTTTGCGGTATCGACAAGCCCAGTCACATTTTCGGGTTCCCAGTCGTTTACAGTGATTGTCGCAAACTCTGGGTCCGTCTGGGAGCCGGCCAACTTCGTTGCGGGTAGCTTATTGGGGTGGCCCCCTGAAATGATTTGTGAATCCTATGATTGCTTTGTCGTGAAAGCCTCGTTGGGTCCTGATTTGGTTTTTCTGAGGTCGATCGTGAGTGTGTTTCTATTTGTGCACCCCTGCAGGGTAAATCTTTCTGAAAGCCGTGTCCGCGGTTATGGACGACTTGGAGCACAGTTTCTCGATCATAGACAAGCATAACTAAAGTACCATCATTAATTTGACTAAAGATCTGACTAGTATTTAATGCAATACTCAAGGAATGATTAATAAAACTGCCAACGGATGGGTTGTTCGTCCGCTTTCTCGTTGGTAAGCGAGAAGGAGGATGGATCTCTTACTTTATACTGTTATAACTGTCGTTATTAATTAACGGACATCCGTCTATCATTGGTTAGGCGGATGGTTAGCGAGTTTCTATAGAATTGCTTGGTGTTATCTTTTGCTGCAATTGCGTCACCCCAGGTATATGTCCCCTTTAGAGGCATAAAGACTTGCTGAGTACCCCTAGGGTCTCACACGATAAATTGTTTGATTCAGATGAACAGGTGTATTCGCAGGATGGATACTGGGTGGAGGAGACAGATGATGTTGCCAACGATCACTCGGTGTAGAGATTCCGGGGATGGGGATCCGTGAGATCTGTGGGCGGGATGTGCTTATTTATGTGGCATCTTATGCCGATTTTCTTCTTATCCATACTCGGATCTTATTTCCCGCTTCCTCTTGATACTCTGTTGATTGATGTATGAGGAGATATCCTACCCTATTATTCTATCTAGGATATTTGGTTCTTGTCGTATGGCGTTGCAATATTTCTATTTCTTTTAGATGGTATGGCTCTGAGAACTGTTCTAAGGTATGTTGCATACATACTCACTTGTGTATGTATTTGATCTCTTCGCGTGTTGCCTATGCCGCTCGCTCTTGTCCCGATGTTCTTGGAAGTGGTTAGGGCGATCGACGGGCCTACACGTGGATGGCCCTGGGCCCCTGCTGTAAAACCCTTAACCACTTTTGGTTCATCCAGGCTTGAACTTAGAGCATAGGGTCCGAGGTTGTTACAATTGGTATCAGAGCCATCCCGCCCTTCAGGGTCTCAGCCAAAATGGTCGTTGTCAGTCTAGCAAATATTTTGGTAGCTATGTATACTAGGGAAAAACAAAACGTGAGAGTAGGACTGCTTCCATTTTTCTTCTTACCCACCCACCCACCCTTTTCTGGTAAGGAAGTATAACGTTTTCAATCCTCTTCTAAAAATTCAAACTAGGATTCACGTGTTCTGGGTTCCGTAGTACCATAGGTTGTGTGTGTGTGTGCGTGGGTAATTCCTTGTCTATCTGTTGCATCCAAGTTGTTGTCGCTATCTGCCTTTTGGTTATCAATTGTTGGTACATTCCATACCGACAGGCTTTTGCAAACCGACGCCATCTATCCGACTCCTTGTTAACCGGCACAATCTTTTTAAGGGTGTTCTTCCTTACAGCATCTTTGAAGTGGTTTGCGCATCTATTGGTATTTTAATGCTGAAAAATGCGGAAATTTTTTCTTTGATACATCTGTGTTTCCACACTCCTCTTCAGTCGTGAGTGAAACATTATCTATCTTCCTTTTATCAGCATATTCATGCTAACTCGTTCTTTTGTCACCGGCGCTTGATCTGGAGGTTTACTCCGTCTTCAATTCTTTTGGGTTAAATACAGAACATGTGTCGATCCGATGCTTGCAATTGTAATTTGGTACTCGGCATTACTATATGACACTTATCATGAGTGGAATATGGTCAATGCTATAAATCCAATCCTCCAAATGATGGCGGTTATCTCCTGCGATTTTGAGTTATACCGTGATCATATCTTTATCATATGCAAGTATCTCTGTAAATCCGTAGGTTTCTCGAGGCACTACGGTGGTCTATCATCTGTTATCATGTTTCGCATCTTTTTGAACTCCATATCTACAAAATTCTCTTTGATACGAGGGAATTGCATCTTTTCGTCTCGGATAGCTTTGCTTAAGGTATGAGCTATCATCGTTCCTTTATCTAAGATCTCTTTATCTTTGTAAACCGGTGATCCGATCGACAATATGAATTAAGTGGAATTTCTTGTTCCCTTCCGAAGGACCAGATAATCTATTCTGCCAGTGCATCTTCTTCAACACGAATCCTTGCTCTTAATGTTGATCTTTCAAAGAGTGTTGAGCTCAGAAAGCATTTCGAGTATTTGTTCGTTTCTCTCGCCTCTTGAATTTGATATTCTTGGAATATCTTGTTAATCCATGGTGGCATATTTTGATGATATGCTTTCTTATTCAATATCAATGGAAGAACATGGAAGATCATCTGTGTCTTTTCTCTCAAGCTTCATGAGCACTGCCTGTGTGCAAAGTCTCAAAGTGTGAATTCTGGCTTCTTCAAGTCACCTATCTCGACCACGTCTTTCTACTAAATACATCGCTTCAATTCTGGAATCAACAAGCCCATTGTTAATTCCATCCTCCATCTTCAACCAATCCTGAATTTTTCCTTGTTGGCAAGTTATCATCGTCGTTCCGCCGAAGATTTTCCTCAAGACTGCTAAATCTCTCTCAATCATTTCAAGAAGAACAAGGAGTTCTTTTCACCTCTGTCTCATCAAGTAATCTTTTGAAATCCTCTCGTTCTATCGTCTATGTTCAATCCACGGAGGCCATGAAGACTTTTCAGATCTTTTGTAATCCTTCTGTTCAAGTTGTTGCTATCTTTTCTTTATCTGTTGAATCTTCCAGTTATTCTCTGTAATCTTCATCCATATCTTTCCGGTGGCTAGGTACTTTCGACCCGACGACAACATCATCATCCTTATCTATCTTGGATCCGGCGAATCGTTGCATCAATCTTTTGTTTTCTAACGGAGTTCCATGAGTTCTTTTGTCAAGATCTTCAGTCTGTTTTGGGAGTTGGGTTGCATGGTTTTCCTATTCATGTGCGGAGTAATGCTTTGACTGCGGGATGGAGTAGCTACCATACCACTACTCTTATCATTCGCTCTTGTACATTGGATTGGTGAATTTGTGCGATTTAACTCATTCCACGGAAGTTAGAAGTGGCCTTTATCCCTCGATACTTTTACTTCCGTCCTTGCCTTCCGGAGTGCTCTCTCGAAGAACATAAGCAATAATCTCTTGTTGGTGATCTCGTCTTTTCTACACGGAGCAAATCATCAATTATCTGGTGGAAGCAAATGTTGTTATCGTCTCAGTTACTCTTCATTCTACCGGAGCACCACATCGTCAATCAAGAAGGGTGGAAAATATACCTGACTTCCGTTGTCAATCCTTTTCTCTTGGTACAGCCAATTATGGTTGATGTTGTCCACCGCAAATCTATTGTGTTAGCCTCAAGATTAAAGAAAGCAACAAGTATCCCTACAATAAACTCCGGATCCTCTATATTCTTTTCTTCTCGGGATCCCACCATAATCTAGCATCACCTCCTTGTCAAGAAGATATATCTGCACACCTCAATTGCGTGATCCTTTGGTTCTTACCGGCGCAACAAGAATCTAATCCGACAATGTCTAACTCAATCTTTCTATTGATATCAAGGAACTCTATTCTTTGAAGGCGATATTGTTTCCGAACTTCTTTTCCCAAATCCGAGAGAAGATACAATTCTATTTTTCATAGTGGTTGATATCCTCTCCAAAGTAGCTCTTTCTTCCAGCGAGACAAAGATTCATCTTCTCTATACCTGTAAATCTTTAATCTTAATGGTGTGTCGTTTCTTTCTCCCTGATACATCTTCTTTTCTATTTCTTTTACAAGTGGTTCTATTCTTTTATCATGTTTTTCGGAAAACCGGAGCTATGTTCAGCCTATCATTCTTGTCTCACGACAATCCTTCAACTCTTCTAATCCTTTTTTCTCTAGTAAAACTCTAGACTCGCAACAAGTCTAGTAGGTTTTGCAAGGTGTAATGGTCGCACCATTCCATTGTTCATCAACTTGGGAACGTGAGGGTCACCTTCGTTCCGAACACCCGCCTCGCCTTATGTTGTTTTCTTTTTCTTAGGAATCTCGGGGTGAGATTCTTGTTAAGTGGGGGAGAGTTGTAGCATCCCAATTGTCTAACAATTGCAATGCTACTAGCCTAGTCTATATATATGCTACCTTCCTACATATAATTGTTGCATCATAATTTTATCATGCTCATGTCATCATGCCACATTGCATTTGAGCATCATATAAAACCCGTTTCATTTGGTTCTTGTCTCGTATGCATTTATCAATTGTATTTGTTTCTTAATAAAATGTATTCGCTTCTTGATAATTGCGTCATGCCCAAGTTGAGTTGGGGGCATATCTTTTATTAACTCCACCACCTTTCTTTGTCAGCACCCCATAATTCCACCATCCAACTATAGGTGAGCTTTGCATGTTATTGGGTTTACCTCTAGCTCATGTGGGTTGGGATGGGTCCACTTACAATTCCACATGCTCCCATATATGCATCATGTTGTTTTCACATTATTGATGTGTGTAGAGCCACATGGCCACCTTTGCATGCTATGTGAGTGGAGTGCATTGTCAAGCTTCCATATGGTTTAAATTTGAATATAAGCTCATGGAGGAATACAATTGTGGTTCATGTTGGCTAGTGGCATATACACACAAGTTTGGCAACCTTATATTCATGCATGATCTTGTATTTAGTCCATGTGGTAAACAACCTTCCTTTCCTTTTGGTTGGGCCATATTCAAATTCTTGAAACCTTGCTTATATAAATGCCATGAGTTATTCTAGTGGTTTTCACTACTAGAGGATGCATTTATTATTTATGCATGGCCCATGCAAGCTTGGCATACCTCCTCTATTTGGATTTATTTTGAATTTTGGAGTAAAGCTTGTTGGTTTGGGAGACCATCATTAGCCCTTTCAAAGGAGCTTAATAGTACATCTTGTCTCTTTTAATCTTTCTTACATGCCTATCCTTGCATGAGCAGACACCTTGGGACTTCTCTTCTTTGCTTCCTTCCATGTGATCTATGAACCCTAATCTCTCCTCTCTAGCATAAAACCCTCTCTCTTCACTTACTCAAGCCTAGCCCTTCTACTCTTTTCTCTCTAGCTCACCTCCCCAACCTAATCTAGCTAAACCCTAACTCTCACCCCTTCTCCTTCCTAGCCTCGGCTAAGCCCCATCTAACCCTCTTGCTACCCTAGACCATCACCACCTGGCCTGGTTCGGCCCCAACCCATCCCCCTTCTACTCCATGCCGAGCGACCCTCCCCTCTCCCTTACCCTAGCCGAGTGAATCTACCTTTCCCCTCCCCTTTTCCTCTCTTCCCTCGCTACCAAGGAGACCCCACCCGAGCCACTCTGCGCCTCCCCTCTGGCCCCAGCGCTGGAGCCTTCCCTGGCCTCCCAAGCCTCGCAGCACACGTGAGAGAGGGAGAAAGAAAAGGTGGCCACCACCACCTTTTTCCCCCCGAGCCACCGACGACCACTCTCCCTCCCTCAGCCTTATCCACCCCTCTCCCCTCTACCTGGCGTCGCCCAGATCCCCAGGGCCCTGCCGCCGCAGCCCCTTCCCCATCTACTCTTGCCAACCCTCTCTCCCACCTCTGGTCACCCACCGTCGGCATCAGCTATCTCCACTGTAGCTAGGAGGCGTGCGTGGCGACTGGGTGTTGGGGAAGCGCCAGTGTAGCCCCTGGACCATCCCAGTACACGACAACAAGAAGGAGGAGGCCCAGCCCGCTGCACGCCGACGTGATCGAGAAGAAACCCTAGACGCGGATCGTTTGCTACCATGCCGTTCCCCTGCACTCCGGCTCGATCCACCACCACCAACCCACTCTCGGGGAGCCTCCGATCCCCCCTGACATCCTCTCGCACATCGTCTCTTCCTGGACGAGCAGAACATTGCGTCGAGCACTCTCTGTGCGTGCCGTCGCTTCCGCCATCATGCCGCAGAGCGGTTATCTAGCCGCACAGCGGATGCCTAGCAACAACCCCCGAACCACCGCAGCGGTAGCCGCCGCCGCCTGCGCCAGCGCCTGGTCGCGAGATCGATCCCCCGCCACGCTGTTCCCTTCGGCCCTCAGTTTCGTCACACAAGGTTGGAAGAAAAACAGTGCGCGGTGGCCTTTTTCCCTATACCCCCCTTGCGTCTTTTGTTTCGCAACCGCGCTCCACACGGCCCCACATGTCATCCGCGGTGGCGTTTTTACGAAAAGGCGTCGCAGATTTCTCGGCCTCAATCCGCAGCCCTCGGATCCGCCACGTGTCGAGTCCCCGCTGGCGCGCACACGTGGTGGCCCCGCAGCCCCTGTGGCCCAGCTGTTAGTCGGTGTGGCTGGCTGAGCGCCCGGTGAGAAAAGCCGTTGCGTCGTTTTTCCGCTAGCTCAGCAGACGACCCCACCTGTCGATGACTCGGGCTAAATCCCTCTGAGTATAAAAAGTGTCTATTATTTTTCGGTTTAATAAAATCTTTTCCAGAATTTGTTTAAATGATTTTAAATTCAGAAATTAATAACTTTTAATTGGTAATTCCAAATTTGACAAATAATATATGTTTTTGAACCCGAAAAATGTGAGGAATTCAAATATGCCATCCAAAATAATGTTTGATTACTTTAAATTTTAGAAATTGTTTAATTGCAATAAAAATGCCTTTTCTTAATTAATTAATAACTTTAATTCTATAACTCCAAATTTGACAAATAATATGTCTAAATCGATCAGCACGACGAGCCCGTTCTAACTACGCATTCCATGTTATGAATTGGAGCATGCATCATATAAATATTAAATAATCAGAACTGCTTATGGTAACAAAACTTGGCCAAATAATTAATAAAATGATTTATTCTTGTCCCCACACCTCACCCTTGCCATGCTACTTTATGGCCATGTAAATTGTGCATCATTCATAATGGCATGCTTGGTTGCTTGTCGCATTTTGTTTATACGCTTGTGCACTTTATTTATGTGGCCCTTGTTTGTTTGGTTCTTCTTCGAATAGACGCCGAGCAGGGGAATTATCAGGAATCCCAGGAGTACTACCCAGATCCATCCCTCGCTTCAACTGAGCTGCCAGGCAAGCACTACCACATGCTTGCATACATATAGTACCTATTGCTTCTATCTTATTCTTGCATCATGGAGTCGTGAATGCATTAAATTGAATCCCAAGTACTGCATAGCCATTACTTTTAAACCCCACCGAGCTTGTACCTCCATCCCATGAGCCATTACTACAGGAGTTGTTTGAGCCATGCGAGTCGTAGAACAACATGTGTAGGGTATGTGAGTGTCTGATGGATAACGAGGTACCTAAACAACTTAACCTGAGTAGTAATAGGATAACTAATGAAAGAGGCACCGGTGGGCAATATCTATCATTTGGTTTTTATGTCCACTTGTGTCCCGTAGGACCCCGAGTACTTGATTCCTGTTCCTTGACTATTCGCACTATCCACATCCGGGAGGACTTGTGGACCCCCCTGAGCCAGAGCTTGATTCATTTTTATTTCTTAGGGCCACAAAGTAGTTTGGGGCTTTATTACTATCTTGTACTTATGCCATGCTTTATCGTTTTAATTATGATTGTGCGTGGAGCACCTGTACTGTTTAAGAATGCTGAATGTTTTCGCGATATCGACAAGCCCAGTCACATTTTTGAGTTCCCAGTCGTTTACAATGATTGTCGCAAACCCTGGGTCCATCTCGGAGCCGGCGAACTTCGTTGCGGGTAGCTTATTGGGGTGGCCCCCTGAAATGATTTTTGAATCCTGTGATTGTTTGTCATGAAAGCCTCGTTGGGTTTTGATTTGGTTTTTCCGAGGTCGATCGTGTGTGTGTTGCTATTTGTGCACCCCTGCAGGGTAAATCTTTCTGAAAGCCGTGTCCGCGGTTATGGACGACTTGGAGCATAGTTTCTCGATCATAGACAAGCATAACTAAAGTACCGTCTTTAATTTGACTAAAGATCTGATTAGAAATTAGTGCAATACTCAAGGAATGATTAATAAAACTGCCAACGGATGGGTTGTTCGTCCGCTTTCTCGTTCGTAAGCAAGAAGGAGGATGGATTTGTTACTTTATACTGTTATAACTATCGTTATTAATTAACGGACATCCGTCTATCATTGGTTAGGCGGATGGTTAGCGAGTTTCTATAGAATTGTTCGGTGTTATCTTTTGCTGCAATTTTGTCACCCCAGGTATATGTCCCCTTTAGAGGCATAAAGACTTGCTGAGTACCCCTAGGGTCTCACACGATAAATTGTTTGATTCAGATGAACAGGTGTATTCGCAAGATGGATACTGGGTGGAGGAGACATATGATGTTGGCAACGATCACTCAGTACGGTGTAGAGATTCTGGAGATGGGGATCCGCAAGATCTGTGGGCGGGATGTGCTTATTTATGTGGCATCTTATGCCGATTTGCTTCTTATCCGTACTCGGATCTTGTTTCCCGCTTCCGCTTGATACTCTGTTGATTTATGTATGAGGAGATATCCTACCCTATTATTCTAACTAGGATATTTGGATCTTGCCGTATGGCGTTGCAATATTTCTATTTCTTTTATATGGTATGGCTCTGAGAACTGTTGTAAGGTAGATTGCATACATACTCACTTGTGTATGTATTTGATCTCTTCGCCTGTTGCCTACGCCTCTCGCTCTTGTCCCGATGTTCTGGGAAGTGGTTAGGGCGGTCGACGGGCCTACACGTGGATGGCCCTGGGCCCCCACTGTAAAACCCTTAACCACTTTTGGTTCATCCAGGCTTGAACTTAGAGCTTAGGGTCCGAGGTTGTCACATTTGTTCTTCTCCCAAACCACATAGGGATACACCAGTGTCATTGCATGTCTGTTCTTCTCATGAACCACATCTAGTGTCATTGGATGTGTGTTCTTCTCATGAACCACTGCCAGTGTCATTGCATGTCTGTTCTTCTCACAAACCACATAAGGATCCACCAGTGTCATTGCATGTGTGTTCTTCTCATGAACCACACATGGATCCACCTAGTGTGATTGCATGTCTGTTCTTTTCATAAACCACATATCACTAGTGTCATTGCATGTGTGTTCGTCTCATCAACCACACATGGATCCACCAAGTGTGATTGCATCTCTGTTCTTTTCACAAACCACATATGGATCCACCAGTGTCATTGCATGTGTGTTCTTTTCACAAACCACATATCACTTGTGTCATTGCATGTGTGTTCTTCTCACAAACCACATAAGGATCCACCAGTTTCATTAGATGTGTGTTCCTTTCATAAACCACATGTTGATCCACTAGTGGCATTGGATGTGTGTTCTTTTCATATACCACACCCAGTGTCATTGCATGTCTGTTCCTCTCACAAACCACACATGGATCCACCAGCGCCATTGCATGTGTGTTCTTCTCACAAACCACATAAGGATACACCAGTCCCATTGCATGTGTTTTCTTCTCATGAACCACAACCAGTGTCATTGCATGTGTGTTCTTCTCACAAACCACATAAGGATCCACCAGTGTCATTGCATGTGTGTTCTTTGAATGAACCACAACTAGAGTCATTGGATGTCTGTTCTTCTCACAAACCACATATGGATCCACCAGTGTCATTGCATGTCTGTTCTTCTAAACAAACCACACATGGATCCACCAGTATCATTGCATGTCTGTTCTTTTCATGAACCACAACCAGTGTCATTGCATGTATGTTCTTATCACAAACCACATAGGGATACACGAGTGTCATTGCATGTCTGTTCTTCTCATGAACCACATCTAGTGTCATTGGATGTGTGTTCTTCCCATGAACCACAACTAGTGTCATTGCATGTCTGTTCTTCTCACAAACCACATAAGGATTCAACAATCTCATTGCATGTGTGTTCTTCTCATGAACCACACATGGATCCACCTAGTGTGATTGCATGTCTGTTCTTTTCACAACCCACATATCACTAGTGTCATTGCATGTGTGTTCTTCTCATCAACCACACATGGATCCACCTAGTGTGATTGCATGTCTGTTCTTTTCACAAACCACATATGGATCCACCAGTGTCATTGCATGTGTGTTCTTTTCACAAACCACATATCACCAGTGTCATTGCATGTGTGCTCTTCTCACAAACCACATAAGGATCCACCATTGTCGTTGGATGTGTGTTCTTTTCATAAACCACATGTTGATCCACCTGTGTCATTGGATGTGTGTTCTTTTCATGAACCACACCCAGTGTCATTGCATGTCTGTTCCTCTCACAGACCACACATGGATCCACCAGTGCTATTGCATGTGTGTTCTTCTCATGAACCACGACTAGAGTCATTGGATGTGTGTTCTTTTCATGAACCACAGCTAGAGTCATTGCATGTGTGTTCTTCTCACAAACCACATAAGGATACACCAGTGCCATTGCATGTGTTTTCTTCTCATGAACCACAACCAGTGTCATTGCATGTGTGTTCTTCTCACAAACCACATAAGGATCCACCAGTGTCATTGCATGTGTGTTATTTTCATGAACCACAGCTAGAGTCATTGGATGTCTGTTCTTCTCACAAACCACATATGGATCCACCAGTGTCATTGCATGTGTGTTCTTCTAAACAAACAACACATGGATCCACCAGTATCATTCCATGTATGTTCTTTTCATGAACCACACCCAATGTCATTCCACGTCTGTTCTTCTCACACACCACATAGGGATACACCAGTGTCATTGCATGTATGTTCTTCTCATGAACCACATCTAGTGTCATTGGATGTGTGTTCTTCTCATGAACCACAGCCAGTGTCATTGCATGTCTGTTCTTCTCACAAACCACATAAGGATCCACCAGTGTCATTGTATGTGTGTTCTTCTCATGAACCACACATGGATCCACCCAGTGTGATTGCATGTCTGTTCTTTTCATAAACCACATATCACTAGTATCATTGCATGTGTGTTCTTCTCATCAACTACACATGGATCCACCTAGTGTGATTACATGTCTGTTCTTTTCACAAACCACATATGGATCCACCAATGTCATTGCATGTGTGTTCTTTTCACAAACCACATATCACCAGTGTCATTGCATGTGTGTTCTTCTCACAAACCACATAAGGATCCACCAGTATCATTGGATGTGTGTTGTTTTCATAAACCACATGTTGATCCACTAGTGTCATTGGATGTGTGTTCTTTTCATATACCACACCTAGTGTGTTTGCATGTCTGTTCTTCTCACAGACCACACATGGATCCACCAGTGCCATTGCATGTGTGTTCTTCTCATGAACCACAACTAGAGTCATTGGATGTGTGTTCTTTTCATGAACCACAAATAGAGTCATTGCATGTGTGTTCTTCTCACAAACCACATAAGGATACACCAGTCCCATTGCATGTGTTTTCTTCTCATGAACCACAACCAGTGTCATTGCATGTCTGTTATTCTCACAAACCACATAAGGATCTGATGGGTTCGTAGCATGTAAAACAAAAAATTCTACCGCAAGAACGAACAAAACCCAGATCTAATCTAGATAAAAGCCAAGATCTAATCTATTAGACATGTGCAACGAGATAGAAAGGAACTAACCCTCGTAGATCCGAAAGCGTTAACGAGATTAGATCTCGTGGTTGATGTAGTCGATCACTTGCCGATCTCAAGATCATGTGGACGATCCTTCCGGCGTCGCGTTCCGGCAGCGCTTCCGTAGTCGGTCAAGTGGACGATCCTTCCGGCGCCGCGTTTCGGCAGCGCTTCCGCAGTTGGTCACACGTGCGGAGTCGAAGCAGCCCTTCCTCTCCTCGTTCCAGCGAGCAGCGGAGGTAGTAGATCTTCTCCACGGAATCCCAGCAGCACGACGGTGTGGTGGTGGTGGTGGTGGAGTAGAGAATTCTGCAGGGCTTCGCCTATGCCTGTGCAGAAGAAAGGAGGAGGAGAGAGGCGGCAGAGATTGGGAGTTATGGAGGAGGGGCAGGGGGTGGCGCCTCCCCCTTCTATTTAAAGGAGGGAGGGCGCCTTGGAGGGGGAGTCCTAGTAGGACTCCCCACGATTGGGGAGGGGGGAGGAGTCCTCCTCCCCCACGACTCCTTGTCTTGACCCACCAGGACTCCTTGACCCCTTCCTTGGTTTTCAAGCAAACTCCAAGAAATCTTCTAGAACCTTCCGGAACATTCCGAAACCTTCTAGAATCCTCATACAAACACTCCGGAACATTTCCTAACTCAGAAAATGATCCCCAATATATGAATCTTATTCTCCGGACAATTCTGGATCTCCTCGTGATGTCTCGGATCCAATCCGAGACTCCGAACAACATTCGGTCTCCAACGCACATTCCATATCTACTTAAAACAACTTCGAACCTTAAGTGTGTCGCCCTATGGTTCGTGAATATGTAGACATGACAGAGACACATCTCCTATCAATAACCATCAGCGGGACCTGGAGATCCATAATGGCTCCCACATACTCAACGATGACTTCATGATCGATTGAACCATTTACATACGAAACCAATTCCCTTTGTCACGCGATACTATACTTATCCGAGGTTTGATCGTCAGCATCTCCATACCTAGTTCTACCTCGTTACTGATAAGTACTCTTTACTCGTTCCGTGATATGTCATCCCTTGTGACCCAGTCACATGCTTGCAAGCTAACTAGATGACATTCCATCGAGAGGGCCCATAGCATATCTATCCGTCATATGGATGGACAAATCCCAATCTCGGTCCATGTGCTTCAACACATACTTTCAGAATACCCAATGACACCTTTATGACCACCCAGTTACGAAGAGGTGTTTGATGTCATCAAAGTACCCATCTGGTGATGGTGATTAACACAACCTCATGGTCGAAGGATTAGGTTACTATGCATTTAAAAAGCTTACAGCAATACGAACTTAATGACTTGATCTTATGCTACGCTTACTATGGGTGTATGTCCATCACATCATTCTCCTAATGATGTAACCTTGTTATTAATCACATCCTTATGTCCATGATCAGGAAACCATGATCATCAATCAATCAACAAGCTAGTTCAACAAGAGGCTTACTAGGGACTCTTACATGTTTACAAAACACACATGTATTAATGTTTCCGGTTAATACAATTATAGCATGGGATGTAAACATTTATCATAAACATAAAGATATAATAATAACCATTTTATTATTGCCTCTTGGGCATATCTCCAACAGGATCCACCAGAGTCATTGCATGTGTGTTCTTCTCACAAACCACATAAGGATCTACCAGTGTCATTGGATGTGTGTTCTTTTCATGAACCACACCTAGTGTCATTGCATGTCTGTTCCTCTCACGAACCACACATGGATCCACCAGTGTTATTGCATGTGTGTTCTTCTCATGAACCATAGCTAGAGTCATTGCATGTGTGTTCTTTTCACAAACCACATAAGGATCCACTATTGTCATTGCATGTATGTTCTTATCACAAATCACACAAGGATCCACCGGTGTCATTGCATGTCTGCTCTTTTCATTAACCACAGTTAGAGTCATTGCATGTCTGTTCTTTTCACAAACCACATATTACCAGTGTCATTGCATGTGTGTTCTTCTCCTGAACCACACATGGATCCACCCAGTGTGATTGCATGTCTGTTCTTTTCACAAACCACATATGGATCCACCAGTGTCATTGCATGTGTGTTCTTTTCACAAACCACATATCACCAGTGTCATTGCATGTGTGTTCTTCTCACAAACCACATAAGGATCCACCAGTGTCATTGGATTTGTGTTCTTTTCACAAACCACATGTTGATCCACCAGTGTCATTGGATGTGTGTTCTTTTCATGAACCACACCCAGTGTCATCGCATGTCTGTCCCTCTCACAGACCACACATGGATCCACCAGTATCATTGTATGTGTGTTCTTCTCATGAACCACGGTTAGAATCATTGGATGTGTATTCTTTTTATGAACCACAGCTAGAGTCATTGCATGTGTGTTCTTCTCAGAAACCACATAAGGATACACCAGTGCAATTGCATGTGTTTTCTTCTCACGAACCACAACCAGTGTCTTGGCATGTCTGTTATTCTCACAAACCACATAAGGATCCACTAGAGTCATTGCATGTGTGTTCTTCTCACAAACCACATAAGGATCCACCAGTGTCATTGCATTTGTGTTCTTTTCATGAACCACACCCAGTGTCATTGCATGTCTGTTCCTCTCACAAACCACACGTGGATCCACCAGTGTCATTGCATGCGTGTTCTTCTCATGAACCACAGCTAGAGCCATTGCATGTGTGTTATTTTCACAAACCACTACTAGAGTCATTGCATGTGTGTTCTTCTCACAAACCACATAAGGATACACCAGTGTCATTACATGTGTGTTCTTCTCATGAACCACAACTAGAGTCATTGCATGTCTGTTATTCTCTGTAACCTCATAAGGATACACTAGTGTCATTGCATGTGTGTTCTTTTCACAAACCATACATGGATCCACCAGTGTCATTGCATGTGTGTTCTTCTCATGAACCACATCTATAGTCATTGCATGTCTGTTGTTCTCACAAACTACACATGGATCCACTAGTGTCATTGTATGTCTGTTCTTTTCATGAACCACAGCTAGAGTCATTGCATGTCTGTTCTTCTCACAAACCACACAAGGATCCACCGGTGTCATTGCATGTTTGTTCTTTTCATGAACCACAGCCAGTGTCATTGCATGCGGGTTCTTCTCACAAACCACACATGGATCCACCAGTGTCATTGCATGTCTGCTCTTTTCATTAACCACAGTTAGAGTCATTGCATGTGTGTTCTTTTCACAAACCACATATCACAAGTGTCATTGCATGTGTGTTCCTCTCATAAACCACATGTGGATCCACCTAGTGTGATTGCATGTGTGTTCTTCTCACAAACCACATAAGGATCCACCAGTTTCATTGGATGTGTGTTCTTTTCATAAACCACATATGGATCCTGACCTTAGCAGAGCCCTAACCTTAGCCCCCCAATGGGTGGCCGTTAGACCGAGTCTTCTAGAATGCACGCCCTAACATAGTTGTTCTGCTTGACGATTGTGACATACCATTCGATCGAGGCGCTTGGATGATTGGGATGGTCTTCGTGCGAGCGATCCTCGAGTAGGCTGTTCTGCGGCACGATTGGCCATGCTTGCTTTGGACAAACTGGCAACACCGGGCGCTCCGCTGTTGCGAGTGTCACGACTCACGAGTTCAGTGGGCCATATCCTAGTGTCACGGCCCCATTACTTCTCTTCCTCCCCATACTTCTCTTCCTTCCCCTCGAAGCCACTTTCCCCACTTCACTCCCATCCTGCCGTAGCTACAAGCCGATGGCGCCTCCATCCCAATCTCCTCTCCGGCAGCCACCCCCTCCCCTCTCACCATGGGTTCAAGGGGAGACGGTGAGGAAACACGTCGTGACGACAGGGACGGTGATTTCGATGTGAGTCGTCTCATCTCTATCTCTATCATCTGTGGCCAGTTATCTATTTTTTGAGCTAGATCTACTTTATTTACTCATGCGCGATTGATGTGTTAGGCCAACGAGACGATGTATGACTCCGACTATCATGGTTTAGCGGATGAAGACAGTCCTCTGCTATGTAAACATGGATATGTGCCTGCTAAATTTGTAGCGTTCGAACGACGAAACGCAGGCAGGAGGTTTCTACAGTGTCAAGGACATCATGCAATGATGCAAGGAGGAAGTTGTGGTGTTGTCCAATGGGTAGATCCAGAGTGGCCCAAATCGATGCAGAAAACGCTGGACAAACTATGGGAAATGACTATTGAGTTGAAAGAATCCGTATTCAGCTCATTTCTTGACAGTGTTGAGATGAAGCTATGGAACCAGTTGACACGACCAAGCTTAAGCGAGATCTCAGGTGGGTAAAAAACAAGGTTAGCAAAGTCGAGAAGGAGAGGGACAGAACGTTGGCTCTAAAGGCTAAAGCAGAGAAAGAAATGACTCAAGCAAGGAATGATCTTCACCAGGCCAAAGTCCTGCAGTTCACAACAACGAGTATTGACAAGTGCATGAGGAAAAATGCAGAGAAACAATTGAAGTTGTGCAAGGAAGATGCTAAAAGGAAGGAGCAGACGATTCGATCCTTGCTCTCGCAGGAAGATGCGCATCGGGCTAAGATTAGGAAGATTAAGGAGATGTGTGATAACTAGTTCTATTTAGCTTGATCTCCATGCCTTTTTAAGTTGTAATAGTTGTACTCGTTGACCTAGCGGTATGAACTATTGGCCCAGAGTCCTGGGAGGAAAAAAATTGGTCGCCCGTTAATCTAACTTAACCTTGCATTACTTCCTTTTGTCTGACCAATGCCCCTTGAATATTCCTCCTGTCACTTCGTTGTCCTCGTGTACAAATAGGAGGCACCACATCGCGTCGCTTCATCGTCCATCCCCTCGCCCTCACCAATTTTGACCATGTCGTCGCTTCGTCGTCCATTCGCTCGCTCCCTCTCCAATCTCCACCGCGCCGCCATGGAGATGCCCACGCTGAACTTCTACGAGGCGGTGATGTTTGCGCACTTCAACATCCTCGCGCTGCCGGCCGCGACGGTGCCACACGGATGGCGCATCAGCTATCGGGGGTGCTGGTGGCTCCGCTCCTCGTCCCTGGTAGAGCCGTGATGGAGAGCGAAATCGCGGCGCGCCGCTGCCAGATGCCCGCGTGGAAGAGGGCGCTGTCCCGGTACGTGGCGGCCAGCCCGTACTGGCCGGCGCTGTTCAAGGAGCGGAAGGCCAAGATTGGCAATCGCATCGTTTACGGTCGCGTGGTGCACCGGGATCTCCACAACCGAGAGGGGCGGGAGAGGTTCTGGTCCATCCCTGGATGGACCAAGTGCACCTTCATCGCCGCCGCTCGCCGCGAAGAGGTGCTCCATCTCGCGAACAATGCGGAAATCGTAGAGGTTCCGTCCAACGACGACGAGGAAGCCGACGGCTCGGAGGACAGCAGCAGCGGAAGTGAAATTGTTGGCTAGTGGTTGAATTAATGTAGGATGTGAAATCGCACCTTTTTTAGAAGAATTTGTGGTTGAATTAATGAAATGCCTCGATTTAGATCTCTGTCCCGATTAATTTGTGGAAGAATTTGTGATTTAGATCAATTTGTGCCTCGATTTAGATCTCTGTCCCGGATTGGGAACGTGATCGTGGACCAAAGACCCTTTTTCTACTAGGGTATTCTGACATTGGTGGTTTGTTTAAACGTAATCTACGTGGATTGTGCCGCATGAAAATGGCACAACCACAATTTATAAAGTGGAAGAACATACACCCGGTTACTGGAGATCCGGGAGCTTCGCCAGATGTAGGGGACGCAGGAGCAGAGAGGCGGTGAGATAGACAGGGTCAAGATTAGGCCAGAAAGTGGTACCGATTTCCTCCTCATCTGGGTATTATCGGTTGCCATTGCTATTTATGTTGCCATGTTGTTGTGTGTAGCAGCTAAAATAAGTTGCTGCTTTGTGGAGTGTAGCAGCTTAAATAATTTATTTATGTGCCATTTACATTCCGTCGTATTTGGAGACCTCCTGCCTCTCAGAAATCGTGGAACCGGTGCTGCGTGTTTTCAGATAGTACTGGCACAATCACAATTTCGTATTCAACTACTAACTCGGGCGTTTCCAAACCCTAAGTCGCGGTACATTTTACTCAGAGAATGTGGGTAGATTGTTTCGCCCAGCAAAGTTCCACATAGAGCTCTAGAATTTAACTGAATTACATATATATGTTCAAGTTCAACACATTACTATGCATCTTCATTGCCAGCAGCCTTCTTCCGTAGCCTGGGTGCAAGGCCTTCACGTCCACTGGCTTCTTCATTTCCTGCCTTCTTCCTCTTCCTCGGTGCCAATTTTCTTAACTTCACGTACTCTGCATCGCCGGGACAATGGGCACCAGAATTGTGTCCAGCATCATCTTTCCACTCATTTTTAATTTCTTCGGGCAGAAAAATGACTGACCCGACAGTCATGTTTCTAACCTTCCGGTGCTTCCTGTCAAAGAAACAAGACTGTTGCATAACTGCCCAATAACTACAAAGTAAATAAAACAAAAATTACAATTCAGCACAAACATGCGAACTCCAAGAGACTTTTCCTTACAAGGAGCTAATTAGGTTCGAGCAACCACCTTGTCCAAGAATAGAAGGGCGACTCCCAGTTACAGCAGCTTCCACATCTAGTACATCACAATTCAGCTCAAACATGCAAGCCGAAGCATACATTTTTATCAACCCAATTAGCTGACTATCACACGTTAGAGGAACCATGATGCCACGCTCATCCATGAATCTGAACTTTGCAGTCTGCTTCGGCCATAATTCATCATGATTACGCAGAGCAGCAACCATATCAGATATAGTGTAGATCTGCGCGGGCACTTCTTCCATCATGATACAATGGTGTCCATACCACTTGCCCTTAGAGTCGTACCTAAAGAGGACTACCGTAACCAGGTAAGGGTGGTCCGCGGAGATCCCACTTGACAGAAAACTGTGGACAAAATATGTTTGTTAGTGTTTGGCTAACAAACAATTTTAGGTTCAGTAGCTAGCTAGCAGTTATAATTAGTGCGAATAGTAAAAAGAAGGGTAGCTCACCCGCTTGTAGCCAGAACTTTCGCCCAGCAAAGTTCCACACAGAGCTCTAGAATTTAACTGAATTACATATATAGGTTCAAGTTCAACACATTACTATGCATCTTCATTGCCAGCAGCCTTCTTCCGTAGCCTGGGTGCAAGGCCTTCACGTCCACTGGCTTCTTCATTTCCTGCCTTCTTCCTCTTCCTCGGTGCCAATTTTCTTAACTTCACGTACTCTGCATCGCCGGGACAATGGGCACCAGAATTGTGTCCAGCATCATCTTTCCACTCATTTTTAATTTCTTCGGGCAGAAAAATGACTGACCCGACAGTCATGTTTCTAACCTTCCGGTGCTTCCTGTCAAAGAAACAAGACTGTTGCATAACTGCCTAATAACTACAAAGTAAATAAAACAAAAATTACAATTCAGCACAAACATGCGAACTCCAAGAGACTTTTCCTTACAAGGAGCTAATTAGGTTCGAGCAACCACCTTGTCCAAGAATAGAAGGGCGACTCCCAGTTACAGCAGCTTCCACATCTAGTACATCACAATTCAGCTCAAACATGCAAGCCGAAGCATACATTTTTATCAACCCAATTAGCTGACTATCACACGTTAGAGGAACCATGATGCCACGCTCATCCATGAATCTGAACTTTGCAGTCTGCTTCGGCCATAATTCATCATGATTACGCAGAGCAGCAACCATATCAGATATAGTGTAGATCTGCGCAGGCACTTCTTCCATCATGATACAATGGTGTCCATACCACTTGTCCTTAGAGTCGTACCTAAAGAGGACTACCGTAACCATGTAAGGGTGGTCCGCGGAGATCCCACTTGACAGAAAACTGTGGACAAAATATGTTTGTTAGTGTTTGGCTAACAAACAATTTTAGGTTCAGTAGCTAGCTAGCAGTTATAATTAGTGCGAATAGTAAAAAGAAGGGTAGCTCACCCGCTTGTAGCCAGAACTTTCGCCCAGCAAAGTTCCACATAGAGCTCTAGAATTTAACTGAATTACATATATAGGTTCAAGTTCAACACATTACTATGCATCTTCATTGCCAGCAGCCTTCTTCCGCAGCCTGGGTGCAAGGCCTTCACATCCACTGGCTTCTTCATTTCCTGCCTTCTTCCTCTTCCTCGGTGCCAATTTTCTTAGGTTCACGTATTCTTCATCGCCGGGACAATGGGCACCAAAATTGTGTCCAACATCATCTTTCCACTCGTTTTTAATTTCTTCGGGCAGAAAAATGACAAACTCGGTAGTCATGTTTCTAACCTTCCGGCGCTTCCTGTCAAAGAAACAAGACTGTTGCATAATTTCCCAATATCTACAGAGTAAATAAAACAAAAATTACAA
Organism: Avena eriantha; assembly: GCA_910589775.1. NCBI lineage: Eukaryota > Viridiplantae > Streptophyta > Magnoliopsida > Poales > Poaceae > Avena > Avena eriantha. The sequence goes on from OU342745.1 coordinate 525,881,556, forward strand.
TTCAGCACAAACATGTGAACCCAAGAGACTTTTCCTTACCAGGAGCTAATTGGGTTCAAGCAACCACCCTGTCCAAGAATAGAAGGGCGACTCCCAGTTGCAGCAGCTTCCACATCCAGTACATCACAATTGAGCTCAAACATGCAAGCCGAAGCATACCTTTTTATCAACCCAATTAGCTGACTATCACACATTAGAGGAGCCATGATGCCACGTTCATCCATGAATCTGAACTTTGGAGTCTGCTTTTGCCATAATTCATCATGATTATGCAGAGCAGCAACCATACCAGATATAGTGCAGATCTGCGCAGGCGTTTCTTCCATCGTGATACAATGGTGTCCATACCACTTGCCCTTAGAGTCAGACCTGAAGAGGACTACCGTAACCAGGTAAGGGTGGTCCGCAGAGATCCCACTTGACAGAAAACTGTGGAAAAAATATGTTTGTCAGCGTTTGGCTAACAAACAACTTTAGGTTCAGTATCCAGCTAGCAGTTATAATTAGTGTGAATAGCAAAGAGAAGGGTAGCTCACTCGCTTGTAGCTAGAACTTCTTCTTCCTTGGTAGTAGGATCTGCCATCCTCTGAGCTGCTTGGCTCGTTGGCAGAGGAGGCAGGCTAGAGCCTCGCAACGGCGGCTATGACATGCGCCATTGGAGCTCAGGATCAGCGACTGGGCGCAGCAACTGGGCGCGGCAACTTGGCGCCGAAAGTCAAATGTCCGAACGGATTGTCCTGCTTGGAGGGTGGATTCTGATGCCACCGGTGCTAGGGGAAAGGTGGGAATGGATTTGTGAAATTGGTAAATGCATCCAATCCACTTAGTTACTCGATTTGCCTAAGAGGTTGCCGCGTTGGCGCTCGCGTCACGGACAGATGACCGACATGAGGGTCCCGACCGTCTACTTCACGGGGCAGTTTCATGGAATGTTTGAATTTGGCAGGGGTGAGATGAGTTTGCATCAAAATGGCCCCTCTCGGTAGTTGGCAACCCAACATTTCGAAACGCGGCAATTTCAGGCAACTTAGGTACCGCCATGCACTGGCCGGGGAACTTTGGTAACGCAGACGAACAACCCCCTTTCAAACAAGAGGAGCAAGGTCACGGCCATAGTTTCTGTACGTTTTTCATGTTTTGTACTACTTAGTACATTGAAGCATATTCTCCAACCAAGCTTACAAACGTGTCCATATTTGGTAGATTGGTGCATCTTGGCATTTCAAGGAAGTGTTTACAAAGGAGATTCTAGATTTGATGGATAATGCCCTACTTTCATGAGTTTCCAAGCTTCCTAGCTGAAGATGCTGAAATTAAATATATGTTGAAATAAAGCCATTCGTTCGCAAAGTGCAATGCTATGTGCATTAATTTCCATGTTAAAATATAAACTAGTATTTTGACAAGTTTTGGATCAATTTTGATCTATGGTGACTGGTAGGTGGGCCACGTATATGGTGGTGCCCAAAGCAGGGTAGGTCAGAATTCCCAAAATTATCCCTCTGCACCCCTTCGTGCTGTGTATTAACTTCCACCCTCCGCCGCCTAGGCCCTCACCCTTCGTGCTGTGTATTAACTTCCCAGAATTCCCAAAACAGAGGCGCTTATGGCCGCTCCTCATCACCACCGTGCACAAAGAAGGTTTCCCTACCCATCGGTCTTCTTGAGACGCACCGATGGGCACGTCGATCCCATGGTAGTCCTTCTATCTCTAGCTCGATCTGGTTGGCATTCTATTGCCCTTTCACCCAATCTGCCTCCTCAAATACGTAGTTTAAGTTGTACTCAATCTTCATGGTCATAGTTTATCCTGCGCTGGATTTGTGTTCCTAAATACCTTCGGCGATTTTTGGTGTCAATATGTTTGCTGAAACGCATAGGCATATATAGTTTTTGTACTCCATCTATATGTTTCCTGCTTTTCTTTTAATAATAACCAACCTTGTATGTCATAATTAAACAGATGGGAAGATTTTGGATAGATATTTCTCCATTAGGCAGTGCTAAATGTATCCTTGATGTTCTACCATTTATGGGTTTTGTTAAAGCTCATTATGACAACTCAAAAGTACATTGCCCCTGTCGGTTGTGTGCGAATCGTACGGTGCTGCCTCAAAGTATAGTGGAAGACCATATTTTTACATTTGGGATGCTAAGTACATATGTTAGATGTGTATTTCATGGTGAACCATATGATCCTGCATATGAACCGGTGGAAGCACATCTTTATCATAAAGATCAAGTAGGGGAAGTAGATGTTGATCAAATAGATCAACTGACACAGACAACTCCTGAGCATCTAGATCAACTTGGAGAAGGGGAGGAGAGAAAAAGTGGAAGCTGCATGAAACAGGTTTCATTTCTAGTACTACTGCTATGTCAGATGACAAGGTATATCTGTAGAATGATAAATGTTCAGGTTGTGTGTCTTTGATGTTTCTCTATAAACGTATCTGTTAATCTACCAATCGCAGAAGCAGACAACCGAAGAGGACTTTGATGGTAATGATGATGACTTATTCATTGATGAGCCTACACCTGAGGCTGTGGATCGGGTACACTGCTTTTCTGGATGGATTTGATGCAGGGATGTTGATCATCGGGGGTGTACTTTTGGTGCCGTCTGAGTAGTCTCATGATCACTAACCCAGCTGCAAAACTCTTGTGGTGTAGAGCTATCCCATGATTGGTTTTCTACTATTGTAGTTCTGTAATATGGAGCTACCTTATGATTTCTAGTCCTTTGTTAGCAGAACTGTAATTGGAAATTTATTCTGTATAATAGTATATTTGTGTGTTTGTGTGTGTTTCTAGTCTAAAATCCAAGCTTATCATTTTATCGGATAATAAACTATTTTTGAGGCCCCAGCGCTGGTGCCATATGCTCCAAAGACCGCCATCTTGTCCACTGCTCTGTGACACGAATCAGCAAAACGATAATAAGCTGGGATCAATTTGATTCGAAGAGGGGCGATTTTCTCTGTCCTTGGAGAGGAACCTGGGAGAACTAGTACTAGTACCAAGAGAAGGAGGATGTTGGCTCGGTCAATTATCTCACCCACTTGATGTGCGACCCGCTTTAACTCACCCCAGACGTGGGTTCCGCTTGAAACATCTGTAGGCCACCACGTGATAGCTGGGATCAAAAATTCGGGATTCTCTCTCGGCAAAATGTTCCCGCCACTGCCACTTAAAAATACTTACTGTAGAAAAACAGTACTGCCCAGTGATGACTGCAAGTGCACAGATTGTTTGTAGCTAGTTTTAAAATAAAGATATCGATCCCACAGGGAGTAGTAGGTGAAAGAATAAAATGTTTTTAACTACAACTAAACGAAGTACTTAAGAAATAACTTTAAGATGCAAGGAAAGTAGGGTTGTTTTTTGGGTTTTTGGTTGAACAAGGTAATCTATTATATACTAAAAGCAATATACAGGTGTTTCTCGAGACACCACGTTGATCACCTAAATTATTCTCTATCGTTAGATCTAAAATTGATGGTTAGGATTAAACGAAAAGTTATGTGTAACGTAATCCCATTATAAGAAGTTCTGGGACAACATGATCGTGTCATATTTGGAATTGATGACCGGTGGAGCCGTATATTGTAGGCTAACTTAAGGCTGGGATTAGTTACCGTGTTCAATTGTTTGGTCAAAAACTTTATTGACAAAGACCACCAAATACATACACGTTGAAAGAAAATCCAAACTTTGGTTAGTAACTAGGACGCGTAAACCATGTGTGACGTACTCCCTCCGTTTAGAAATATAAGATGTTTTAGCTTTGTGAAAGGAGTGTATTTAGACCCTTTTTAGTATATAAGTTCATTCTAAACATCTACGAACCTATATACTAAAAGATGTCTAGATACATTCAATTCACAAAGCTAAAACATCTTATATTTCTAAATGGAGGGAGCAGATGCTTTCGTTTTTGTTAGGGTTATATGGCCTAGATTTAAACAGAGGATGAGATACGATGGGTTGATATGGATAGACTAGAGTCCGTGTCTTTTCTCCCGGCCACAAAAAAAATCAGACCACGGGTAAACAGAGATGAGCAGGTAAGCACTTAAGTAACGAAATAAATAATAGGTTGGGACATCCAGCCAGCTGCACAAGAAATTTTCGAAAGAGACTGATATGTATATACTTACCAATACATGCGAACAACTACACGGGGCTCAAAAAGAAAAATATATACTCCCTCCCTTCGGAAATAAGTGACATGAATTTATCTACATGCATGCATCTAGACATTCTCAAAAAAAAAGCATGCATTTAGACGTGTTTTATTGTATGTATACATATGAATCTAGACAAATCTAACTCACTTATTTCCGGATAGAGAGAGTACAAATTTCATAGATTTGCTCGTTTTGTTCTTATGAGATGGAGAACATTTTTATTTCAAACACTGATGTAAGGATTTTCTCCCCGTCATCGTAAGTAGTTGACAGTCAGATCTAAAGTTATGGCAAGTTAAGGTTATTATTGAAGCGGAGAACGCAAGTTTAGAATACAAGGTAGGTCACCAATTTTATTCCACATAAGTGTCATGTACATGTGAAAAACATGGTGGCGTGCAAAACACGGATGCATATCTTAATATTATCACGGAAAGTTTCTTCAAGTTTGATCGATAGACTCAGAAAGACAAATAATAATTGAGTAGATGTTCAACTTGGATTGTGCCAAAAGAACTACGACTAGACAAAAAATTCTATGCAGTTACCTGTAATAAACTTAAATTTGTTTATATCCTAAAAAAAAGTCAAATTGGTTTGCAATCAAGCGTGAACATGCAAGTTTACAGCAACAATAAAAAATGAAACTTGGCTACAAAATTGTGAAGCATGTAAAATGTTTCCAATAATGTTGTTCTGCTTTGAATGCTCTCTTCAATTGTGCATGCACCTCTTATTATTTCAGAGGCAACCCATTTTGAAGTTTTAATAAATTTAAAAAGACTAGATGGAAGGATAATAAATAAAAACCAATAGAAACAAAAGATTTGTCAAGCTCTCTGTAAGTTAAAGACTCAATTTTTTGAATTTTATAACCGTCATGGTCTCTCAAAGTCAATGGACCAATTTGTTGCATATTTATCTCCTTATTCATTTGCAGTTACAATTATGCAAAAACAAATTCAAAACTGTCAAAATCGAAAAGACATCATATGTTTTGAACGCCGAAAGAACGCCCAATTTAATTGTGGACCCTAAGATCCTTGAGTGCATTTTTCGAGGTACACATCTCTCACAAAGACATGTTTCCGAAACTATATTCCATTCATAGACTAAGGAGGAAACAATCGTAGGAAAAGGAAAAGAGGCACGAGAATTAATTGGTGTGTTAGTAGACTATGATAGACACATGCATATGTACACTGATTCAACCAAGAGAAATGATTTTGTTAAGAGAGTCTATATATACTGAGAACACACAATACATATAGAGAATGTACCTAAACTACACATGCACTAGGAGCAATGTCTGCACAAATTGAATGCATGAAGCTAAAGAAGTGATTGGTTCGTTCAGTTTTTGTTGGCTCATTTATATTATATATATGAAAGAATAAATTTGGTCCAAGCATACCTAAGGAATATGACGGATGCAATATTAATAGAAATACCACTATGATTTAGTTCCATAGTGTGATCTTGATTACAGTTTTGTAACTAAATTTAGCAGGATGGGAGGATCAATCGTAAGTGTGCATGATGTGCGTGGAAATATGATTAATGTCAGTAATTAGGTATCCGCTTCCACGAGAGAAAAGTGGCACCCCTATAGAAGTATCAATAACAACAAACACGATTATTGTCATAACAATCACTAATTATACCTACACACCGAAATCCATACATGATCTTTGCAGCTACTTTTATCTACAAGAGTTTCCCAAAATTGGATAATTATATTGTTAGTTGTATTTTATATAGAAATAGTTTAATTTGTACGATTATAATTCTTGGGTATTTTTCTATGGATCACACACCATTTATAAAAAAAGAGTATATACTTTCAGCAATAGATATTCATCATTGGCCCTTTAATATGATTAAACACACTTTTGTGTTGATCTTAATTGTTTCTAATCCAATAAAAAATTAAAAAAAAGATGTGTCACTACTATTAGTTAGTAAATTCGGCGGCGGTTTATGCTACTAAAACTATGTATTTCGGTTCGACATAGTAATGTTACATGACACTACAATTACATACAAGTGAGAAGATACAATTAATAGATTTTATATTGGAGATAGCCATGTACAAAAATAATGTGTTACGGAAACATATACCCATATACCAAAATAATTTGTTGTCCTAAAACCCATTATAGTATAAGTTCCCTAAGTTTGTCTACTGCGACATATATACCTAGGAATGGGAAGAAATTACTTTATACATTTTTGGAATACATTCACACAAAAAATAATCTAATTTGATTCTTTGATGTATACTAGAAGAGGGGAAGTAAAGAGGATAAGAAATATATGTACCTGTCAACAAGCATAGATTATGTTTTCACTTCATTATGCAAATCTATTTTGCTATTATATAAGAAATACGATCTAAACATTATTTGGACATTGCTTAGGTAGCCGTGATTAGTATTTGGACAACGATATTAAAACAAACTAGGTGTTGATATGGTGTACTCATATAACATCACAAAATGACCATTAGTCAAATTGTAGTTCGTAGATAACATAATTGTCATAAATTCTCTAAATCATGTAAGTTTTTTATCCATGTTTAAACAAGTAACATAGGGAGTCTCCTATGATGGGATGGTTAAAATATTGAGCATATCACTTGTGGTAGTTTTTATGATTTAAACTACAAACTTATTCCGCGGTCGCTTTTGACACATTAAATGATGCCCTCGCATTTGCGAGGGCCAACTTGCTAGTTTAAAGTAAAGAAAAACTTAATATAGAAAGTAAGAATCGCATGTGTAATAGAACTTTGGAGCTGCAATAGGGAAAAGCATTCTCAGGAAATAGTGGATACACCGCTAGCAATTTAGTCTAAGCAATCGAGATTATTATAACAAATATTCTCATAATGTGTATGTATGTGGGAGGAGCTCCATATATGGATGATTAGCCAGCAACCGCTGCACACATCATCCTCATAACCACAACAAACAGCAATTGACATCAATCAAATTACTGCGCTATTAAGGGATTTCTCCCATGGCATGGATATGGCTTTATGAGTTCTCCTTGATTCCCCAAGTTAGTACGTAAAGGATGAAAACAGCTTTATAGTCACTATAAGTGGTATCATCCCTCTGTCTACAAACAAGTAAACCCCTTCATCGAGTCCCTGTGAGAGGAAAATGTTAAGGAGGTGCACAACTCCCAACATCAAGATGAAGACAAATAACACATACACATAATGATGTATAACATAATAATATCTATCTCATCTCAGTCATATGCTAGGGTTTCTCCATCTCCCCAAGAACTACAGATCTACTCAGGCATGGAGGCAATCAACATCATATCAATGGTAATGGAAACAATCATAGAGGAATAGTACTTGTATAAATCCACAACGAGTACGGAAATTACAAAAAGATCTAGACAAGATGTAGATGGGATGGATGGATATGGTGGTGATGCAGTGGTGGATGATGAAGATCGATGCCTTAGCCTCCCGGATCTGCGCAGGTTGAAGATGGATCCCTGGCTGATGAGTTGCCCCTCTAGATTCCTTCTGGAGATGAGGTTTCGGTGATTTCTAGGTTTTCTGTATGTCATCTCCACGAACCAATTGCACGGGGTGAAACTATTTGACGAGGCGGAGGCGGTGCCAACTATACCGCCGGAGCTATACAGCCGGAAAAGTTGCTCCGGCCGTATAGTTGGTCGTTGAACTCTCTGCCTCCCTTGTTCGCTTCTGGTTTTCTTCTGGTATTATTAATATTTCCCAAATAAGCGATTTACGTTGTTTTTTACTCCTTTTCTCCATAGTACAACTGCTCCAAAAATTGTATTCATTGGATCCATCATCTATCCTGATCTTGGTGAAAACAAACATACAATGTGTGCGCAAGCGCCGTAAAATACCAAGATCCTACATCTACAATGCAAAATAATAAAGTAAAACATGATGCAAATATGCACTCATCAACTTCTCCAAGCTTAGACTCTTGCTCGTCCCGAGCAAGTTTTAGCTTAATGGATGTGATCCTCATATTCATGAAGCTGAGTCGATAAAATAAATGAGGCAGATGCAGCATGTGTTTGTGATATACGGTACATAGGAATAAGTTCATGAGTAGTACCTCACTCAAACCATCTGAATAGTACTAGCAGGCTTCCACACCTTAGTGATCAACAATTCATAAAAGATGAATCTCAACATAATGTAAAAGTCTTCGGTTTGACCGAATGAGTTAGCAAGGTAGTCCCAAGTGTTTTTAGTATCAACATATTCACTTGGGATTCAAAATCTCAAAAGTGTATCTTTGTCATACTACAATGCAATGGTATATGCCTATTTGCTCTTTGACACTCGCTTTTTTTTTCTTCATTTTCTTTCTTTTGTATACATGCTCACACTTTTTTTAAGTGATGTGCAAAGGAGCTAGCCATACATTCCACTTCATATAGGAATTTCAAAGTTTAACGATCTCAATTATAAAATACCAATTGTATATGAAGCGTCGTTATGACTTGAAGATTCTACCTCGACTTGTTCTCACTCTATTTCGATAGCACTTTCATTTTCTTTTGTTCAAGGTTTCCTTTTCAACTTAACTATATAGTTAATTTTCCTTTGTAAACCAAACCATAGACTACATCATATTGACCAAATTATCTTTAGGTGTTCTATTAATACCAATGGTGTGGAAGAATCCTATTGCTATCATCAAGTGCAAGTAAAATTATACTCAGGCCATTCATATATCAATAAAACAAACACAAACTCAAAATTGCTCCATATATAATAATAAACTCGGAATTTCACAAAAGGGATCGACTATTCCTGAAGAGAGTCCTAATGATGCAAACTTTAGTTATAGTTTGAAGTAATGCAAAAACGGCAATATAAAAATTGTAAGAAAGATTACAAGGTCTTTAAAGATCTCCCCAAGCTTGGAATCAAGCCAGGTGGGATCAGTTAACTCCTTGTTGGTACCTATTCCTCCTCCTGTGTAGAAAGAGAGTCGCCTTCTTCTTTCCGTTGCCCTCTTTAACTATGCTTGCAAAGCAAATGCTGAGCTCGGCCATGTCATATTGGATTTTCAACATTTTCCTCTTGAGGAATTTCTTCTCATCTATCAACTCAAAGACAGTTTTAATTAAGAAACCAACTCTACCATCGATGTCATCGACCTTCTTCTCAAGGTATTTGCTCATCATCCAGTAGGAGTCAATCCCTTCTCCAATTTATTTGAACACATGCCTTAGAAGCCTTTTCTAACTCATAGATCTTATCATGAATCTCATCTTGCCGCACCTTCTTAGGTTTAAGAGGTGATGGACCAAGAGGAGGTTTATAATAGGATCCTATGTTGTAACGATAAGGGTTAGGGAGGTACTCATTCTTGTTCCTTCCCTGCTCAACTTGTCTCATCATATCCATCCTTGGCGGGAACATGTCCTCCCAATTTGGGAGAGGCTTGATCTTCGAGCCAGATGATGACGATGATCCTTTGGGTTCTGCTTCTTCGATCCTCTTCATGGGCTTCTCTTCTTTCTTCTTCTAGATGTTGTTGCCGTGGAAGGGCTGCATGGCTTCGCTGCACGGATGTTGTTAAAGGGGCCTGTATAGGGATGACGAAGATCTTTCGAGCCTGGAGGCTGTGGCTCTGCGAAAACTTAATGAAAAATATTAGGTGCGATCAGCTTTAAAAGGAGGGATCAAAAACCCTAGCCGCCTTGCGTAACAAGAAACTATACGGGCGCAGCCCATATATCTCCCGCCATATAGTTGTGAACCAACTATAGATTAGATCTACGGTGGAACTTAACTATACGACCAGAACTATACGGGTAGTAATTTTTATTCCCGCCGTATAGCTGGTCGTTAAACTCTATCTCACCTGAACAAAAAATTGGAGATGGGTCGATAACTATACGACCGCAACTATACGGGCGGAATTGAAAAATTCCGCCCGTATAGTTGGTCGTTAAACTCTCAGTACTGCAGAAATTATTTCGTCAAAGGCGTTGACAACTATACGACTGCAACTATTCGGGCGGAATTTTTAATTCCGGCCGTATAGTTGGTCGTTAAACTCATAGTACCTTTTTTGGATGGAAGTGTTGATGCCGCAACAACTATATGACCAGAACTATATGGCCGGACTTTTTTATTCCCGCCGTATAGTTGGTCGTTAAACCTTCTATGTCCACCAAAAAAATTCTGCTTCTCCAAGGATTTTTTATTAATCTGAGACTTAACAGAATATTGAGTTTTTACGGAAAAATGTCACCTTAGATTTTCGACCAATTTTGGCATCATCAATCTTCCTTCTTCTTTGCTAGAGCATCAATTGTTTCTCATTTAACACAATACTCAAACTAGACTTTAACTGAAAATTTAAAAACTTACTCAAACCTTTATTTCACATGGGTTGCCTCCCATGAAGCTCTCTTTTATATTTAATAGCTTGACCGTAGTACTTCTCATCCCATCTCAAGTCCACTCTTCTTGAAGTTGCCATTCCTTGTATATCTTCGCTTTATCACTTCCTCTAGGGTGCTCAATTCTATGGTGATTGCACTTATATATTCTTTTACCCGATAATGCTTGAAGCTTTGTCCATTTACCACCCATGCAAGAGAGGGTGTTTTTCCTTGGAGCTTCACTGCTCCTGATGAATAGGCTTATTCAACTACATATGGACCTTCCCACTTCGATCTAAGTTTTCCTGGAAACAACTTAAGACGAGAATTATAGAGCAACACTTTGTCTCCACTTTTAAAATTCTTATTCTCTATTTTCCTATCATGCCATCTTTTAACTTTTCCTTAAACAACCTAGCATTCTCATAGTCTTCACTTATAAACTCATCTAAAGAATGAATATCTAATAAACTCTTCTCCCCTGCTGCCTTGAGATCATAATTTAGATTCTTGATTGCCCAAAAAGCTTTGTGTTCCAGTTCTAAAGGTAAATGGCATACCTTACCGTACACCATCTTATAAGGTTTTATACCCATTGGATTTTTAAACGCAGTACGGTTTGCCCATAGAGTGCCATTTGACTTGCATGACCAATCTTTTCTTGATTTGTCCACCATCTTCTCGAGTATGATCGTTAGTTCTCTATTAGAGATTTCCACTTGACCACTTGTTTGGGGATGATATGGTAAAGCAACGCAGTGAGTTACTCCATACTTGTTGAGGATTTTCTTGAAAGTTCCTTTCATAAAATGAGAATCACCGTCAGTAATTAAAAATCTAGGAACTCCAAACCTAGGGAATATGACATCCTTGATCATCTTCATGGAGGTAGCTGCATCCGCGTGATTTGTTGGGAAAGCTTTAACCCATTTAGTAACATAGTCAATAGCAACAAGAATATGATTATAACCATTTGACTCTATAAATGGTCCTATGTAATCCATTCTCCATACATCAAAGGGTTCAATTATGAGACTATAAATTCATTGCCATTTCTTGTCTCCTACCTATATTACCTCTTCTTTGGCAAGCATTGCAGTATTCCACATACTTGTGTGCATCCTTGAGCAAGGTGGGCCAATAAAATCCGGATTGAAGTACCTTTGCAGCAGTTTTCTCTTACCTGCATGATGCCCTCCATATGGACTATCATGACAAGATTTCAATATCGCATTCATTTCATGGTTAGGAACACACTTAAGAATCATTCTGTCAAGTCCATGACGATATAGATACGGATCATCCAAAAAGTAATATTTAAGATCATTAAAAAATTTCATTCTATGATTTCCTAACATACAAGGAGGCATAAATTTTGTTGCTAGATAATTAGCATAATCTGCATACCATGGATCAGCAATTTCTACCCTTTCTAAATATTCTCCCGGAAATGATTCATTAATAGGCATGGGGTCACTAATTATTCCATCCATCCTAGAGAGATATCTGCTATCGGATTATCCTTACCCCTCCTATCTACTATATGCAAATCATATTCTTGTAGTAATAAAACTCACCTAATCAACCTGGGCTTAGCATGCTTTTTCATAAGGAGGTGATGCAAAGCCTGGTGATCCGTATGAATTATTACCTTAGAATTAATTATGTAAGATCTAAATTTGTCACAAGCAAAAATTATAGCTAGAAACTATTTTTCTATAGTAGCATAATGTTTCTGAATCTTATTAAGAGGCCTACTAGCGTAATAAATAGCATTCAAATTCTTTCCATCTTGCTGTCCAACACAGCCCCTAAAGCATAGTCACTAGCATCACACATGATTTCGAAAGGTTCATCCCATTTTGGTGATTGCATGATAGGTGATGAAACTAGTTTATCCTTAAGGTTCTGAAAAGCTGCAATGCAGTCATGATCTAAATAGAATGGAGTTTCTTTATCAAGAAGATTGTTGAGGGGCATAGCTAGTTTAGCAAAATCTTTTATAAACCGCTTATAAAAACCTGCATGTCCCAGAAACATTTTTAGGTTTTTAATGTCCTGAGGTATTGGAAGATTCTCTATAGCATTTATATTAGTTTTGTCTATTTCTATTCCCTTCTCCGAAACTTTGTGCCCAAAAACTTTACCTTCTCTTTCCATGAAACGACATTGTTCCCAATTCAAAACCAAGTTTGATTGCCTACATCTCTGCAAGACTTTGGTCAGATTATAGAGGCAATTATCAAAAGTTGTTCCACAAACAACAAAATCATTTGTTAGAACTTCCATAGTCTTCTCAACAAAATCATCAAAAATCTTTAGAACACATTCCTGAAAAGTTGCTACTGCATTACATAAGCCAAATGGAATTAATCTATAAGCATATGTGCCATAAGGACAAGCGAAAGTTGTTTTCTCTTGATCTTCTGGTTGTATGGCAATTTGAGAATATCCAGAATAACCTTCAAGAAAACAAAAGTAAGAATTATCACTAAGTCTTTCTAAAATTTTATCCATGAATGGTATAGGTTTATGATTTTTCTATGTCTCACGGTTTAGCTTCCTAAAATCAATGCACATACGATATCCTACAATTGGTCTTACAGGAACTAGCTCACCATCCTCATTCATAGCATCATCAAGACCACCTTGTCTTGGTATGCAATGAGTTGGGCTAATCCACTTACTGTCAGAAATAGGATATATTATGCCAGCATCTAATAAGCGTATAACCTCTTTTCTTACTAGTTCCTTCATTTTTGGATTAAGCCTTCTCTATGTATCTACTACAGGTTCAGCATCATCAAGCATAGTAATCTTATGTGTTATGATATATGAATCTATTGCTTTAATATCACTCAATGTATATCCAAAGGCTTCACGATGCTTAACCAAAACTGAAATGAGTTTATTTGTTTCATTTTCCGATAGATTTCTAATAATGACAGGACATTTATTTTTATTATCTAAAAACTCATACCTCATATTATCTGGAAGTCTTTTCACACTACTAGGGAAACCCTTATTTGTGGCGCACGTAAATTGGTTTCTGTTGCGCATGCCTCGTGCGCCACAGAATTTGCGCCACTAAATTGTTAATTCTGTGGCGCACGAGCCGTGCGCCACATAATTTGGGCTTTCTGTGGCGCATGTGCTCCCGTGCGCCACAGAAGTGTGCTTTCTGTGGCGCATATGCACACATGCGCCACAGAATATTGTGCGCCACAGAAACGTTACAAGATGCGCCACAGAATGTTTTTTCAGTTTTTTTGTTTAATTTCTAACACAGCCCAAAATACAGTGCATATACAGGTTTTATACAGGATTTATACATAGATAGTAAATAATAATCTGGACAAACAGTAGATGCAAACATATACATTACTATGTCATCAAATATTAGATCCCAACATACATGCATACATATAGTCATAAGTGCCACATTTTTACACAAGTATAAATTAGTTCATCATCTAAAGTTACAAATGAAGTGGTCACCGCCGCCTACACTATGATGAAATATAGTAGAGTCGCGACGATGGTGAGCAAGAGCATGAGCATGACCGCGGTCTTCATCTTGTTCTTGTTCTTCCTCGACCGGTAGTTCCTCCACTTGGCCTCCGCCTCCTCTCTAGTCGCGTATCCTTTGTAGCAGTTGCCGTTGAACTTGTGCACCTGTTTCTTACAGTCCTCCCACTCCTCATAGATCCCTGGAACCCGACCCTCGAACACCACGTAGTACGTCATCTCTATAGACACAAGGCATATATTAGTGCATAATGCAACATATAAGACATATTGCATCAATATCACAGAAGCAAGTTCAACGATAAAATACGACAAAACACACACACACATCCGTCGATACAAATTATTACAAAGCAATTATAGTTCACGACACCTGGGAACACGACACAATACACACATGTGTCCATGATCAATGAGCCTACTTGCCGGACGGCGCCGGGAACGGTTTGTAGCAGTCTTTCGTCGTCCACGTCCTTCGATCACCCTGCGCATCTAGGAGTTTTTCGATCGCCCTCTTAGACGGCTTCCGGCGTACGTTTAAGCACCCCCCCATGGTTTCGACATCTTCCTAGATTATCTCCGATAACTTCCATTGGATGCGATGGAAGTGTTCTCTAAGATCAGCATCGCTGATTTCCCCTATATATCTTGCAGACCACTCTTGGACAGTGTCTGGGCACTTGATCTGCTCTGCATCCCGGACCAACCCGTGAAGGTGATGGAGGGCGTAGAAGCTATCCCTAACGCTGCCAGCCGGCTTCTTGATGCAGGGGAACTCGGTCACGTGCTTGAACCCGTGTCTTTTATCCGTCTTGACAAATTCCCCTTTCTTTACGAAGGTGCCTCCCTTTTGGAAGTATCCCTCCATAGCATCATCGAGAACAGCTTTTATTCTGGCCCAGTTTTTCTTGTACGTGGTATTCGACGAGTCGGAATACTGGGCTACTAAATACGTTGGGTAAATGGTGATGGTTACAGAGTAGTAGTCCCTGCTCAACACAATTGAAACGAATGTTGGAAAGGATAAGCAATGGAAGAAATCTACAAGAAAGCATTAGTTACGACGGCGACGGACGGATGTGTGTGCTTACTCGGGAAAGACGGACAGAAGAATGGTGTTCTCTTTGTATCTGAGCATGAAATTCTGAAGGTACTCCACCGCCCGGGTCCGTGTCGCTGATCCTTCCACCAGCTGGCTATCGCGCATGTAGTACGGATCCTCTACCGCGACTTGCGGGAGTAACTCTCTCTTGATCTTCAACTGTTGATTGATCGAGAATAGGCGGACCAAGTTATAGTCCAGCCGTCTGAGGTGAAACAGTTTGATGACGTCCTCGTACGCTATGAAGAACAGACTTGCGGGTTCCTCATGGACAAAGTCTGGGTCCTCTGGCACGTTGACGACGCACACCGGGTAAGTTGGATCTTTCTCCTTGAGAAGGGTTTGCTCAACATATAAGATATGACTATGCAAAGAGTGCATTGATCCATTTGCCAAGCGTAGCAGATCAGGAGGTAGTATCGGTTTGCCAGCTTCATGAACTCGCGTCAAGCCATCCGGATGGGGTGGTATCACGCTGTCATGCCGTATCTTCTGAGCTGGCTGGCACACAGAGGCACCCGGGGCAGTTTTAGGTTTCCTCTTCCTGGCCTTCTTCTTCTTGTCAGCTTGTTCTGGGGGTGCTACCCCTACCTCATTGACCGTCTTTTTCAGCATGGTAGGGCTGAAAATGGTAGCCGGTTTCTGTATAGCTGCATCGCGGGCCTCCGGAGGCGTGTCTTCTTCCTGAGATAAACCCTTGAAGACTAGCTGGCACTGCAAGGGTACTGCATTGGGACGCCTAGGTTCATCGTCGTGACCACGGAAGGCTTCTTCATCAACCTCAATAGGAGGCATATACACATCCTTGCTGCAGGCGCCAGTGTTGATGTAGGCATCGACGTCGACATCCTCATCCTGATCATTGTCATAGTTGTGGTCATCATTGTCATGGTAGTGGCCGTCATCATGATCAAGTGGTGCCATGTCAACGTCCTTAGTTACTGGCAGCGGTTGCGATGCCGGCGGTTGAGGTGGAACGGCCTTGGTTTTGGATGGTCGGCGCGGTAACGGTTTTCGTCCCAACAGTTCTTGGTGGCGATTGGTGTTGGCGACGAGAACCGGTTCCTCTCGGGTGACGACGACCGGTGGTACCTTAAGCTTCTTCTGGGTGGTGGTAGCGGTGGCGACCGCCGGTTCCTTCGGGACGCGCTTCGCCGAGGGCCGGATGGGCATGGGCCGGCGGACCGAGGTGCCGCCTGCGGGAAGCTTTGGCCCCACAAGATCCCCCGCCCCCAAGACGAATCTGGGACTTCAGCCATGGCATGACCCAATTGGTGCATTCGTGGAGGGGAGTGTTGTCCTCGGCTCCCGGAGGGTTAAAGGACGGGAGGATGTCGTGGTACTCCGGCACTATGTAAGTCAAACTGACCCTCATGATGTCTTTTCCCATTTTAACGTTGTGCATAAACTCCGTGCTCTTTGGGCGAATCACCTGGCCCGCCGCAACCTCCTTCAACTCGCCGCCGGGCACCACGCTATGCAGCACTACGCAAGGCGTGTCCTGAGTCAAAACATGTTTGGGATGATGAGATGACAGTCATCAAAGGCATAGTTAAAAACAATTACGCGCAGACTAACTAATTAGTTACCACTATGATGGCGTCGAGCTCGGCTAATGTGGAGACAAGGGCGGCGGGCGGCCTATCAATCTTCGGCTGCTCGGGTGCATCATCGTGCATCGCCGCCCTATCATCCTCGGCCGGCTGGTCGGGTGCGTCCAACTGGAGGAGCGGCTGCGGCCCGGCGGCGTTGGGCTGTGGGGTCACGAGTTCCGGCGAGGTGGGCCTGTTCCTGCTCGAGTTGCTGCCGGTGCAGGTGGGCACGTGTATCGGCCCCTGTTGACCTCTCGCATTCGAAGCACTTATCCCCTCCCACAAATTAGGGGGGATCAACGACTTTATCGTCTCGTTGACCTGGGACGCCACTATGTCGGGCAACTGCGCTTTGACCTGTTGTAGGTCCTCCACCTGCTTATTCAGCTGCTCAACCTCGGCGCGTGCCGCGCCCGTCACCCTCCTCGCCTTTTTGGACATGGCGTCCGAATCGTAGTAGTCTCGTACCTTCATGTTCAAACCAAAGCCGGACACACGGCCAGCTGACGTCGACGGGAGATCTAACTTCCTTTTCTTCATTGCGTTCGTCGCCCGGTTGAAAGCCGTGTCCCACAGCTCCGTACACCCCTCGGACGACTGCGGGTTCTTAGCCAAATCCTTCAACGCTTCGTCCTTCGGGAAAAGGAAATTAAGGTGAACCCAATTAGAATTTTGTCTCCGTTATCTAATTAGATCAACTCGAGATATAGGCGGTAATGAAATTCCTTACCAGCTTTTCCTCGAAGGCCTTCACGGTCGGATCATTGGTAACAAATTCCCCGGTCTTCCAGTCGAGGAAGTAGCGGGACCGGACATAGTTCCTCGTCTGTACGTCCGTTATTTTGTACCACGGGTTGTCTTTTCCCAGACGTATATACTCGTTGTCCTCCTTCTCCCAAATCGGCTGTTTTCCTCGGTAGACACCGCTTCCGAGATGGTTCTTACCTATGTTCAGCTCTTGCATTTCCCTCCCCCAGGCGGTCCATTCTCGAGCCACCTCCGTGTTGAAGGACTCCTTCAATGCATCGAAGTCTTCTCTAGGGAGATGCGGCTCTTCCTTACTTATCTTCTCCCAACTGTCACCCTTGTTAATCTTCTTCTTCACCCGGAATCTCCAGCTGCTCAAGGCGGTGCTCATCTTCGTGATGGCATTAGCTTCCGCCCTTTTTTTGGAGTCCTCGTCCGGGAACTTGTATCTTTGGTGAAGCTTATCGAGCATGGTTTGGAGTATAGCCGTATTCTCCGGGCTTCTGATGTCCTTAGTGTTGATTGAAACACTCTCCCGGACGATGCACCCTATTTGCATGCTGAACCCAGAGGCTGCCTTCTTCGGCTCTAATGGTAGGCCAGATTCCGAGACAGAAGTGAACTCGTCTGTGACGTTGGCGAGCACTTGCGCCTTCCGGGGCCTCCTTGGCCTCGCCGCCTTCTTCCCGGCGGTCGGATTGGTGCCGCTACCACTTGCGCCGTGGTCGACGCCATCGGTGGTGTCGTCGTCCTCCCGGCCATCGGTGGTGCCGTAATCATCGGTGGTGTCCTCCCGGCCACCCTCATAATCATCGGCGGCTTCCTCCCGGCCACCCTCATAACCAGTAGCTCCGGCGGCGGCCTCCGCCTCCTCCATCTCCTCGTTCTAGAACGACTTGTTGTGCTCTCTCGCTTGTTCTTCAATTCTCATGTGCTTAGAAGTGCCGGGCTCATCCGCGTTTCCCGACATGTTTATTTGCCCTTTATTAATGAGGCAAAAAGTTAGCACAAAAGGCAAAAAAATATAGTATAGTCCCATTTCTCCCAGAATGTTGATTAACTTCTGTTTCGGTTGAGAAATAGGCACTCCTAGGTAGTAGAATAATTAGCAAAGGTCATGCCCAAAAATTCAAAATTTCGGCATGACCTTTGCTAATTTTTCTACATAGGAGTGCCCATTTTTCAACCGAAACGTAAGTTAATCAACATTCTGGGAGAAATGGGACTCAATGAAATCCCTGCAAAAACATATCCCCCCCAACATATGTATATCACCCCATATGGTGCTCAGTAGCACCCCATATGGTGCTCAGTAGCACCCCAGGTCATGAATAGATACAATTTTTCTTGCTGCAACATAACAATGGATGAATGTGTTCACCTGACAAACAACAAGCCAAGTCCTTGAAAGTCAACCAGCAGACAACGATTGCAGTTCTCCCAAATATACGAAGTGATGATTTGATCATTAGAAAGAGAAGCATGTGACCAAAAATGAGTGAAAATAAAAGCATTCTCACGCTTATATTGTAAAATGAGCAAAACATCAAAGTAGTCCTATACTCCTACCTAATAGATCCCTACAGTTGATAGGATGTTCAAGTTGAACAGTTCTAATATTCTCTAGCATTTTTTAGATAAATATCAGACACCCTTCCCATCAAATACCCTTCAGGTGGAGCAGCACCAGTCGGCCGATCAGGTGGAATACGAAACACCAGAAATGTCGCTAGGGTTTTGCTACAGCTTCCTCACCGCAAGCACAGGGGTGATCAGGGAGTTCACCTGGATTATGCTGAGCCCAGAACCCGCACCCCGTATCATAACTGAATATATTGACCACTGATGAGAGTCGTGAGATGATATAGGAGCCCACTGTCGCTACTTATCCTGTATATTTCTCCTTGAGTCTCACTAGCTAGCAGCAACTTCAAGTCCTTTATATTTCTAGTGCTTTTCTATAACTTTATCGGCGGAGAGTTCGCCATCGATATTTATATATTGAGATAATTTCTGACAAGCTTCGGTTCGAGGTGGTCGGTAGCTCAGATTTTTGTTACCTGACATAGAATTAGATAGCTCAGTTGAGAATTCATATGCTGTAAATGTGCCACTTCCGTCCTTACCTAGTACTAGCTTTTATTTCCATGATCAGTATCACAAAAATGCATAATATAGAGGCGTGGATATCTTCTATGCACTCCTATCGCACACAGGCCGCTGCATGTGCAGCTTGCCCTTTAGTCATCTTGACTGGACATTTACATGAATATTTCATGGCCAAATGCTAATGCAATTTGCAGGGGACTCTTCTCGTGGCTCTAACGGGGAGCAGATAGGATCGAAGGAGACTACCGTGTATACAGCAGGAACCCTAGTAGCCATGGACTACCCAGCTGCACTCGCAGCACCAGCTGTTCACAACAGGTAGATCATGCACTTGGTGTACCTGTCAATGATCGTGCGTAAAGCCATTCATGAATCCAGCTTGATCTACCCCCACCCCTCGAATTAATTCGTGAATGGATCAGTCAATTATCATGCACTTGATGCACTTCTGTTTGAACCCTAATAGAGAAGCCTAGCCAACGAGTAGGAGGAGGGGGAGGAGGAAGGGGGAGGGGGCCTTACCGGCTGGTGCTCCGGCTGCAGGCGCGAGGTCGACGGCGTGGGCCTCCTCCTGGTGCGGGCCTCCTCCTCCTCTCTCCTGCATGGGGATGGCGAGGAAGACGGCATGGGCGTGGGCGTAGATGGCGTAGTGCTCTTCCTCCGGTGGCGGCGTAGACGGCGTGGTGGGCCGCTCCGGTGCTCCTCCGGTGCGGCGCGGGCTCCTCCGGTGGCGCGGGCTTCTTCGGTGGCGCGGGCTCCTCCGGTGATGGCGGCGTGGGAGCGGGACGGCGGCGTGGGATGACACAGTTGCAATGTTGATAGAGGGGGAGGGGAAGGGAGAGTGTGTCGTTTTTTTGCTAAGTGTAAACATTCTGTGGCGCATCCAACCAATAGATGCGCCACAGAATGGTAGATTTCTGTGGCGCATTGCAACAGTAGATGCGCCACAGAATTCTTTGACTAGATTAAATAAAAAGAAAGTCACTGCTATATTGACAACAGCAGAGAACTAACCTAGTGGTTTGCTGCTGTTAACCTGGAACCTAGGGTGGCTAGGTTCGAATCCTAGTTGCCCCACATTTTTTTAACTTTTTTTAAATTATTTTAGTTAATTACATTTAATGAAAGAAAACACTAGGGATTTTCTATTTCCATATCCTTAAATATCACTCACATACATATATCACTCACGTACATATATGCTTGTTCTCTCGCATAGACACACATGTGATACACAAAAAAGTTTTTCTTCGTCCCGGTTCCAAGCTAGCTAGCTTTAGCGTCTCTTCGCAATCTTCTTGCGCTTCTTGTTGGCGGTTGAATACTTTATGCCAACCACCTTGAGATTTCTTCGCGTGAACAGACAACCTTTTGTGGGTAGGGAGGTCTTCCTTCTTACTTTACTAGTAGTAGGCATGTCAAAGTGCTTGTCGAATTCCTCCTCGATCTTCGGATCACCGTTCTTATCCAAGTCTTCCTTGTTGGCGTCTCCTTGCATTCCGATGATGCTCCTCTTGCCCCTCCTCACGACAACACGGCTAGGTCTTGACGGGTCGGTGATGAAGAAGCATTGGTCAACTTGGCTGGTGAGTACCCATGGCTCATTTTTCGCGGATGCGTTCTTTGACTTAGCATCGGGTATAACCATGGTGGTGAAATACCGGCCTTCTTTTTCGACGTTCTTGGCCCATCTCACACGGAACATTGGCACCATCTCTCCACAGTAGTTGAGCTCCCAAATCTCCTCGATCCTTCCAAAGTACCGTTCCTTGATAGTAGCCTCGTCATCGGCGAAACATAGCATAGTTACTCCTGAGTTTTGGTATTCGCTATTCTTGTCCTTTTCCTCGGTGCCGAATCTGTAACCGTTGATGTCGTACGCTTGATAGGTCTTTATGTTTTGCCCGGGGCCCCGTGATAAGGCAAATATGAGTTTTTCTTCTTCTGTAGACGGTGTTATGGTCTTTGCGAGAAGCTCTTGTGTTTTCTTGAACCAGAGGCCGAAGCTCGAGTTGTGCTCTCTGGTTACGTCTCCATTCTTCCTCGTTCGGCCCAGGTCGATGTTACTCTGCTCGACTACGCGTTTGTGCTCATTCACCCAAGGTTCGATCAATGTCAAGTGTTGTAGCACGACCCGGTGAGCCCTGTCAAAGTCGTCGCGTCGATTCTCGATGCCGACATGGAGTGAGCGGGACCCCTCGCGGTGACCCTCTCCAGCGAGCCTACCGAGGTGTGTCCTGGTTGGCAGACCAACATACTCGTCCTCCCTCCTTATATAATTTTGGCAGAAGGTGATGCACTCGTATGTTAGGAAGCCCTTGGCCATGCTTGCGTCTGGACGGGACCTGCTGCGAACGTATCCTTTCATGACACCGTTCTGCCTTTCGAACGGCATCATGTTGTGCAAGAACATCGGGCCAAGATGCTTGATGTCATCAACGACATGGAGACATAGATGCACGCAAATATCACAGAATGCGGGCGGGAAGTAAATTTCGAGCTCGCATAGTATCACCACGATCTCTTCCTATAGCCTTTGGAGCTGCCTCACGCCGATCGACTTCCTGGTGATAACGTCGAAAATGTTGCATAGGCCAAACAGCGTATCACGTACATGCTCGTCCATTATCCCTCGGACCGTGACGGGTAGTATCTGCGTCATCAGCACGTGACAGTCGTGAGACTTCATCCCGGTGAACCTCTTCTTCGCTGCGTCGAGATATCTGCTTATCTTCGATGAGTAACCGTGAGGAACTTTGACTCCTAGGAGGCACCTGAAAAACTGATCGAGCTCCTCCGGACTAAGCGTGTAGCATGCAGCTGGAAGCACCACAGAGTTCTTCTTCCCTTTTGCGGAGACGTTGAGTCCCTTCCGTCTGATCATCATCATCATCATCGTCGGCTTCATCACCACTACTGGGGGCCTGTAGTTCTTTCCTAATGCCAAGATATTTCAGGTCGTATCTTGCTTTCGCCCCATCCTTGCCCTTTTCCGAATTGCAAAGAGTGCCAAGCAGACTCTCTGTAATGTTCTTCGTAATGTGCATGCCATCGAGGGAATGTGGCGTGTGGAGGTACTTCCAGTACTCCAAGTCGTGGAAAACAGACCTGGCTTTCCATACACCCAGCAACGGCTCTACCGCCCTCGGTCGCTTCATTTTTCCCGGCGAAGGGCACTCCTCCCAATTTTTCAAAAGCTCGTCGATTTCTACGCCACTCCTCGGCAGCGGGGCTCTGCCAGGCTCCTCTTTACCATTGAATAGATCACCATGTTTCCTCCACGCGTGATCCAAGTGAAGCCACCTTCGAGCACCTGGGAACACGGTTTTCGAAGACCCGGGATCCCTTGGTAGCTGGAGATGCGGGGTATTATCCATGCACCTGACACAGCCGCAGAATCCGTGGCCGACCTGGCAAGCTACATATGCGTAACCAGGATAGTCGTGCACCGTCGTGAGCAACACGACTCTCATATCAAAATAATCTTCCTTGTAGGCGTCCCACGTACGGGGTGGATTATTCCACAACAATTCTAACTCCTCTTTCAGCAGCCCGAGATATAGATGTATGTCGACACCTGGTTGTTTCGGCCCCTGAATGAGAATACACATGTGTATGTACTTCTGCTTCGTGCACAACCACGTGGGAAGGTTGTAAGGCCATACAAACACGGGCCAGGTGCTATGCGTGCTACTCTGGTTGCCAAACAGATTGAGTCCATCAGTGCTCATACCCAGCCTGACGTTCCTTGCGTCGTCCCCGAACTTCTGCGGGAAGGCGAGGTCCAACGCTTGCCACTGGGTGGCGTCTGTAGGGTGTGTCAGGATATAGCCCTTCTCCGGATCCTCTTCGGGCTTCTCCCTTTCCGCGTGCCATTGCATGAGCTTTGCTTCCTTAGGATAAACGTAATACCGCTGCAGACGGGGAGTGATAGGAAAGTACCATACCACCTTTCGTGGAACCTTCTTTTTCCCAACCTTGTACTGCCCGTGGCCGCACTTCGGACATGTCGTGCTGTTCTCATACTCGTCCCGATAGATTATGCAATCGTTGATGCAGGCATGGTATCTCTTGTGAGGTAGGTCAGGAGGGCACATGACTTTCTTGGCCTCCTCGATACTACGTGGCAATGTGTTCCCCTCCGGAAGACGGTCGTGCCAGAATTCCATGTTCTCGCTGAAGCTAGTGTCGGTCCATTTGTTATTCGACTTCAGCTCCAGAGCACCAAGCATTACTTGCAAGCGTGTATCCTGGGGTCGGCATCCAGGAAACAACGGAGTCATCCCGTCTTTCTTCATTTGCGCCAGCTTGGCTTTCTCCCTTTCAGCAGCCCTGGTGTTGCTCGTCTGCTTGTGGAGCAGTTCTTGAACATGAATGTCCTGAAAGGCCGATCGAGGGATCTCCGTGTCCGCGGATCCATCTTCTTCGTCATGATGATCTTCTCCGCTGGCATCTCCTTCATCATTATTATGGTCTTGTCCGGGAGACTCTTCATCTTCTCGCCGCCCGACCTCGTCTTCACCCGCACCATTTGCTGTCGGCTCGAAGAAACCGCGTCTGAGCAGGTGCTGCTCCAGTATTCCGGAATCAGGGTCGACCCACCTATGGAGTTTGCATGATCGACAGGGACATCTTATCTGGCGCATGTTCCGCCGAATCATGTCTGCCTTCGCGTCTTTCTTGTATCTAGCGATTCGACCGGAGTCCATCGCGAGAACCATGGTTAATTATTGCATGCGAGAAAGTATGTTTATTAATACCGCAACATGCGTGTGCACACACATCCACGGAACGACACACACACACGCATGCATATGCATGGTCGCCGGAAATTTTTTGCATGACCTCCCCTAAAACTAGGACATACGGGTGGTGCAAAAATTTGCCGAAACGGAAATGAATCAACATTTCGGCAAACATCCATGCACCAAGCCGGCACAAGTAACAACAAAAAGAATATTCGCACATATCCAAATATGCATGCGCCACGCCAAAAAGCTTCTTGCATAGCATAAGCATCGTATCACCATACGAATTCGGTCGCGCAAAACGCCCGCGCGCGACAAGCTCTTCCCCTACAACAAACATACATACACACCGCCACGCCAAAACATGCATATGCATGTCTCTCCAAGCTATATTCACCTAGTAGATCCCGGACGAGAACGCGGTCGGTGAGATGTGGGAGAGGAGGAGAATATGGAGAGGCTCACCCTCACCAAATATATACCAACAAATCTAGGTTAAACACACAAAATAAAGCAAAATATGAGCAAAATGGCCTAGGAGAGAGAAGGGGGTCGAGCTAGCTAGAGGCATGTAGGAGAAGGGGATGGAGTGGGTGGGAGAAGGTGGGAGATGCCACAGATATTGGGCCATGTGCGCAAATTCTGTGGCGCATCTGGGCCAGTGCGCCACAGAAGTGCACTTTTCTGTGGCGCACGTGGTGTTATGCGCCACAGAAAAGTGCACTTCTGTGGCGCACTGGCCTAGATGCGCCACAGAAGTTGGCTGCCTGGCCAGCGACAATGATTGGATTGGGGCCCTCTGGAATTCTGTGGCGCACGGGCACGGATGCGCCATAGAAGTGGCGCTTTCTATGGCGCATCCGTGCCCGTGCGCCACATAATTTGCTGCTTTCTGTGGCGCACAGGCACTCGTGTGCCACAAAAATTAGTTTTTGTGGCGCATGGCCTTTTTAGCATGTTTCCAAGTAGTGTCAATTCTATTGGTGGAGGCTCTTCATCTCCTTTTCTTACCAGTTCTTCATAGTCATGTGGATTTTGTGCTTCCAAAATTGAATCAAGGTAATCGTCCATTTCTTCTTTCTCCTCATCATCTGGTGCTTCCTCCCAATTAATCAGGCTCCTCTCTAATTCATCTTGTGGAGTGCTGAAATGAATTGCCGCTAGTTCGGCAATCGTCTTCTATTCCTTGATATCATCCACTTAATATGGCCTCTTCTTTAGTTTGACGTAGTGGAATGTCATTTCCTCTTCTCCAAACTTTAACGAAATATTTTCCTTCTTATTATCTACTCGAGCTTTGGTAATTGAAATAAAAGGCCTGCCTAAAAGAATAGGACAAAAAGAATCTCGAGGCATATCAACAATATGAAAATCAAAAGGGGTACATGAGTGAGCCTATAAAGACATAGATATTTATGATTACTCCTTCCGGTTTTATATTAGTTCTATTAGACAATTTCATAATAGTGTCTACCGGTTCCACATATGGATTATTTAAATTGTAGTGGAGTTCCTCATAAAGTGATGAAGGCATAATATTTATAGTGGAAATTTGTTTAGAAATTCTATATAAGAAAGTTTCTCCACAATATGTAGGGGTCATTGGTTTAGAAGTTTTGTTACCTCGAACCTTACCTTTGATAAATTCTGAGGTTTCAAGGTATAACTTAACCACTTCACCTTCCACTATTCGTGCTTCCATAAGATCCTTTAATATAACATTATTTATATTTGTAGCTTCTGAATTCCTTTCTGGTTTCTTCGATCTCTTCTTTATTTGTTCTTCCTCTCTTTGTCTTTTTTGAAAGATCCCTTATATAGGTATCAACGAGAACTCTTCCATTAGTGCTCTTGCATGCTATGAGGTCCCCATTATATAGGTACCTACATATGCCCTGCATAATTCTCAATAATTTTATTTACTGAGTAGGAATCGATACCAAGGGTTTTAATCATTGTATCTGTTCTTTCATCTGCAAGGAAATCGTTAATGCAAGCATATTCAGAAAAAATATTTGTAATGTTCTCCTTATCTCTAAGGTTTTCTGTTGCTTCTCTCATTTTTATTATTAGATTCCAAGCCTCATCATAGGTATAGGATAGAAAACTGCCATTAGAAGCAGTGTCTAGATTCATCCTATTTTCAATATTTAGCCCTCCATAAAAAGTATGGGTGATTAACCAATCAGGCAAATGATGATGGGGGCAATTATCTAGGTAGCTTTTATACCTTATATATCCTTCATATAAGCCCTCACTAGGATTATTTTTTGAAACTAATAATAATACCTCTCATCCTGTGAGCTTTGCTTTTAGAATAATATTTTGATAGGAATTTGGTTGTCAATTCCTCCCAAGTCCATGGTGCTTCTGCACAAAAATATATGTACCAGCCACAAACATTATTAGAGAGAGTTTGTCTAAACAACTGGGTTTTAACTATATCAAGATTACAGTCGTCGAAAATAAAGGAACTGAGAACATCTTCAAAGAATTGTAAGTGTCCATATGGACTTTCTTCATTTGTTCCTGCAAATTTCTTAGAATGTAATAATTCAAATAATAAAGGATGGATCTCGACTCCATCCGGAATTATGCTTTTGTTGACAGTTATAAAAGCGTCCATGGGCAAACCCATTTTCCTTACTACCTCAAGCTGGTTTAAATGTTGAGTGTTATCCATTGTTGCAGTCCTGCAACTCAAGTAAAAATTAGTACAACGAAAGTAAATAACTAAAAGTAAAGTGACTTATTGAGCTAAGCTCCCCTGCAACAGTGCCAGAAAATAGTTTGATGACTGCAAGTGCATAGATCGTTTGTAGCTAGTTTCGAAATAAAGATATCGATCCCATAGGGAGAAGTAGGCGAAAGACTAAAATGCTTTTAACTACAACCAAAGGAAGTACTTTAGAAATAACTTTAAGATCCTAGGAAAGTAGAGTTGTTTTTGGGTTTTTGGTTGAACAAGGTAATTTAAAGTAAACAAAAACTTAATGCAGAAAGTAAGAATCGCATGTGTAATAGAACTTTGGAGCTGCAATAGGGAAAAAGCGTTCTCAGGAAATAGTGGATACACCACTAGCAATTTAGACTAAGCAATCAAGATTATTATAACAAATATTCTCATAATGTGTATTTATGTGGGAGGAGCTCCATACATGGACGATTAGCCAGCAACTGTTGCACACATCATCCTCATAACCACATCAGACATCAATCGAATTACTGTGCTATTAAGGGATTTCTCCCATGGCATGGACATGGCTTTATGAGTTCTCCTTGATTCCCCAAGTTAGTACGTAAAGGATGACAACATATTTATAGTCACTATAAGTGATATCATCCCTCCGTCTACCAACAAGTAATCCCCTTCATCGAGTCCCCGTGAGAGGCAAATGTTAAGGAGGTGCACTACTCCCAACATCAAGATGAAGACAATTAACACACACACATAATGATGTATAACATAATAATCTCTATCTCATCTCAGTCATATGCTAGGGTTTCTCCATCTCCCCAAGAACTAGAGATCTACTTAGACATGGAGGCAATCAACATCATAGCAATGGTAATGGAAACAATCATAGAGGGATAGTACTTGTATAAATCCACAATGACTACGGGAATTAAAACAAGATCTAGACAAGATGTAGATGGGATGGATGGAGATGGTGGTAATGCAACAGTGGATGATGAAGATCGATGCCTTAGCCTCCCGGAGTTGCACAGGTTGAAGATGGATCCCTCGCGGATGAGTTCCCCCTCCAGATGCCTTCCGGAGGTGAGGTTTCCGAAACTTCTAGGTGTTCTGTATCTCGTCTCCCCAAACAAATTGCACGGGGTGAAACTATTTGATGAGGCGGAGGCGGTGCCATCTATACGGCCGGAGCTATACGGCCAGAAAAGTTGCTTTGGTCGTATAGTTGGTCCTTGAACTCTCTGCCTCCCTTGTTCGTCAATTAGCGTCGTCAGTGGGAATTGGGAGTGTTGATGTCGCGGCTTCTTCGGCCCCATCAACCGCAATCTACAGCTCTGCAACAGCGGAGATTCGCCAGCTCTTCGGCGCGTTCGACTTCACCGTCCACACGTAGGCCACTCGCCTGGTTTCGAGTCCATGGGCGATGGAATCAGCCTAGCGATCGGGAGCTTCCGCTTCCAAGTTGATCAGATGGGCATGCTTCGCATGCCTGACCAGCCAACGACATCCGGGATTGCTCCAGCATCGTGGTTCCCGCCACCAATCGGCACCCTCAGCGAGCTTAACACCTTAGCAGCAGCTGAGAGCATGGACAACGATAGTAGTCGCGG
Source organism: Avena eriantha (assembly GCA_910589775.1). Lineage (NCBI taxonomy): Eukaryota > Viridiplantae > Streptophyta > Magnoliopsida > Poales > Poaceae > Avena > Avena eriantha. The sequence continues at coordinate 525,910,288 of OU342745.1, forward strand.
ATCCGATCTGGGTGACCTAGCAACGGAAGATGGAGTCTACGGCTCCGGATCTAAAAGTTGTGGAAGCAACAGCTTCCCTAACCACTTCATGTGCGCCGTCATCAACGCTGGCGACACCAGCACCAATCGCGAAAACGGTGGCAACGGATCTGATCTGCCCAACGGTGGCACACCTAATGGCGGAACGCCCAACGGCGGCCCCACCAATGGTGGAAATGGCGTGCCTATCAACAATGGAGGGGCAGTCGAACCACCAACCATGGTGAACAAACACACCAGTGAACGTGTCGTGATCAGACTCAACGACAATGAATGGGCCCATTGCCGAGAAGCTCTGCGAGGCAACCCTCTGCCCCCCGGCACGCCGCAGGAAATGCTCATGGGCTGCCATTGGCTCCTAAAAGAGGAGTAAATACGCCAGCTGCATGCAATCGCACAACTTGAGGCGCGTAAAAAGGCGGCGGATGAGTCGAGTCTTCGACAGGCTGGGCTCTCCTCTCATGGAGGATCCTCCTCCAAAGGAAACGAGTACGTCGCCAACAAGAGGCGATCTCGAATGGCCCATCTCGCCGAGCAAGAACGCATAGAAGCTGCAAAAGTCCTCGACTTCAGCTCTATGACAGTCGACATGTGGGGCAACATGGTCCCAAAGACACCGCAAGCTGCGGTACAGCGGCCACCATGTACCTCCTCAACAACCAGCCGCCAGCTGGAGATCCCCGAGTCACCATGCACCGATCTACAATCACGGGCTTGGGGCTAGTCGAGGCTGCTCTCGACAAAGAGCCGATGTTGGAGCTGAAGAAAGGCAAGGCTCTGGCAAAACTCTATTCCTCACCCTCGTCCAGCGAAGACAGTCACGATCTGTCTCGGCGTCGCCGCTCACGACGGCACGATCGCGACTGCGATGCGCGCGATGATCTCACGCAGCGCAAAATCGACAAATCAAGGGCACGACGTGCCTGTTCGACTGACTCAGAGGACGAAGATGTGGAGCTCTCTGTGGTGCCAGATGCTTCAGTAGAGCTATCAGGCAGAAGCGAATGCCCAAGGGGTTCAAACTCCCATCGAGAACCCAAAGTTTGACGGTCTGCAGGACCCGAAAATCTAGTTGGAGGACCACATCTCCTCCGTCAGGCTCGACGGCGGGAGTCGAAGCACGGCCATGCAATGCCTACAGCTACAGCTGCAGGGAGCCGCCCGCGCATGGCTCAACAATCTCCCGCGCGGATCCATTCGCAGTTGGGAAGAGCTGGTATACAACTCCGTACACAACTTCAAGGGCACTTACAAAAGGCCTGCATCAATTGAAGAATTAAGAGGTTGCCAACAAAGATCCGGCGAGTAGCTGCGCTCGTACATCTAGAGGTGGTCCATCATCAAGAACTCCACAGAAAACATCTCGGAGGACCGCGCGACCGATGCGTTCAACGGCGGTTTACGCTGCATAGAGCTCAAGGAGGAGCTGGGCCGCTCGAAGCCCAAAATGATTGACCACCTGATGGAAATCGTGAATCGGTGGGCAGATGGAGAAGACTCGGTGAAAAACCGCGTTCACTCCGACGACGAGGCGGAACTCGAGCGCAGATGTGATCGCCGAAGCGTCGAATGCGCATCTACGATGACCGCGACGACGTCAATATAGTCGCAGCCAGCTACGCCGACAAATGCGACGACAACCGCAACAACGGCTATCGTAGCGGCGGATACCGCGACTCCGAGAAAACCATGCAAGTATGGCAACCCCACACTTGCGAAGAGGCACTCGCAACATCTATGGAGGACAAATTGTCCGGGCCGTGCAACGTGAACTTCTACATCGACAAGCACGACGGCAAGAAGAAAGCCAGCCACCTCCTCAAAGACTGCCGCGAGTTGCTCAAACTCCATGAGGGCCTGGCTCGGATGAATCACGACGCGATCAACAGGGGCTATGGAACAACCCCATGCAATGTGGCACATGGAACTCCTCCACCACCGCCCGGACCACCACCGCCCGCGGCTGCGCTAGTCCAGCATCACGGAGGCGAGCAGTACCCATGGGCTGTAGGCAATATGATGATTCAAAAGGGACGCCCCTCAAATCAAGTGCATAAGGCCACCACTCGCCAAGTCAACTTGGCGACAAACTCCCCGCCCTCCACCACTAAGTACCTTAGTGGAAGCGACTCCTGCATCACCTTCGACAAGCGCGACCATCTGTGCCAAGTCCCTCATCCAGGCCACTGTCCCCTTGTACTCGAGGCGCAGATCGGAGGCTTCAACATGAGTCGCGTCTTCATGGATGGTGGAAGCAGCATTAACCTCATGTTCGCAAGTACGTTGCATGCAATGAGGATCCCTCTGACATGTCTAGAGGTCTCTGACACGACGTTCCACGACATTGTCCCATGCAAGGGCATGTATCCCCTAGGAAAAATCAATCTCGACGTCATCTTCGGCACGCTGAAAAACTTTCGGCGCGAACGCATCGACTTTGAAGTCATCGACTGGCCTTCACAGTACCACTGCATCCACGGACGTGTCGCGTTTGCTAGGTTCATGGCAGTGCCACACTACGCCTACCTGCAGATGAAAATGCCAGGTCCAAACGGTGTCAACACAATCAATGGGAGCTTCGAGAGGTCCGACAGCTGCGATAGGGAATTCAACAGAAACTCCCAGCCCTTCGGCATGCATGAGGAGCTCGCAAGATTGAAGGAGTCCACAGACAACAATCTGCCTCCCCTAAGTAGGCCAAGCTCACCCGACCTGTCTTTCGACTCGTCGGTGCACAGGAAGAAAGTCCAGGTCCACCCAACGGACCCGACCAAGACGACCCTCATCGCCAACAACTTGAGTTCCGCATAGGAACTCACGCTCGTCGAATTCCTCCATGAGCACTAGGAAATCTTCGCCTGGTGTCATGCGGACATGCCAGGGGTTCCCAGGGAACTTGCCGAGCACGCACTCAATGTCAACCCAGACGCAAGGCCATTCAAGAAGACAATTCAACGACTATCTGAACCAAGAGCAAAGGCGGTCAGAATGGAGATCAACAGACTCCTCGACGCCAAATTCATACGCGAGATCAAGGAAAGCACTTGGCTCGCCAACACGGTGCTGGTACCTAAAAAAGACACGGATATCCTGCGGATGTGCGTGGACTTCACCTCCCTAAATAAGCACTGCCCAAAGGATCACTTCCCGCTGCCGCGAACCGACCAAATCATCAACTCTACTGCGGGATGTGAGCGTCTCTGCTTCCTTGACGCCTATTGGGGGGATACCCCTGGGTAGGGTAACGCAGGGGTATAAAGGCCGAGTTAGCCGGGGTATGGCAGGTTCAAAGCAAATGCTGACCGGGTCACATCAAGGCAGGACGAACCACAGAGTGACCCGTCCCGTGGAGCATCACCTTCACAGCAGCCCGACCGGCATAAAATATATGCCGGTCGTGTTAGTTTATCTGTTGTGCAGGTACCTCCATTCCCAGATTAACCATGTGTGAGACGGACTATCACAAGGCTTCGAATAGAAGGAAGGAATCTCCCGTTGGTAAAATGGTAGATTTATGAGCTATAGCATGAGTGAAGTAAAGCAAAGAGGAGGACCAACGGGTCAAGGGCGACCAAGATGATGCAGGCAATGTCGGCTGACATAGCCCATGTCAGGTGACGCATAAAAGAAGAGGATTACGTTGCGGGTTATGTCCAAAGCCCGTACGAGCCGTTAGAGAGAATAAAGAAGCATCTAGATTTAGTCGAGGGGCATATTCGGACAATATGCTTCCAGATGTGCCCTAACTTTGTAACCCGGGCTACCCAATATAAGGAGCACCGGGGCCTCCATAGAGGGGGATCGATCACTTTCTCTATCTAAGGTAGAACTCTAGGGCTAGTTAGTGGGGAGTAAGAGACATTGTCTGCTTCTCACCAATAGCTTGAAGAGCATATGTAAACGCCATTGATAGAGAGAATACAAGAACATCTGTGCGTGGAATCACCACGTTCTCCCTCCGTGGATTCCCCTAGCACATATTGGCCCCATCTTTAGCCTATCCATGGCATCTGCCGTGCCACCACCACGACAGTTGGCGCCCACCATGGGGCTAGCAGTGCTAGCAGGGGTGAAAATCCGTACAGGAAGCATCTTCAGCACCGGCGAGCGCGTCGTCTCCGGCCTGGTTTAGTGCTTTGGAGCGCTGGACTATGTCAACGACAACATAGGGAGATTCGGTAGGCACCCTCCTCCGCGCAATGGCGTCTTCATCAAGCTTGGCACGCAGAAGATCTACGTCGACGTGGATGAATCATGCGTTCATTCGTAGCACATCGTCGAGGGAGGCGAACCACCTCTCACCGCAGCTCGTGGTGTGCGTATCGCTTGCCCCACCAGCAGCATTAAGGTCCTGATGACCGTGCCAGACGCAGAAGCAAGCAAAGGCCCGGCGCTAGAGCTGGAGGTCACGCCAAAGCAGAGCAGGTCTAGGTTTCCCCCACTAGAAAGACCAGAGAATGTGTTACAGCAAGCAATAGATAGCCTAGCAACGCCAATAGAACCTGTGGTAGATCCGGCTCAGGCGCAAGCTGAGCTAGAGGAAACTAGGCGGAGAGTGTTAGCTGGGGCAAAGAAGGTAGCCAAGCTACATCAGTCTCTGAACATTACCCTGAGGGAGTATGCAAAGGCAAACCGCATAGACGGAGTGAAAATCCGAGGTAAGAACCTGATTACTGAGATTGACAAGGAATACGAGCCTAGGTCGGGTCAGATGGCCACGCTAGTAACAAGAGGGCTGGATAGGTACAATACCCCAACAAAGAACCTCAGGGCGGCAAATGTGACCGTGTCCGAGTTAGAAGGTTTAATCGGAGAGGCTCAACAAAGGCAACAAGAGAGGGTGGATCACTTGCTGAGAGTTGCTTGCCAGCAAAATGAAGAAATGAACAAGGCAAACCCGGCACCACCAGGAGCATCACACGTGGTACAGTCGGCTAGGAATAACCTGGCAAGATCCGGGGGAGCCGCATCATCTCTGGGTCACAATCCTAGGAAAGAGGAAGTGGTAAACTCTGGGAGAAGAGACAAACAGATGGTTCCTTACGATCCAGTAAGGGCCAGAAAAGGCAAAGCAATTCAAGTCGATGAGGATCGGCACAGTACTAGCCGAGGTGTCGCTGGATGAGGTAACCGTGACCAAGGCAATGCCAGTTAGAGGAATGTTTCCAATGGCAATGCCGGATAGCATGATCCCGGTGGGAATGGGGCAAAACATACCTCGGCAGCAGTAGCAACGCCCACCTCGGCAAGAGGGAAGTGCAGGACAAGTGGCACCACAACAAAATGCTTGTCCGAATCAGGAAAGGTATAATGATGGTTATTCGGCTATGATCAATGACGGTTACCCCAGACCGGATCACCACATCATCGGGTCAAGGCTGGGAAGCAGGAACTTGCAGCTAGATGATGCGAGGTTGAAACTGGATAGGATCTACAGGTCGGAGCTAATCGAGATACAAGTTCCATCTAGTCCGGCATGCTTTGGGCCCCGGATTAGGACCAGCGCGAGTTTGGCTGAACAATTTGCCACCAGGAAGTATTAACTGCTGGCTGGACTTCGAGGAGTTTTTTTTAGCAACTTTTCAAGCACCTACAAGAGACCAAATAGGCCACAGACTCTGGTGTTATGTCATCAAAGACCGAACGAGCTAGACCGAGATTTCCTAACTCGATGGTGCAACGTGCGTAACTCGTGCAAGGGGGTAATTGAATCACAAGCTATTGCGTGGTTCGCCCAAGGATGCAGGTATGGGAGTATGTTGTGGAAGATGCTGTAGCAAGATATGCCAACCACTTTGGCTGAGACGATCTGGATCGCAGATTCGTATGCTTTGGGAGATCCAACGCAACCCCGGCTAATGACAAGCGAGGCGAACAAGGAATATTACAACCGAGATGTCTCTGGGTCATCAAGAAGGAATGATTTTCGAGGAACAAGAAGGGACAAGCATCTGCATTATAGATATAACTCGCAGCAGGTGGCAGCGGTAGACCGGGACCAACCCAATGCCGGCGCCAGAAAACTGGAGGACAAAACTAGCAACAAAAACATTAAGGGAAGAAACCTTGGACCCCGGAACAGAAAAAGCAGTGGACGGAATGGAAAGACAGGCCAAGGTACATGTTCAAATCTATGTTGGATCAACCGTGCAAGTTCCATACACCAAGTCCAAACAGCCCGGTGAATCATATGACCCGGCAATGTGAGTGGATGAGGAAATTAGAGCAGGGAAGTTCGAGGAATGCTCATGCACCTCGGAACGAAGCGCCTAGGAATGAGGCACCACGCCACCATTACTAATAGGGGGAATGGACAACAACTAATGTTGCCGCCACCTCCACCGAGGTATGAAATCAGGAAAGAAGGGATGCGGTACATCAAGTAGACAATAGCCAGCAACAAGGTCAGGGTTACCGCGAGAACGAAGGACGAAACGAGTATAGGGAGCATCACCAAAGCTATTGCATATTTACCACGGAAGAAAATGACCAGAAAATCTTGCAGCACTGGCATATGGAGGTAAACACAGTAATGCCGGCGGTAGTGAGATACATGCTCTGGGCAGATCAGGAAATTATGTGGAGTAATAGGGATCAACCAAAGATCATGCCTAGCCCTGGGACTTATGCACTGGTCCTGGATCTAATGTTCATTGGGCCGAATCTCAACATAAGGTTTTCCAAGGTACTAATTGACAATGGAAGTAGTATCAACATAATGTACAAGGATACCATGCACAAGTTGGGGATAACAGAGAACATGCTGCAAGCAGCGAGGACCACCTTTCATGGCATTGTGCCAGGCATTTCCTGTGAGCCAATTGGGAAGGTCCGGGTTGATGTGTTGTTCGGCACAAGAGATAATTGCTGGACTGAAAAATTGGAGTTCGAAGTGATGAATCTGGAGAGTGCTTATCAGGCGTTACTCGGCAGGCCCGAGCTAGCAATGTCATGGCAAGTACTCACATCAGTTACCTTAAGATGAAACTGCCCGGACCAAGGGGAGTGATAACTGTATCACGGGACTTCCAGCGTTCGATCGAGTGTGCCTCAACCGGATCTAACTTGGCCGAGTCACTCGTGATAGCTCAAGAAAAAAGGAAGATACTAGAGGTAGCGACATTGGCTCAGTCCGTGCAACAGCATATGTCGGCACTGACCAACCCGCATGGGAGTGTGTCATTCCAAGCAACCAAGGACACAAAGAAAGTACCAATCGATGATCAGCTCCTAGAGAGCACTGTAACCATTGGTGCCAGGTTAAGCCGCAAATAGGAAAGCGAGCTTGTCAACTTCCTCCGTGAGAATCAGGATATCTTTGCTTGGTCTACTTAGGACCTACAAGGTGTACAGAGGGAGTTGGCTGAGCACTCATTGAACGTAAGACCCGGGGCTAAGCCGGTAAAGCAGCCTCTCCGGCGTTTCACAGAAGACAGAAGGAAAGTTATTGGGGACGAGATAGCAAGACTCCTAGCAGCCGGGTTTATCATGGAAGTACTCTATCCGGATTGGCTCTCTAATCCGGTGCTGGTGGAAAAGAAGAAAGATGATCCGAACGTGGCCGTGGTATGGCGGATGTGCACTGACTACAAGAACCTGAATAAAGCGTGTCCCAAAGATTCATTCCCACTCCCTAGAATAGATCAAGTCATAGACTCGACAACCGGATGTGAACTACTGTCATTCATTGATGCGTATTCTAGTTTCCACCAGATACCCCTGAATCTGGATGATCAATTAAAAACTGCATTTTTTGCCCTGTACGGGGCTTATTGCTATTGCACTATGCCGTTTGGACTACGTAATGCAGGAGCAACGTACCAACGATGCATGCAAAAATGCTTACATGACCAAATAGGTCGAAATATGCAAGTTTATGTGGATGATGTGGTGATAAAGACCAAGGAAAGCAATACGCTCCTTGATGATATCCGGCAAACATTCGCGAACTTGAGAAGGTTCTGAATGAAACTAAACCCGGACAAGTGCACCTTTGGCGTGCCCGCTGGAAAGTTACTCGGTTTTGTAGTGTCCAGTTGAGATATCGAAGCTAACCCAACAAAAATCCGGGCCGTAGAGAGAATGGAACTGCCAAAATGCCTTAACGATGTACAGAAGTTCACTAGTTGCCTAGCATCGTTAAGTCGGTTCGTATGTCGATTGGGAGCGAAGGACTTTCCCCTCTACCAATTAATGAATAAGACGGACAAATTCACCTGGACGCCACAGGCCGACCTTGCGTTTAGGGAATTGAAGAACATGTTATCTACTAAACCAATCCTAGCCGCACCACTACCCAAGGAGCCAATGTTGCTTTATGTAGCCGCGACCAACCGAGTCGTAAGTGCAGTAATTGTAGTGGAGCATGAGGAAGGAGGAAAGTCAGTACAAAGACCAGTGTATTATGTAAGCAAGGTATTGTCGGCTTCAAAACAAAATTACCCTCACTATCAAAAGATGGTGTATGGCGTATATATGTCGGCCAAGAAACTCAAACACTATTTTGAGGAACATCGCATCAAAGTGATATGTGAGGGGCCCATATTAGAGATTATGAGTAACAAGTATGCAAGTGGGCGGATAGCAAAATGGGCAATCGAGTTAGCCCCGTATGCACCGCAATTCGACAAAAGAGAGGCGATAAAATCGCAAGCCATGGAGGATTTCTTTGTGGATTGGGCCGAGATGCAATACGAACCACCTCTGGCAGACTCCAATTACTGGCGAATGCACTTCGACGGATCAAAATTGAAAGATGGGTTGGGCGCCAGAGTAGTGCCTACCTCGCCCAAGAAGGATCAACTGAAATATGTCCTTCAAATCCACTTCAATGCCTCTAATAACTTTGCGGAATACGAAGCATTGGTACATGGTCTCAAAGTAGCAAAAGAAGTGGGGATACGACAGATACAATGCTTTGGAGACTCGGATTTGGTAGTGCAACAAGTGCCTAGAAATTGGGATGCCTTGGATGCTAACATGGCCATGTACAGATTCCATGTTCAAAAGACAAGCGGATTTTTCGAAGGGTGTGAATTCCATCACATACCTCGGATTGAAAACGAGGCAGCAGATACGCTATCCAAGTTAGGTTCATCCCAGCACCCAATCCCGCCAAATGTTGCTTTGGAGCACCTGAAAAAACCATCTATCACACCATCACCTGAATCAGACTCAATTTATATCTCGACACTCATCGGATCTGGAGCTGCACCCATGGAGATAGATTGCGGAGGCACCTCAACAAACCCGGGGACTACTTCAGCGAACTCGGGGACTGCTTCAGCAAACCCAGGGACTGGTCAGACAGACCCAACATGTGTTATATCGGTGGATGCAATGGAAATTGACAAAGAACCATTTCCCGTCCGGGCTATACCATATTGGGCCAAGCCAATATTTGATTTCTTGAAAGAAGGAGTTTTGCCGGATGATGAGATACTCTCACGGCAGATCCAAAGAAGAGCAAAGGCGTATACTATTATCAATGCCGAGTTACACAAAAGACGTGTGACCATAGTGCTGCAGCGGTGTGTTGACCCGGAGGAAGGACTTGACATACTCCGAGATATTCACCAAGGGGAATGTGGCCATCATGCCTCCTCAAGGGCCTTAGTGGCAAAAGCTTTCTGGCATGGATTCTATTGGCCAAGTGCTTTGGAGCAAGCAGAGGATCTGGTGAGAAAATGCAATGGCTATCAAAGATACGCCACGAAAACTCATTTACCAATGTCGGAGCTGAAAACTAACCCTATTACCTGGCCATTTGTTGTATGGTGCCTAGATATGGTAGGGCCATTTAAGCCGACAAAAGGAGGGATGACCCATATGCTAGTTATGGTCGACAAATTCACCAAGTGGATTGAGGTGAAACCAATTCGGAAATGCAATGGGGCAACAGCAGTAAAATTCCTCAAGGATATAATCCTAAGATATGGCTATCCCCATAGCATCATAACTGATAATGGAACAAATTTGGTTGAAGGAACATTTGCGATGTTCTTCCAAGAAAAGAAAATCCGGCTAGATGTCACCTCAGTTGCCCACCCCGCATCGAACGAGCAAGTGGAAAGATCCAACGGACTAGTTTTGTCCGAGATAAAACCCCGGCTCATAGAGCCGCTGCAAAGATCAGCGGGGTGCTAGATAGAAGAACTACCAGCGGTATTGTGGAGTTTAAGAACAACTCCGAATCGATCAACAGGCTATACGCCATTCTTTCTGGTATATGGGGTAGAAGCTGTATTACCAGCCGACATAGAGCATGATTTCCCAAGGGTCACCCAATACACAGAAGCCGAAGTGTGTGAAGCCCCACAAAATGATGTTGATATGCTGGAAGAAGTGAGAGAACTGGCATTGTCCAGATCCGCCATATATCAGCAAAACCTCCGACGCTATCATAGCCGGAAAGTAAACCCTCGAGTCTTTCGGGAAGGTGACCTGGTACTCCGGTTGATATAGCGCACTGCTGGCATGCATAATTTATCCCCTCCATGGGAAGGACCTTTCATTGTAAGCAAAGCCTTGCACAATGATTCCTACTATCTTATTGATGCACAGCCCTAGGAAAAGAACAAGGCGGACAGGTCCGGAGAGGAATCCAAGCGACCGTGGAATGTAGCACTACTTCGTCCTTTCTACACCTGACAAAGAGGTGAATGTATCCGATCTACTCATATGTCAGTATGTATATTGGCAATGAGCCTATTAATAAAAATTTGGCAACCCAAGCAGAGACTCGGAGACTGCTGTAAATATTGTCTTTCTTGTTTTTGCATTTCTTATGTCGGTTGGGTTAAGTCGCTTTTATCTTAGTCGGATTAGTAATGTGTGAGCACCAAAAACTCAACTCTTCGACTTTGCTGCTGTCCAACAAGAATTGGCTTCATGGCAAGCAAGAGAACAAGTTTGGAATGGCAAAGCACATGAAAAACACTAAGGAAAAGAACTTAAGCGGGCCGACATTGGTTTTCTGACTAATCCTTGGTCTATTGCATTTATCTAACGCTGGATTATTTTGAGCTAATCTCAAATTTTCAAGTATTGTTAACCAATTTTTCGAACCTCGGACTTGTAAGTCAAGAAACCGAATCAAGGTAGACGCGAGCCGAGTCAAAAATTGGAAGAACAAGAAAACGAAACTCGGGCACTTCGCCCACGATAATCCAGCATTAAGAACTTAGTTCCACACAATGAATTGTAGCACAACCAAAACAAAGTTCGTAGATACATTTCCACCCGGCATTCCGGGGATCTGACAAATATGATAAGTGTTTTTAAGGAGTAGGACATCAGTTCAGTCATCAGCCAAAGAAGGAGGTACTTTGGAATGTGGGGGAGGGGCGTTAGCCTCGGCTTCATCCTCGGAATGGGCATCGCCGTCCTCTGGGTCTTCAGCCTCCTCGCCAAGCTCGGAGGCCTCACCCTCACTTCCTTCATCCTCCTCTCCAGAAGCAGCTTCATCGTCAAAAACATTGAGATAGCTCGGCCCCTCGTTCCAAGCATGGCAGAAGGAGTACTGGACGAGCTTGTTGGCACAGGCTTTGCGGCGCGTGATCCAATCCGAATCTTCGCACCACCTAGACCCGGTGCGCATGCGAGTAAGCAACCCAAGATCAATTCCTTCATACCACGAAAAAACAAACTACAAGGCAATGTCAGCCCTAGCCCGTGCGGCGGATTCGCGCCACAGATGCAGCTGCATATCGCACTCCATTAATTTGGCTATGAAAGCCGAGCCTATTTTGGAATGGTTTCACCGGGCCAGAGGGAGGTGAACATTCACGTTGCTGCCGGTATAATATCTGTGCCATGATTCTTCACTACCTCAAGGCGAGCGGTGAGGCTCGCCAGCAGATCTTCCGCATTATATGGGATTGCCTCGGCACCAGGGGCTGCAAGAATACCATGTTGTTTGCGGGACCGGGTTACGGCAGCGGCACCGAGCGTATCGCTTTCTAGAAATTTGCCTGACAACAAAGCAGAAGAAACAGTAACTAAGAGCACCAGATCCGGAGAAATGAAAGTTAAGCAAGGGCATAAAACTCACGAGCAATATGGAAGAGGAGTCGTTGAAGCTCAGAATCAACGTTGGCGCTGTGGGCCTAGAGTTTCTCGTACTCAGAGGTCACTCACGTAAGTTTAACGTCGACTTCCTGCAGTAAGCTTTGATCCTTGGAAATTTGCATGGTTAAATGCGCTTTCTCCTCAGCAAACTCCTGGTCAACCTTCTCCAATTCGGACTTATGGAGGCCTTTGAGCATCTGAATTTCGGCATTCAGCCGAGTAACTTCTGAGTCCTGGAGATGCAACCGAGCTATCTCTTCATCGTTTTTCTTCAGCTCAGCCTCATGCTTCCCTGCTTGTTCAAGGAAATGGGTCATCATTTTAGGCATAGTAACGCTATCTTCAAGAGCAACTGCAGCAACGGCATAATTTGGAGAAACCGAATTATAAATGTCTACCGGAAGGAAAGGAGCGTATAGTGATCTTGCGAAAGAGATAAGGTTACCTTTGATCTCAGCCAAATTCTTCCACATGATAATATTTTCAGCTTCAACCTCGGCTGCATGGTTTGGATAGCAAGTTAATTCGGATCACGGACAACTCGAATGAACAAATATGGAAGAGGGAGAAGTCTAAGAAAAGGACATTACCCTTCTTCTGGTGATCCTCCAGGAGTTTGCCATAACGCTCACAAATATCTTTATAGGAGTCCAGCAGGCGCTGGAACTCAGCGGATCGGCGATTGGTGCTAATCTGAAATAAGCAAGACTATGCCAAAGTTAAAAGGCAAGGTAAAAAATAATTCGGTCTACAAGATCCGGGCCAAGTGGAACTTAACCCGGCTCTAGGTGTGTGGATATTCGAAGTCTACAAGATTCGGGCCAAGTGGAACCCAACCCGACTCTAGGTGTGTGGATATTCGAAGTCTACAAGATCCGGGCCAAGTGGAACCTAACCCGGCTCTAGGTGTGTGGATATTCTAAGTCTACAAGATCCGGGCCAAGTGGAACCTAACCCGGCTCTAGGTGTGTGGATATTCGAAGTATACAAGATCCAGGCCAAGTGGAACTAAACCTAGCTCTAGGTATGTGGATATTCGAAGTCTAAGATTCGAGCCAAGTGGAACTTAACTCGGCTCTAACTTTGTTCATACTTGAAGTTGATATGAACAAAAACTAAATTCTATAAGGAGCATCCGGGCGAGTAACAAGTTACTCCCTCGGAGGCTCGGGGACTAGGGGATATATATAAGGTGCTCATCTATGCAAAGTACCACAGCGGAGGAAAAGAATTACCTCTATCATCCTGCCAGCCAAAGAAATGGCCTTGGTAGCGGAGTTCATCTTTATGCTGAACTCGGCCGGGCGAACTTCTCCGGCAGATCATCTTGTGGGTCGATGAATTATGCATTGTTCCAGTTCTTCACGTACTCTAGGAGCAGTGGACTGTAACTTTCGCCGCTAGGAGAATAGTTCGCCACAAGGCCTTTGGTGTGGGCCTCATGCCTAGCAGATTGAGTTTCAGCAGGGCTAGTATGCAGAACCAGCTGCCTGCTACCCTCTGATCCGGCAGCATGTGACCTAGACAAGGTACCTTTAGCTGATTCAGCAGCTTTCTTGAGCTTGCCGGATGAAGCCGGAGGAGCTGGCTGGAAGATATCCGCAACTGAGGGAGTTGATCCAGAGGGAGCTGATGGGGCTTTCCTCTTGGGAGGCTAGGTGGAAGCTGCTAAGGCTTTTGCTACTGCTGATGATGTTGCTACTGGTGTTGTTGTTGCTGCTGGTGTTGTTGTTGCTGGTGGTGCGGCTGCTGATGTTGTGGCTGGTGCTGGTGCTGCTGGTGATGCTGTTGCTGCTGGTGGTGCTGGTGGCACTGTTGCTGCTGGTGGTGCTGGTTCGAAGGAAGCTGAAACAGGAGAGAAACTTGTTGGGGGCGGTGCCGATGAGACAGGCACCTCGACATTTGGCGCTGGGGCCAAAGAAGAACTGGGGAAATCTGGCATGAATGTATCTGAAGCTGCCCCACCACCCCCGCACTAACATTGCCCTTCTCATGACGAGGAGAGCTCGGTTCAGGCGCAGCCCTGGAGCCCTCTTGGATAGGGCTGAGCGGGCGAGTGTCGTGGTCGCAGGGGGGAGAAGGGCTGCTCCGGATCGGAGAGGCTATGCCGGAGGCGCTCTGGCAGATGACTTTGGGCGCTCTGAATAGTAGAAAAAAGGACCAATAAGAGATAGTAGCAAACATAGAAAGGGAAAAACGTGAAGGGAAAATGCAACAAGACTTACTCGTCTGAGGTTGGGGGAGCCCAAGGTTTGGGCGTCCTCCGGATCGTGATCTGGGCGGCCGGCTTAGTCGAGGCTTTCACCCTGGACTTTTTCTGCCTCTTCTTGGGCGGCGGCACCTCCGAAGCTACGGCCGAGGTAGCCGCGCGCTTCTGGGAAGGAATAGGGACCGGGCCACCCGTAGCAAGGGGGAACCTCGTGCACCTGACCGGCCGGGTTAGCTGAAGATTCAAACATAACCAGATATACGTAAGAGATGAGAACTGGGTTATGTACCTCCAGGACCTCAACGTCGGAGTCATCATCATCTGGCCAATCCCTTAGAGAAGAGGCCTTACCAGAGCCGTGTTTGATGACATCCGGAGTGGGCAGGGAGGACTCCGAATCAGGCTCCTCCTTGTCCTCCTCGGTGCGGTCCGGTACCCACTTGCCCGCTAGAACCTCAACATCCTCTAGCGACTACTGGAGGAATTTCTGGGAACATAACAACAATTGCCAAGTTACGAAAGTAAACCGACATACGGAGAAGATCCGGAAGACAACAGGAAGTAGGTTTACCTTTGGAGGAGGGTTGTCCCGGGTGAAGGGCTCGAGCTCCCATTCCCAATCCTCGGAGAATTCTTTCTCCACATTGAAAATGGACTTAACCCGGCGGTAAACCGCCGATTTATCAAGCTCGAAAGACGAAGTCCGGTGGGGGTCTAGGAGGCCTCTCAAGTAACAGATCTTGTGGGCTCGCTTCTGAAGGGGGAGACCCGGCTGTGGACAAAAGTAATCGTGATGTCCTCCCCCTCGGAGCTTCCCCTTGAGCAATTCCTTGATCCGGCGCTCCACCTGATTCGCCAGGGCCGTGGGTTGCTTGGGAATGCTTTCCCAAAGCGAGGTATCTGCAGGGCCAAGCTTGAAGGATAGGATCCGGATCAGGTCCTCGTCGATGGTATTCCGGACGTAGAAGAAAGTCCGGGCCCAACCTTTGCAGGACTCGAGCCTGGTGACCCGAGGGAATGCAGATCCCTTGCAGGGGGATATGGAGGCAGCGCCGCATTGGGTCAGGTGCTTATCCTCTGGAGCAAGCTCCTTATCCGGAACCACGTTACTCCGGAGACCAAAGAATTTGATCCAAAGCTCCTTGGTTGGCCAGAGGCCAATGTACCCCTCAATGCCAGAGGCAAAGGAGGACAGAGAAGTGATGGCATTAGCGGGAGATGATGCGGTTGCAGTTTGTAGGTAGAAATGAAATCAAAGAAGAAATCTGAGGTAGGAAGGCCGAAGCCATGCTGAAAATGCAAAAGAAAAACGACATACTCCCCAGGATTGGGGGAAGGAGAAATCTCGCTAGAGGCGAGGCGACAGGCGACGCCGACGAGGATGCGGCGCATGGCATGAAGCCAGTTTAGATCGTCCCCGCAGACGAATGCGCCGTCCCAGCAGCCGCACTCGCGGCCCTCTGCTTCTTCCTCCTGTTGCGCGACCACGGCTGCCTCCTCCTCAGTCATGGTGGACTCAAGGTCCTCGAGAGATAAATCATAGTATAAGTAACCGGAGGAGGGGAAACGGGAAGCGCAACACCCCGTGATGAAGATCTCGAGCAGGAATGGCGGTGCAGGCACAAGATGCTGCCTATGCGTGGTCGTGACGGTGCGGGCACAACGATGAACTAGCGGCGGTGGCAAGGTTGCAGTGGAGTGAAAGGGGCAAGGGAAGCGCGGAGAAAATGGGGAACTTCCCTAGAGGACACCCCAGGCCCTCTACTTAACCGCGCAATGCGCGCGTTGTGGGATCCTTTGCGGTGGCCACGACGCGTGCAATAGGCGTGTACGCGGCCAAATCAGCCAATCAGAGCGAGGCCACAGCAAGGGCCACAGGGGCAAACGATCCCATGACGTGATGTTATGTTACGGTTAACGAGGCGTGACAATGAAGGGATGCACGCCGCAGTTATTCCTGACATTGCGACAGTAACCGGCGCATTAAATGTGCGTAGCCCTTAAAATGAGGCAAAATGATGATTACCCTCCACGTAGGATGTGGGGAAGCGTACAAGGGAAGGAATAGTAACCAGGATAAGCAGGAAAAAACCCGGCCAGCAAGGAATAACTCGGAATGGGCCAAGGGATCACCAGAGGGGAAGTCCCGGATTTACTGGATGACTCGGCCAAGGACGCGGAGATCCGGATAAGGGAACCTGCTGTGGCCTTGACAACTAAAAGTTGCTAAGACCACACCAGCTTTCGGGACTAATGTTGGGGGGATACCCCTGAGTAGGGTATCACCGGGGTATAAAGGCCGAGTTAGCCAGGGTACGGCGCGGTCAAAGCAAGTGCTGACCGGGTCACCTCAAGGCAGGCCGAACCACGGAGTGACCCGGCCCGTGGAGCATCACCTTAACAGTATCCCGGCCGGCATAAAATATATGCCGGCCATGTTAGTTTATCTGTTGTGCAGGTACCTCCGTTGTCGGATTAACCATGTGTGAGCTGGACTATCACAAGGCTTCGAATAGAAGGAAGGAATCTCCCATTGGTCAAAAGGTAGCTTTATGAGCTATAGCATGAGCGAAGTAAAGCAAAGAGGAGGACCAGCGGGTCAGGGGCGACCAAGATGACGCGGGCAATATCGGCTGACGTAGCCCGTGTCAGGTGACACATAAAAGAAGGGGATTACGTTGCGGGTCACGTCCAAAGCCCGGACGAGCCGTTAAAGAGAATAAAGAAGCATCTAGCTTTAGTCGAGGGGCATATTCAGAGAATATGCTGCCACGTGTTCCCTAACTTTGTAACCCAGGCTACCCTATATAAGGAGCACCAGGGCCACCATAGAGGGGGATCGATCATTTTCTCTGTCTAAGGTAAAACTCTAGGGCTATTTAGTGGGGAGTAAGACCCACTGTCTCCTTCTCACCAATAGCTTGAAGAGCATCTGTAAACGCCATTGATAGAGAAAATACAAGAACATCTGTGCGTCGAATCACCACGTTCTCCCTCCCTGGATTCCCCTAGCACACATTGGCCCCATCTTTAGCCTATGCATGGCATCTGCCGTGCCACCACCACGACAACGCCTACTCAGGCTATAATCAGATTCGAATGAAGGAGGAAGATCAAGAGAAAACAGCATTTACAACGCCTTTCGATATGTTCTGCTACAACACAATGCCCTTCGGGCTAAAAAACGCAGGAGCCACCTATCAGCGGTGCATGCAGGCTTGCCTCCAGAATCAACTTGGTCGCAACATCCAAGTCTACGTTGACGACATTGTCATCAAAACCAAAGTGGAAGCCTCGCTAATCGACTATTTACACGAGACCTTCGCCAACCTCGACCGCTACCGGATCAAGCTCAATCCGGACAAATGCGCCTTCGGCGTACCATCTGGGCAACTACTCGGGTATCTCATCTCCACGAGGGGGATTGAGGCGAACCCAAAGAAAACAAAAGCCATACTGGCCATGGAGAAACCAAAGAATGTAAGAGGCGTCCAACAGCTGGCTAGGCGAATCGCGACGCTCAGTCGATTCATCAGTGGAATGGGCAAAAAGGCACTGCCTTTCTACCAACTTCTCCGCAAAACTGACAAGTTCGAGTGGACCGACGAGGCGCAAGAAGCATTCGAAGACCTCAAGTGTCTACTACCACCTCGCCCGTATTGGTGACTCCACGCAAAAAAGAACCACTATTGCTCTACATCTCCGCCACCAACCAGGTGGTTAGCACGGTGCTCGTGGTGGAACGTGCCGAGGAAAACAAGGTCCACGGGGTGCAGCGCCCAGTCTACTACCTCAGCGAGGTGCTCACGCCAATAAAGCAGTGGTACCCGGACTACCAAAAGCTAGCATACGGCGTCTTCATGATAGCCAGGCGACTGCGCCACTACTTCCAGGAGCACGTAATCGTGGTAGTCAACGACGCCCCACTTGGGCATATCCTCAACAATCCTGATGCTACCGGACGAGTTGTGCTTTCGGGAATCGAGTTGTCTCCATGAGACATCACATATGAAAAGCGTGACACAATAAAGTCGTAGTTCCTCCCTGATTTCCTCGTGCACTGGATGGAGAATCAGATCCTTGAAAAACCAGATATGTCCTATCTCTGGACAATGCACTTCGACGGGTCCAAACGAAAGGACAGGGCTGGCGCAGGTGTCATACTGACATCGCCCCAGGGACACAAGCTGAAATACATTATGCGAATGCAGTTCATGGCCTCCAGCAATGAAGCTGAGTATGAAGCCCTGCTCCCTGGGATGAGGATGGCGAAAGCCTGCAGCGCCAAGAGGCTCATCATCTACGGCAACTCCAAACTGGTGGTGAACCAAACAATGCACGAGTGCGACGCACTGAGCAATAATATGATCGCCTACCGCGACCTCTACGACACACTCAAAGGGGATTTCAACGGTTGTGAGCTGCAGCACATAGGACGCGAAAGCAACGAAGAGGCGAACACACTCGCCAACATTGGCTCCACCTGTGGCCCCATACCACCTAAAGTATTTCTCGAGTGCATTTGTGAACGCTCCATCAGGCCAAAGGCTCCAAAGAAGAAAACAAGCGCAACAACGGACTCGGGCGCTACGCCACCCAATGAGCCAATAGCACTCGACAACCTGGAGCTTGACATAGGACTCGAGGGACCAATGGGGGTAATGATGATCGAGCCATCTTGGACTCAACCCTACATCACATATCTTCTCAGCAAGAGGTTTCTTGATGACCCGATAGAGGCACGACACGTTGCGCGGCAATCTAAGGCATTCGCCGTCATCAACGGCGAACTATACAAGCGCAGTATCACAGGAGTACTCCAACGGTGCGTCTCCAACGCGGACGGAAGGGCCGTCCTCCTCGACATCCATGAAGGGACTCGTGGGCACCACGCTGGCAGTCGCGCCCTCGTCGCCAAAGCTCTACGAGCTGGATTCTACTGGCCCACAGCCAAGCGCGATGCCAAGGACATCATCCAGCGCTGCAATGCTTGCCAGCGATTCCCGGACAAACCGCACGCACCTGGCGCGGAACTCCAACCAATACCATTGGCTTGGCCCTTTGCGCAATGGGGACTCGACATGGTAGGCAAGCTCCCAAAGTCCTCGCGAGGGGGCTACGTCTACCTCCTGGTCGCAGTCGACAAATTCACCAAGTGGATAGAGGCCATGCCGGTGACAAACCAGTTAGGGGCCAGTGCCGTCAAGTTCTTCGAGTCCATTGTCTACCTCTTCGGAGTGCCACACAGCATCATCACGGACAATGGAACGAACTTCACCTCTAAGGACTTCCAGGGTTTCTGCGAGAACCTGGGAATCAACATAAGCTATGCCTCTGTAGCTCATCCATAGACCAACGATCAAGTTGAAAAGGCCAACGGCCTCATTTGTAGTGGAATCAAGAAGCGACTCCTCTGGCCACTCGAGCAAGCCGCCAGATGTTGGCCAGACAAGCTGCAATCTGTACTCTGGAGCCTGCGCACAACTCCCAACAGTGCCACGGGATACACCCCGTTCTTCATGGTGCATGGTGCCGAAGCGGTGCTACCCGCCGAAGTATGCTACAAAACCCCGGGGGTGGTCACATAGAGCGAGAAGGAGTCCAATATTGCACTCGAAGACTCTGTCGACCTCCTCGACGAGGCACGAGAAATCGCAGCGGAGAGATCAATGATCTACCAGCAAAACCTCCACAACTACCACAGCAGAAGGGTATGCCCCAGGTCCTTCGTCAAAGGAGACCTAGTCCTGCGACTGAAGCAACAAGGGCATCTCAAGCTCGAGTCCCCTTGGGAAGGACCTTACGTGATTACAGAAGTAATCCCAGGTGGCGCCTATCGCCTCAAAGATTTTGAGACAGGAGTCGCATACTCCAACCCCTGGAACGTCGCGCAGCTGCGGTGCTTCTACCCCCAGTCGTTTTTTTCTTTACATTACAAATAAGGCTATTGAGCCAGGCTACTTAGCCACACATTGTACCTCGTACTGATTCTGCGAATAAATAAAGCTAAGTGCCCCGAAACTCTATGTTTTTCCTCATTTTTCTAGCAATTCTATTATTCGGGGGATACGCCATCCTTTACACCCTTGTTCTACGAACAAGTCGCAGTATCCCGAGTAGCTGACACAACACCAATCGAACCCTTGATACAACACAAACCCAGTTGCACCGCACCTGACAGGTTGGCAAGGTGTTGAGATAAATAAGTCAAGCTAACGAAAAGAAACTGTAGAGTACAAATACACTCGCAAAACATATAAGCTAGCTATCTCTTTACATATCAATATAAATCAATTACACCCAGCATATACATACGAACTTTACAACACTGGTACAATTATGTGCAGGATATAGGTTAAACTACTGCTACAGCAGAAGAACATTTGTCTGTTCCTCAAAGAAGTCGACAATTTCTTCTGTTGGACGATCCACCACCTGGTAATGTGGAACCATGTTCCAGGTCGAACCTGCCAGCGGAGTCAGCATCCAGCAGCAACAGCTGCAATGTCTACATCAGGCCTATGCAGTCGCACCAGCGACAAAGCAGTCTTGGCACCAGCCATCAACTGCTGTCGCACGCACTCACGAACTGCACTCAAATCCTGAAACTTAGCCAGGAGAGCCAACAGGCTCGAAGGGATGGCGTCCAGTGGAAACATCGTCTGGTGGATATTCCTCAGGCACCACTGCGCCTTCTTCAGAAAATGGAGCACTTGAGAAGCACGATCCTGCAGGGTCGCAAGTGCGATCGCGCGATCATGGTCCACCCAAAAATACCCGCTTTCTTGAAGTTGTTCCTGGGTCAAGTCGTTCATTCGAATGGCGATCCTGTCTTTCTCATCCTGCGTATGACGACCACTGACAACTACACCAAGCAAAAAGGCAAAATATGAAGACAAGGAACTACCGCGATTGACTACAAGAAAAGATAAGAGGGCAGGAAGCTAACACTTGAACTGATCACCCAACTGCGTCACCTCCTCCAATACTGTTCTCGGGCGGTAGCCTTCTCCGCCCTTGACTTCCATACATCCACGTTACCGCGGAGGATGGGAAACTCACGTTCTATCTTCTTAACGCGATCGTGCAGTCGCGAAAGAAGGGAAAACTCATCCACCCTTGAACGCGACTGCGCCAAGGTCTCACTAGCGGATGGCAGGTCCCGAGGATCACCCGAAGGACCACTCGACATACCCTATCACAAGCCAAGCAAGAGCGAATAAGGGACCAAGTAATACATGGATAAAAAGCTCAAGCGCATCCAAACATGACAAAAGTATCAATAGAGACACTTGGCCAATGACATGTTTTCAACAAAAGAAGTCAAACTATTAACTATTACAATATAACTACTGAGGAGCAGCCTGCTTCTTCAACTTGGACTTTGACTTCGGGGGCCTCATCGAGTCCGTGGCAGTCCTAGACGCCACAGACTTCCTGCCAGCCCCTGATGCCGCAGCCTTTGCCGCCTTCTTGGCTCGCTGCAGCTCCTCGGAATACTTGGAGACTGTGTTGATGAGTTGCGGCCCGTACTTGCCGCAGATAGTTGCAAAAGGAGCAAAAAATACCTGTTGACCATTTGCGCCGACGGGCATCGCCTTGGAGACCGCAGCAGGATCCACCTCCACGCCATGGGCTTGCACCATTGCGAGTGCCCTGGAAGCGCCAACTGCACGCTGCGATTTTCTGAAGTCCACGGGAATACCTCCAGTGAGGGACTCCACCAGGTCCTCCAAGTTCTCAATCAGCTCAGCCTTGGGCGTCAGCTCCTCACGGATGCGACTGAGCACAACCTTGGCCTTAGTCAGTGTCCCCTGAAGGGAAGCGCTGCGGTCCTCGACTACCGCGACAGCACCTGCCAAAGCATCATCACGTCGAAGTGCCTGGGCGTCGAAGCTCAGACCGCCAGCATCTACACAGAGCAAAGAATCAGCACAATAACAAGTATCGAAGAAAGAAACAAAGAAAATCTAGACAAAAGAATACCTGAAAGAGACTTGGCAATCGAGAAGAGTTGTTCTTCGAACAACTTTTCCCTCTCAGTAATGGAGGTACGCAAATCCTCTTCGCGTTTCTGCGACTCATCCAGCGTAGCGACTGCCTCGTCGCGACTCTCCACCGCCGCGGTGATCATCTTTTCAAGAGAACCAGCATCCGAAGAAGTTCATTATGATCAGCTACAAAAATACAAGATGGATAATCAGTCGAATGTATACACTCGACAAGAACAAAGAAGAAGAAAATACTAACCTTCAACGACACGATGGCGATTGTCCAGTATTGTAGGCTGTCGACCCATTGCAAGGACCTGCTCCGCCAGACGAGCAGCTTCCTTCATGATGAGCTACCTCAGAAGAAAATAAAGGATCAGTAGATAGCATGAATTACACATTCGAATTCACAACAAAAAAAGAAACTCACATGCTCCTCCAGAGACTCTGAAGATGACTGCCACGAGTCGTCCGGATAACCATCAGGTGATCCCTAGCGTGTGGAGAACTCGATGAGTTGTTCCCGGAGTGGGCCGCTGATACGTTGCAAACGTATCCATAATTTTTGATGTTCCATGCTTGGTTTTATCTACTTTCTTGTGTTTTGTCCACACTTTGGAGTACTATTCATCTGATTTCTTGGACTAACCTATTAACAAGATGCCACAGTGCCAGTTGCCTGTTTTCTGATGTTTTTGGTTCCAGCAAGTCAGAAAATTAATATTCTCAAAATTGGATGGGACAAAAGCCAAAGTCGTTATTTTCCCAGAAGACTCACGGAGCCAGAAGATGAGACGGAGAGGGGCCACAGGGGAGCCACACCATGTCGTGGCGCGGGCTAGCCCTGGCTACGCCACAAGGTAGTGTGGGCCCCCTGGCCACCCACCGACCTTGCCTCTTCGCCTATAAGATGCCTCCCATTGCATAAACCCTAAATCGTCAAGCCTCCAGCCACGAAAAGTTCCGCAGTGCCCCCGCCACCGAAGGGGAGAAAGTCTCTGTTCCGGCACCCTGTCGGGACGGGGAAGTGCCCCCGGAGCCATCTCCATTGATCTCCACCACCATCTCCATCACCATTGCTGAGTCCCATGATGATGAGGGAGTAGTTCTCTCTCGAGGCTAAGGGTTCTACCGGTAGCTATGTGTTCATCTCTCTCTCTCTATGCATGATCATATTGTGATCATGAGCTTTGTAATCAAGTAGATCTACCTTGCTACTCAAGTGCTTTAATAGATCTCTGCTCTCCCCATGTGTGTGAAGTTGACAGTGTGCACACCATGGTGGCACTTAGGCTAGAGATTACAAATACTTGTTATGAGTTATATTTGGAGTTGGATGTCTTTATGAAATTGTGGTGTTTCTTTGAACCATCTAGTGCTCAAGGTGACAGTGTGGGGTTATCTAGATGCGGAAAGCTTACTTTGATGTGTGTTATTATATCCCTACCATGGATTAGAGTGTCCAACCGGAGAGTAGTTTAGAGTAGTATCATAAAGAGAAGATATTTATATGAGAGTGTTCACTAGTGAAAGTATGATCCCTAGGCCTTGTTTGTAAGCATTGAAACACTGTTTGCTACTATATTTGTTACATGTTTTCTTACTTCTATCTTTATTTCAGTTTGCCTTTAGTCTCTTCCACGCCATCAAAGTATTTTCTAGCACCATTATCTTATATCCATACCACTTGTATTTCACTATCTCTTCGCCAAACTAGTGCACCTATACACCTGATAAGTGTATTGGGTGTGTTGGGGACACAAGAGACTTCTTGTATCTTGATTGCATGGTTGCTTGAGAGGGGATACCATTGACCACTTCCTCCCTGAGTTCGATAAACCTTGGGTGATCCACTTAAGGGAAAATTGCTGCTGTTCTACAAACCTGTGCACTTGGAGGCCCAACAACTGTCTACAAGAATAGAAGTGTGTAGACATCAAGCTATTTTCTGGCGCCGTTGCCGGGGAGGTAAGGTAAAAGGTACTCACATCCTTTAGTGTGAGTGCTCGAAGTTGTTTCCTTTAGATTCTGCAATTTTGTCTTTTTGTTTCTTGTTTTCACTAGTTAGGCTTAATGGAAAACAACAACAAAATTAGAGAGCTTTATAGTATTTATCTTGAGTTAGGACATGAAGTGTTTCAAGAGAAAATTAAAAAACCTATGGAACTTTATTTGCATGCTAATAGCAATGTTATTAGTATGAATTCTTTGAACACCATTATTTCTAATGATATGGAAAAGTATAAGCTTGGGGAAGCTAGTTTTTATCAAAATGATCTTTTCGTTCCCCAGCTTTGGAAGATAGCTATTCTATTGCTTATGATGATACGAAACCTCCAATATATGATGATTACAATGATGAATATGATATTTTCAGTCCACCTACTATTGAGGAGAAAATTAATTATGATTACAATATGCCTCATATATTTGATGATTATGGTGATGAGAATAATAATGATAGCTATTTTGTTGCATTTGCTCCCACTATGATTAATAAGAATGACTATTCTTATAGGGAGAGTAATAATTCTTTTATGCATGTGGCTCTTGATAAGAATGTTTTATGTGATAGTTATATTGTTAATTTTATTCATGATTCTACTGAAAGTTATTATGAGAGAGGGAAACATAGTTTTATGCATCTAAATAATATTAAGTTTCCCCTCTTTATGTTGAAAGTCTTGAAGTTGCACTTGTTTTGCTTTACTATGCCTGTTGTTTTGTGCTTTCATGACTTGTTTCTTTACAAGATTCCTATGCATAGGAAGTGGTTTAGACTTAAATGTGCTTTGAATTTTCTTCTTGATGCTCTCTTTTACTTCAATTCATATTTCTTATGTGAGCATCTTCTCAAACTATCATGCCTAACTTAAAGGCGTTAAAGAAAAGTACTTATTGGGAGATAACCCAAAAGTTTAGATGAGTCTTGGAAGTTATTACTTCCGTAATAACCACTCCTTATCCTTTTTATTTGCTGTTTCTACCAACAGTAACCTCTAATGAGAGAGAAGTAATGATTAGGAAAGTTGCTGTCCCGAAACAGATTTCTGTGCGTCACTATAAACATTCGTGTAAAATCTCTGTACGTCCTTTTTAGGCGTGCATTTTTGTGCTTGTGCCCCAGGTTGTTATCTAACTTTCGTTAGTTCAACACTTTTCGATTTGAGCAATAGAAGGTCTTCGAAAAAATTCGTCTATACCTGCTGGTCTGTTTTGACAGATTTCTGCCATTATTTGCATTTGCTTCTTCTTGGTTCCTTTTTGAGTTCTTTTGGGGAATTGAGATTTTTCAGGGAAGTGCTACAGTAGCTAGTGTTTTAATGGAAGTTATATTGGTGTTGGAACTGAACCCAAAGACTTATTATCTTGAATGCACTAATGTTGCTAATAAAGATTGTGTGAAGTTTTGAATGAAGGAAAATTTTCAGGTGTATGGAAGGAATGTGTAATGAGATGAAGGATGGACTAAAGCTCAAGCTTGGGGATGCCACGCGTGTCACCCCAAGAAATATCCAAGAAGTACAAGCATCAAATCTTGGGGATGCCCAAGGCATCCCCTTCTTCATCAATAAAAATCTCAGGTCTTTCTAGACACTTCGTTTTTATTGTTTCATGCACTGTTGTGTTGTTCTTGGAGCGTCTTTGTTTTCGTTTTTATTTTTTGTTTGCTTGGTTTTCTTAGTTTGCTGAATAAATTGGTTATACCCCCTCTTTCATACATTGGTTTTCAAATAGTTTGGTTTGGATTGGAAAAGAGTAGGGAAGTTCATGCTTAAGTGGTAAAGAGAGTTTGTTTTTGACTGTGGCCTATGCTTTGTCATGCCATGCTTGATATTGTTTTGGTTTTAGGCTTAGTATTCTTTGCTGTAGCATGACTTGTTATAAACAATTGTTATTGCTTAGTGTGCCTTGGAAGGATCATGCGTTGTTTTAGCATATTAAAGCATAGTATTGTGGTATTATCCTTTGATGCATTATTTGGGTTGACTTGGCACATGCTCACACCATGTTATGACTATCCCAAGTCACCATAGCCTTTATGATCCTTTAGTTTTCAACTTGTAGTATCACTTTATGCTTTGATCAATGATGTTTTGTCGCTCTGCATGATTATGGCCATTATTGCTCTCTTAGTTGGTCGCTCCTAGTCTTTTGCTAGCCTCCACAACCAAGTATGAGTTCCACTCATGCATCCAACTCCAAATAAAACCAAGTTGTTCCTAAGAGTCCACCATACCTACCTATTAGCATTTGCTATTCCAAGTATATTCATGTTTTTATCTACCTTCCGAATTAAACTTGTTATGGGAAAACTAGTGATTAAAGCTCTCACGAACTTGATGGCACACTTTACTTTTCTTGCCCTTAATAAACTTGAACCATTTTGTTGTCTATGTTGTATATGCTTGCACTTATTTGTTGGGGATTAGCAGAACCATGTTGTCATGGGGAACGCTTTCAACATTGAACTCGTACTTTGTACCTAGTTGATATCATGCTCTTTTGTCTATGGATGTCGTCGGTGTGAAATGAAAGGGGAGCCTGAAATGAAAAAGCACCATTTTCCCATGGTAAATAAGAAGATTGCTGAGATGCCCGTTGTCTGCTTTCTTTGTCATTTTGATATGTGGATTCTTCTGTATCATCGGGCAAGGGGTACCCCGTTGGCGGTTCTCTATGATACACATGTACTTACTATGACAAGAACTGATCGGTAACTAAACTTGAGTAGCATGAGGAGCGGCCCTCGTATTTAAGGGACATGAGATTTCCAACTTATACTTTGTCAAGCATATACTCCATAGTTTGTTCACTTTAACCTTAATCACTTCAAGATGCTTATGATAGGGGCAATGCAAGCTGAAAGCTAATAAGTACCATAATTTTTGGAAGCTCTTTATGAAACTTGAATCCCTTCTTCCTTCTATGAAGGCGTTTCTTCCACTTATATATTGAGTCTCCACCTTCTACCTTTATGCACCTATTGAGAGAGCATAGTGGCCATTCTTAGTTCTATGTGCATTGTCCCAAGACTTGTTGATTGATGCATAGCTTTGATATTGCTTGTTTTAAACTATTTGTATCTAGTCACTCTTATGAACTTTGAAGGTGTCCTGTGCATTTATGTTTGCTACTCTTTGAGGGACAAGCTGAATGCCACTATGCTATGTTTTCTTTATGTGAGACAAACAAACGTCTTGCAAAGCATTGTTATTCATGAATCTTTTTTTGTGCCTTTTCATGTTGCAACAATAGTTGCTTTGTCTTATTGTTAGAAGTTTGTCTTTCATGTTATGATTGAAGTACTATGATCCCAGCTATCAATGTTTTACAAATACCTTGATAAAGTTTATGATGGTGCATGTCACCTCCAAAATTATTCTTTCTTTTTATCACTTACCTACTCGAGGACGAGCAGGAGTTAAGCTTGGGGATGTTGATACGTTGCAAACGTATCCATAATTTTTGATGTTCCATGCTTGGTTCTATCTACTTCTTGTGTTTTGTCCACACTTTGGAGTACTTTTCATATGATTTCTTGGACTAACCTATTAACAAGATGCCATAGTGCGAGATACCTGTTTTCTGCTATTTTTGGTTCTAGAAAGTCAGAAAATGAATATTCTCGGAATTGGACGGGACAAAAGCCAAAGTTGTTATTTTCCTGGAAGACTCATTGGAGCCAGAAGACAAGACGGAGAGGGGCCACAGGGCGGCCACACCATGTGGTGGTGCGGGCTAGCCCTGGCCGCGCCACCAGGTGGTGTGGGCCCCCTGGCCGCCCACCGACCTTGCCTCTTCGCCTATAAGATGCCTCCCGATGCATAAACCCTAAATCGTCTAGCCTCTAGCCATGAAAAGTTCCGCAGCACCGCCGCCACCGAGGGGAGATTCGGGGGACAGAAATTCTCTGGTCCGGCACCCTGCCGGGACGGGAAAGTGCCCCCGGAGCCATCTCCATCGATCTTCACCACCATCTCCATCACCATTGTTGATTCCCATGATGATGAGGGAGTAGTTCTCTCTCGAGGCTAAGGGTTCTACCGGTAGCTATGTGTTCATATCTCTCTCTCTATGCATGAGATTTGTAATCAAGTAGATCTACCTTGCTACTCAAGTTCTTTAATAGATCTCTGCTCTCCCCATGTGTGTGAAGTTGACAGTGTGCACACCATGGTGGCACTTAGGCTAGAGATTACAAATAATCTTGTGAGTTATATTTGGAGTTGGATGTCTTTATGAAATTGTGGTGTTTCTTTGAACCAGCTAGTGCTCAAGGTGACAGTGTGGGGTTATCTAGATGCGGAAAGCTTACTTTGAGGTGTGCTGTTATAGCCCTACCATGGATTAGAGTGTCCAATCGGAGAGTAGTTTAGAGTAGTATCATAAAGAGAAGATATTTATATGAGAGTGTTCACTAGTGAAAGTATGATCCCTATGCCTTGTTTATAAGCATTGAAAAACCGTTTGCTACTAGATTTGTTACATGTTTGCTTGCTTCTATCTTTATTTCAGTTTTCCTTTAGTATCTTCCACGCCATCAAAGTATTTTCTAGCACCGTTATCTTATATCCATACCACTTTTATTTCACTATCTCTTCGCCTAACTAATGCACCTATACACCTGACAAGTGTATTGGGTGTGTTGGGGACACAAGAGACTTCTTGTATCTTGACTGCAGGGTTGTTTGAGAGGGGATACCTTTGACCACTTCCTCCCTGAGTTCGATAAACCTTGGGTGATCCACTTAAGGGAAACTTGCTGCTGTTCTACAAACCTCTGCACTTGGAGGCCCAACAACTGTCTACAAGAATAGAAGTGCGTAGACATCAGCCACCAATGGAGGAGAGGAAGATCATTCAGCCACTTCCTTGGCCTTGGAGTCTGCGACTCCGAATTGCTTCACAAATTGGACATCGCCAGAAGACGACGACGCCGCTTGACTACGAAATAAAATCTAGCATCAGGGGATGCAACTCCAAAAGGAACCAAGATGAAAGTCGTAGACTTACCTGTCAAATTTATCAAAGTCGAAGGTTTATTCCTCCGACTCCTCTGACTCCTCCGACTCCTTCGGCAACCGCATCTTCTTGCAAGCAGGTGGCGCCATGGAGCTGATAGGAACAACGGGAATTGGCTCCTCTACACCAATAGTGGGGTTCGTAGCATCGAAAACAAAAAAATTCCTACGATGGGAACTATACGCCAAGATCTATCTACTAGATACAAGCAATGGGTGGATATACATCCATAGAGAACTTACCCTTGAAGACAACAAAGCTTTGTTAACAAGTTGGAACTCATGGATGATGTAATAGTAAACTTGTCGATCTCAAGATCGTGATGAAGTCCAGCAGGTTCGGCTCCAACACATACATCAGATCCAGCTCCAGCAAGTCCAGCACCACCAAGTCTAGCACCGCAAAGCAGTGGTGCATCCGTGATCACACACACGTCCGGTACCCCGACAACCTCCGTCCCTCGCCCCAGCAAAGCAGCAGAAGAAGCAAGTCCTTTCTAGATAAAGCCACCGGGAACATGTATCTCGCTAATCCGAGACCATGGGGAATAACTAGAGGGGGAGAGAGATCCTTCACGAGGAGGTGTGGTTTACGAGGAGGAGAGGGGGGCCTTTTATAGGGGAGAGGGGGGGCACCCAAGGGCCATGGCATGGCAGCCATGGTGGTGCCCCCACCTCTTCCACATTCATATGGGTGAAGCTCCCACTCCCATAAAAAGCCTCCACTCAAAATTCCACTCACACATGCATTAAATTTCCACCAAATTTAATGCAAGCTCTCATTAAATAAAAATATTTTATTTATTTTATTAAGAATTTTGTAAATTACATTAAGTAACAAACATTCACATAAAACCCCTTGCAACATTTCAATATCACATGCAGAACCAGTTTCTGCAATTTCACCCGAAACAATTTCGGTTTCCATCGAAATGATTCCAGCGCTTTCTTAAATCTTTATCTGAAACATATTTGCTCCAAATGGTGTCAGTATCCCTTAAGTGTGTCACCCTACGGTTAATGAATAATGCAGACATGATCGAGACCCCTCTCCGATCAATAATCATTAGCGGGACCTGGAGATCCGTACTGACTCCAACATATTCAACGATGAATCTTGTGATCGTGTGAACCTTTAACGTCGTAA
Source organism: Avena eriantha (assembly GCA_910589775.1). Taxonomy (NCBI): domain Eukaryota; kingdom Viridiplantae; phylum Streptophyta; class Magnoliopsida; order Poales; family Poaceae; genus Avena; species Avena eriantha. The sequence continues at coordinate 525,940,768 of OU342745.1, forward strand.
CTAAATCCCTTTGTCTCGCGATATATTATATGTCCGAGATTCGATCATCGGTATCCAATTACCTAGTTGGATCTTGTTATCAACATGCACTCTTTTCTCGTTGCTGTGATATAACATTATAGTGATCACATCACTTGCTTGCAAGCTATTTCAATGTGATATCACCGAGAGGGCCCAGAGTATATCTATCCGTCATCGGGATGGACAAATCCCACTCTTGATCCATGAGCCTCAACATAACACCTTCGTAGTACTGAACCCACCTTTATAGTCACCCTGTTACGGTGTGACGTTGGATGTTATCAAGATACTCTTCGGGTGTTAGCAATTAACATGATCTCATGGTCTAAGGACTAAGATTACTTCGTATGATGTTATAGCAATATAAACATAATGACTCTGATTGTAATGCTATACTTCGGATGAATGCTCATCACATCATTCCACCAATGTTGTGACCTCGTTATTAACAACATCCAATGTCCATGATCAGGAAACCTTGATCATCTTGTTAATCAACGAGCTAGTTTATATGAGAGGTATTACTAGGAACTTTGTATTTTGTTTATTAAACACACATGTATTGATGTTTCCAATCAATACAATTATAGCATGCAAAATAAACATTTATCGTAAACAATGAATAAGATAATAACCACTTTATTATTGCCTCTCGGGCATATTCCCTCCAGTCTCCCACTTGCAGTAGAGTCAATAATCTAGTTTGAAAAACTTTGCGTATTGACCACTTATGGCTTTCTGGTGTTGCATATACGCGATTGCTAGTGGTTAACATAATCTCCGGATCTGACAGTTTTAGGTCCGTGTGTATTTCCATGTCTTTGCGTCTCTATGCATCACTCATTCTAAAATGAGATGGCATTGTAGAAATTTGGTCCTTTGGTGAGACCTTTAGTTCGTTCGGGTTAAAATATGTTGATATTATTGTCATACAATATATCTTCATAGTATTAGCCCACTTTGAACCACACCTAGTTTGATAACAAACTACTTAACACAAATGTCCTCCTTTGCTACTACTATAGCCGTCATATACTTAGCCTTTTTGTTGTAGTATCCATCACAATGTCTCAACTTTGGAACTCATCCAAATCCATCATGGAACATCCTTTCCATTACATTGTGCCACCCATTGTCTAAATTTAGATAAATTTAATTTGTATCTTGTGACAAAACTAGTATCAATGTAACACTTTACAATGAACTACCTTTAACTATTTTTCACTTATACATGATATATTCTTAGTTCTTCCAAAGATCATAAGAATATCTTTACTATTGTCCAATGATCATCTTATGAATCATTCTGTTATGTGCTCATAACATTTAGAGCATAGGACATTCTGGATATATACATATCATGGTATAATCGATCAAAATCTTCATGTGATTTTACTCACCAAGTGTTGAAACACTTGAATCTTGATACAATCCTTTCCATGCAGCAAGAACCTTTCTTCTTGTTTCCATATTGAACCCTTTCAATATCACATATATGTACGTCTGGCATAACCATATTAGCGCCTCAATCTATCCATATAGACATTGATGCCAAATATTCTGGTTTTGCCCAAGTCTTTCATCGAAATCCTATTTTAATGAAATTCTTAACTTGTGTCAATAAGAGATACATCATTTCCAATCAACACCATGTCCTTTACATAATGTATTAGAAATATGCCTCAGTGCTCCCACTTAATTTCTTGCAAATTCAAGCATCTTCATCGTCTCCGATGAAATTAAACTCCTTTAGCATTTTCATCATGGTGAAGATTCCAACTCCGCTATGCTTATTTCAATTATTGAAGTTTGCATGCCCTTTTAGCACCCTTTGAATTAACAAAATGCTTCGGACTGTTTCATGTACACGTCCTAGGTAACCATTCTATTAGAAGAACCTTGTTTTGTTTATTCAACTACCATATACCAAATTCTATGTAGTGGTTGCTACATTAATCCGTCAAGACTAAATATCGCTATGAAAGATCAAATCTTGTCATAGTCAACTCTTTGAACATTACCGTAAACTTCTTTCCGACATGTCCATTATTTCATATATGTTAAACATCCATGTGTATTTCTTTATAGATCCAAACATGACCGATAGGCTTCACGCCTTTCCGAAGGGTCTTCCAAGTTCAGAAACTTGATTTCTCGTGTATGGATACTATCACAAATTCTATGACTTCTTAGCCATTTTATGGAGTCAGGTCCCATCATCGCTTCTTTGTATGCAGTCGGTTCATCATTGTCAAAACAATAATGACTTCTATTTCAAATCTTACTATTTGATTCTTACTGAACCACATGGTTCAATAGGAACTCTAATCTCCAAGATCACACCCTTTGTAATCATGGGAGCCATGAGCATTGTGGCCGCCACCGGGACACTTTTCGGGGCTGCGCAACTTAGCACATATAGCTAAGGTTCAACAACCTTATCAAAGTTCTATTGTCCTCCCACTTAACTTTTCACGAAAAAGTCCTTCTCAAGAAACTTGACGTTCCAAGCGACAAACTCTTTTGTCCTCGGTGTTATGGAGGAATTCCCAATAAATTCTTTGGGATAACCTACAAAGATGTGCCTAGCCGACTTTGGTTGTAAACATTTTACTTATGCATAGCATACCAAAATTTAAGAAAAGACTATTCGGGTTTTATCCCAAACCATAACTCATATGGTGTCTCACGATGGTGCTCTTTTCAGTGTAAAAGTGGTAGTCTCTAAAGCTTTAATCCTTAAAACATAATGGCAGTTTTATAAATGACACCTTTGATCTTACCATGTCAAACAAGGTTTGGTTTGATCTCTCGAACATACCATACTCCTGTGGTTTATCGGGAAATGCAAATTCATGGAACAATTCCTGAAATCTTAGGTGTTTTGCTAAACCTGTAACTCGAATATCTTCCTTTATGATCAAATCATAAACTCTTTTATTTTCTTGTTACAATGATTTTTCACTTCATCTTGAAAGTCTTTGAACAATTTTCAAATGTTTCATACTTCTTCCTTATTAAGTAAATATATAGATATATTCACTCAAATTTCTGGAGAAAGCATATGAAGCAAAAAGATCCATCGCATATGGATACACATAATGGACTATACACATCAGCATGCATAATTTCCAATAAGCTAGTGATCCGTTCCTCTTTGGCCTATGAACGAAGTTTCAATTATCTCGAGGAAAGTTTCACAAGCGTCAATTGATCAAAATCAAAAGACTCCAAAAATCCATCAACATGGAGTTTCTTCATGTTTTCTTTCCAATATAATTCAAACAGCGATGTCACTTCATAAGTGATAATCCAATCATTTGTCTTACAACATTTTAGCAATAATGTTTATGGATGTGATTTCTCCAACTAGATTTGTAAAAGTTCATCCATCCTTTATGGAATACGGTAATTATTTGAACAACCATCGTTCTCGTAATGCCGGAACAAAATAACAATTATTAAAACAAGTCTTGAAGTCTAGGTTTGACGACAACGAAGAAGCACAATAACACTTTATTTGTTTTCGATGAACATCATCACTTATTCTCTTGCTAGTTACTTAGGCCGTTGCAATTCATGAATTGTGTTGTTCTGTATGACACTTCACACCAACCAATTCGGTATCCAATACCGGTATCCAATACCTCAGAACCACATTGTTTAACAAGCAAGGAATATAGCCATAACATGTATATCTTCTATATACCTAAGTTGGACATCTCCAACCTTTTCTTTTCTGCCAAATATTTTATAGATTCTCTTTCAACAATTCCTTTTCTTTTAAAAGAATCTATCAACATCAATAGTGGTGTCATTTACATGACACATAGTACAAAGCGTATATAGTCAAATACTAATACCTTTGGACTTGCACTTTGAAGTGGATCACCATCATCAAATGTTTGGTGTTATTTAAAAAATCTGTTCTTTAGTAATATTTTAGTGTAGTAAACATTTTACTTACATCTTCTGTTCATCCTTATCATGACAACTTTTATGATCAAGCTACTATAGCCTATAAGGAAGAATCACGAGTATAATGTTAGTTCCCAACACCTTTTTGGGAGATCCGGATGCCTAGCATCTCCATCCTTCACAAATTCTCATACAATATGAGAACATGTATTTTGCTAAATTATACTCTATCATAATTCAACCAAAAATTGTTTCAGATATCACAATATCTTCCACACATGATGGTTCCTGAAACAATTCTTTCAGATCCTAGGTAACCTTGATATTAAAACAACTTTTGAATATCAGTAATCATGGAGGCAAACATGATACTTCAGATACTAACATTGGAATTCTTACTCTTGATTTAATACTACTTATTAAACTTCATGGAGTAAATAGAGTTTGCTGAAAGTTTGCAATAGGACTTCTAAACTTTAAATTTACATTCAAAACAATACGATTGGTAAAGTAAATATCCAGAATTCTATAGTTCTATTATCTCAATTAAAACTAAGCATAAGGTAGTGAACAGATGCCAATGACTACAACAAATTATGCAAATTCACTTCGATTTAGTTTATGACAAATTGATTTCGACTAATCCAAATTAGAAATGAACTCCCACTCAAAAATGTCATCCCTTGTGCCTTTTTGGTGATTACATGAACCAAATCCACTACACCAAGTCCGATCATCACGTGAGTCGGTGTAGCTTCAAAGGCGAGCATCAATATGGTCATCACATCAACTATATGACTCATGCTTAACCTTTTGGTCCGTGTTCCGAGGCCATGTCTGTACATGCTAGGCTCTCCAAGTAAGAACCTTAGTATTCACGTGTGTAAAACTGTCTTACACCCATTGTATGAAAGCGTAGAGTCGAGTACACCCGATCATCACGTGATGTCTCGAAACACGATCCATAGAATGGTGCATACTTAAGGAAGAACACATTTTATCTTAATATTTAAATGAGGGATCATCTTACAATGCTACTAAAAACGCCAAACTAGCAATATAAGATGCAGACATCTAATGTGTAAAGTGGGATGATATGGTCCATGCATTTGATCTCTATCATATGCATCATGGTATGATCTCTATCATTCCTTTGTGTGTAAGGCCAATGTATTTGGAACTTACATGTTAGGTGTGTTGTAAGAGTATCTATCATACATCTACTTACAACATTACCATATCATGAGACTAGCCCAGCAACGATCTAAACTAGACACCTCTAATATCCATTGCAAGTTTTACGTGGCTTAGGGCTTTCGGAGATAGAACCGGTCTTACGTACGAACATGGAACCACAACGAGGATAACCAAGTTATTAGCACCTCGTTGTAAATCAGATATTGACTATAGTAGGAGAGACAGACACCCGCCAGCCACTTAAGCAAAACTAGTTGCATGTCAGTCGTGGAACTGGTCTCATGCGCGATGACATGTAAGGTTGGTTTGGGCTGCTTCATCCCACTATACCACCAATATCCAAAATACATGAAAGATGCAATAACATGATCATCATCGCCCACATATAAACATATGTGTACTACCCGTGCAAAGCACGTATGCATAGATCAGGCTTTGATACCACTGTTGGGTTCGCAGCATAGAAAACAAAAAAATTCCTACGATGGGAACTATACGCCAAGATCTATCTACTAGATACAAGCAACGGGTGGATATACATCTATAGAGAACTTACCCTCAAAGACAACAAAGCTTTGTTAACAAGTTGGAACTCATGGATGATGTAGTCGTACACTTGCCGATCTCAAGATCGTGATGAAGTCCAGCAGGTCCGGCTCCAACACGTCCATCAGATCTAGCAATAGCAAGTCCAGCACCACCAAGTCTAGCACCGCAAAGCAGCGGTGCATCCGTGATCGCACACACCTCCGGTACCCCAACAACCTCTGTCCCTCGCTCCAGCAAAGCAGCAGAAGAAGCAACTCCTTTCCAGATAAAGCCTCCGTGAACATGTATCTCGCTAATCCCTGACCATGGGGAATAACTAGAGGGGGGGAGCGATCCTTCACGAGGAGGTGTGGTTTGTGCGGAGGAGAAGGGGGCCTTTTATAGGGGAGAGGGGGGCCACCAAAGGGCCATGGCGTGGCAGCCATGGTGGTGCCCCCACCTCTTCCACATTCATTTGGGTGGAGCTCCCACTCCCATAAAAAGCCTCCACTCAAAATTCCACTCACACATGCATTAAATTTCCACCAAATTTAATGCAAGCTCTCATTAAATAAAACTATTTTATTTAGTTTATTCAGAATTTTGTAAATTACATTAATTAACAAACATTCACATAAAACCCCTGCAGCATTTCAATATCACATGCAGAACCAGTTTCTGTAATTTCACCCGAAGCAATTTTGGTTTCCATCGAAATGATTCCAGCACTTTCTTAAATCTTTATCTGAAACATATTTGCTCCAAATGGTGTCGGTATCCCTTAAGTGTGTCAACCTACTATTCGTGAATAATGCAGACATGATCGAGACCCCTCTCCGATCAATAATCACCAGCGAGACCTGGAGATCCGTACTGACTCCCACATATTCAACGATGACTCTTGTGATCGTTGAACCTTTAACGTCGTAACTAAATCCCTCTGTCTCGCGATATATTACATGTCCGATATTCGATCATCGGTATCCAAATGTGATATAACATTCTAGTGATCACATCACTTGCTTGCAAGCTATTTCAGTGTGATATCACCAAGAGGGCCCATAGTATATCTACCCGTCATCGGGATGGACAAATCCCACTCTTGATCCATGAGCCTCAATATAACACCTTCGTAGTACTGAACCCACCTTTATAGTCACCCTGTTACGGTGTGACGTTTGATGTTATCAAGATACTCTTCCGGTGTTAACAATTAACATGATCTCATGGTCTAAGGACTAAGATTACTTCGTATGATGTTATAGCAATATAAAAATAATGACTATGATCATAATGCTATACTTAGGATGAATGTTCATCACATCATTCCACCAATGTTGTGACCTCGTTATTAACAACATCCAATGTCCATGATTAGGAAATCTTGATCATCTTGTTAATCAACGAGCTAGTTTATATGAGAGGCATTACTAGGAACTTTGTATTTTGTTTATTAAACACACATGTATTGACGTTTCCAATCAATAAAATTATAGCATGCAAAATAAACATTTATCATAAACAAGGAATAAGATAATAACCGCTTTAATATTGCCTCTCGGGCATATTCCGTTCACTTAGTTCTATGTGCATTGTCCCAAGGCTTGTTGATTGATGCATATCTTTGATATTGCTTGTTTTAAACTATTTGTATCTAGTCACTCTTATGAACTTTGAAGGTGGCCTATGCATTTATGTTTGCTACTCTATGAGGGACAAGATGAATTCCAATATGCTATGTCTTATTTATGTGAAACAAACAAACGTATTGCAAAGCATTGTTATTCATGAATCTTTTGTTTATGCCTTTTCATGTTGCAACAATAGTTGCTTTGTTTTATTGTTAGAACTTTGTATTTAATGTTATGATTGAAGTACTATGATCCCAGGTATCAATGTTTTACAAATACTTTGATAAAGTTTATGATGGTGCATGTCACCTCAAAAATTATTCTATCTTTTTATCACTTACCTACTCGAGGACGAGCAGGAGTTAAGCTTGGGGATGTTGATACGTTGCAAACGTATCCATAATTTTTGATGTTCCATGCTTGGTTTTATCTACTTTCTTGTGTTTTGTCCACACTTTGGAGTACTTTTCATATGATTTCTTGGACTAACTAGTTAACAAGATGCCACAGTGCCAGTTGCCAGTTTTCTGCTGTTTTTGGTTCCAGAAAGTCCAAAAATGAATATTCTCGGAATTGGACGGGACAAAAGCCGAAGTCGTTATTTTCCCGGAAGACTCACGGAGCCACAAGACGAGACGGAGCGGGGCCACAGGGCGGCCAAACCATGTGGTGGCATGGGCTAGCCCTAGACGCGCCACCAGGTGGTGTGGGCCCCCTGGCCGCCCACCGACCTTGCCTCTTTGCCTATAAGATGCCTCCTGATACATAAACCCTAAATCATCAAGCCTCCAACCACGAAAAGTTCCGCAGAGCCGCCACCACTGAAGGGCAGAAAGTCTCTGTTCTGGCACCCTGCCGGGACGGGGGAGTGCCCCCGGAGCTATCTCCATCGATCTCCACCACCATCTCCATCACCATTGCTGATTCCCATGATGATGAGGGAGTAGTTCTCTCTCGAGGCTAAGGGTTCTACCGGTAGCTATGTGTTCATCTCTCTCTATGCATGATCCTATTGTGATCATGAGCTGGATGCAGAGGCTGGATGCGACGGCGCAACCATGTGCGAATCAGGGCGGCGCCTCCCTCTTCTTTACCCATGCGACTCTTGAGGTCGCAGACGCGCTTGTACATCACTTCCGTCTCCTCGGACTCGCTAGGCATCACTACATTTTTCCAGGAACTCCTCCTCTTGCACGGCGTCGTGGGATTGAAGGGTGCGAGTCCGTAGTGCTCTCTAACGGCCTTCTAGTCCTGGATGTAGAACCACTCGTCTCTCCACCCTTGGACGGACGCCATGAGTTTGATATAGAAATATGTGGCGGAGGAGTCGACATGGATTCCGTAGCCTCCTACGTTGTAGAGTACGGAACCAGATGTTGACTGGCGCTTTAGCTTGAAAATCCTCTTAAAGAGGCCAAAGTGTGGCTCGACTCCGAGCCAGCACTCGCAAAGAGTAATATAGCAGGCGATGTGGAGAATAGAATTTGGGGATAGCTGATGCAGCTGGAGCCCGTATTAGCAAAGGAGGCCCCTAATGAAAGGATGCAGGGGCAGAGAAAGACCACGGATGATGAATGTGAGGAACATCACCCGAAAACCAGCTGGAGGACAAGGAATTAGCTCGCCACCTGTCACTCGCGACTCATCCTCCATGGGAGATAGAACTCCATTTTGACGCAGGAGACGGAGCTCGGAGGATTTGATGGTGGATGGGCGCCATGCACCATTAGTGACGCGGGTACCCATGCCTTTCTTCTTCCCAGGACCAGTAGCGCTGGTGCCCACAGTGGCAGAGCCGCCCTTCTTCTTGGCGGCAACAACGGCGGCGGTGGACTCAGCGGTGGCGCCTCCCCTCTTTTTGCCCATCTTGCGATGGCGGTGCGAGCGGAGGAAGTAGCTCGGGAAGACGCGGAGTTGGTCCAGCACCATGAAGGGGACGAGCGCTAGGAAGCAGAGAGCAGCGGCAATGGCAATGGAAGCACAAGTAGAGAAAGGGCAGATAGGAAAATTACCGTAGATGCGCTCCTACTTAACCCCCTTGCGGATGCCATCCAACGGCCAGCGAAAACCATACTGGACGCGTGGCGCACATCTCTATCGACACGTGGGAAGCCAAAACACGAACCTGCCCCACTATCCACATTACACGTGGAAATCGAGGAGACGCAGTTAAAACAGAAGATTACGCACGCCCGGTCAAATCGAAGTCAGAAAGTGGGACCCACCATTCGTCAGGTCCCGTCAAAACTGCTCACGCGGGCAACTGAGGTCATCGCATTATCAGCACTGACGTCATCAACTTAGCAACTGAAGATTTTGACTACTTTAGTACTTGCTCGAGTCTTCGACTCAACCAAGCACTCAGGGGCTACTCCCATAGGGAGCGCTGGTCGCGCACCCTACGATTCTTTTTATGCATGAATATGATCATTCAAAACATACCCAGCCACTCGAATCTACAATTCGATTATGGATCATGGGTTATTCCCATAGGGAGCACCGGAATCAAATTCGACTGAAACAAGTAGCAAAAGACGACAGCAGTCGCAAAAGTTTTTATTTTAGTTCCTGCCTGAGTTTTCAACTCAACCAGGCACTCGGGGGCTAATCCCATAGGGAGCGCTGGTCGCACACCCTATGATTATTTCTACATCATACTGTGTGTTGATAACATCCACACTCGAATGCTATGGCAACTCCGCCTCATACTTTCCCTACAAAGAGACTGTGTCTCCTGGGCCACCCGAATCATCTCCATGATGACAAAAAATTCGGATGCCATGCTTACATCGTGAAGATAAGTCCTGAATAAGGCCTGGAACATATACGTGCATGTAGGTACGATGAACATGCCTTGACGGACACGTCGAGTGCTCACACCCATACACTGGAATTCGACTCCTGTAAGACCTCCGTGGCCTGAGTCGAATTACGCCAGCACTTTTCCGAATTCGAGTCCGGGAACTCGAATTTGAGTAGATTGCGTTGTTTTTCCCTAAGGTAGTTAACTGATACCGATACATTGGCTAAATCAGGCACGCATATCAACAATCCCTATGACATGAACTGAACACTCGAAAAATACTCAATCATGCACTCGAAAGGCTTCATAAAGTCCCCAGTCGAATCTGCGATTCCACTGGACACTCTGGGGCTACTGACATGCGTATACCCTACAGGTACTCGAGTTTGGTATATACGGCCTGGATACAGTGGAAGCCCATGACGTTGCCAAGTCCCAAATGGAGAACTAGAGTGGCCCACGGACTCTTGATTGCTTGCGGGACAAGAAGAAGCTAAAGATAGAAAGTTTAAATGGAAAACCCTAACCTTTAACCGACTCGACCTGCTACCAGAGACCTAGCCTATCTATATAAAGGCTAGGAGGGGACGGCGAGAAGGAGACACGCAACCCTAGTTTCCACAACCTTCGCCAGATTGCATCTGCGCACCCCTGTAATCTTCGATTCCTTCGTTAATTCCAAGAGAAGACAAGCAGGAGTAGGGACCTCTACGAGGCCTGAACCTAGGTAAACCTTGCGGCCCTGTGTGCATGCATGCTTATCAGATGTTCAGAAACATATGTGTGCTTTTATTAATACTGGCATTGTGTTTATGTGAATCAAGATCTGGATCTGTTAGACTATCTCATACAGTCAGTATATGACTACTATGTACTGTACTCCCTCCGCCCTAAGGCTTAAGGCATATATTTTTTGAAAAGTCAAGCTACGAAAAGTTTGACCAAACTTTTGAAAAAAGTCAAAAACTATCAAGAACTATGATATTATATACATATGACATGAATATATGTTTCATGATGTATCGAAGGATATATAATTCATATTATAATTTTTTTCCTAAAAACATGGTCAAACTTTACATAGTATTGAACTGTTGAGCTCTGTTGCTATTTATGCAGATTGAAGGTGCTGCCGCGGAGGCTGAGGCTGGTGTAGAGGCTAGTAGATTTCTGATGCTCGCACCAAAATAGGACATCCTCTACACAACGAAGAAGCGCCAACAGAGTACCCAGGTGGGTCGTCACCTATCTAAGAAGTGGGTATAATTTGGAAACCCATAATTTCACATGTTATGATTTTCTATGTTATTGTGATAAGCTAGTACTATATGTTTATGCTCATTAGAAGTTCACGGTGACCCACAAGTATAGGGGGTGTATCGTAGTATTTTCGATAAGTAAGAGTGTCGAACCCAACGAGGAGCAGAAGATGTTGACAAGTGGTTTGGATCAGGAATTCTCTGCAAATACTTAGCAAACGGATTTTTAGGGGTTTTTGATTATGCAGATAAATAAAGTGCGAGTAAATAAAAGACAATAATAATAATTGCAGCAAGTGGCCTAATCCTTTCTTTAGCAAAGGACAAGCCAGTTGTATTACTTAAGATCACCAAACATTCTTAAGGACATAATAATGTCAAGTGATTTCCCTTCATACAGTTAATTAATCTTCTTTGGTTGGATAAGCCTTAAACTTTGAGATCCTACACTCCCTTATGCAAAGGTTTCCTTACGGGGGTTCAGGTTTCTGTCACTCTGGCAACCCCACGACTAGTAGCCAAATACACAATGCATTCCCTGATGACCCACAAGTATAGGGGGCATATCGCAGTATTTTCGAGGGAAGTGAAACCCAATTTATTGTTTCGACACAAGGGGAGCCAAAGAATATTTATAAGCCTTAACAACTGATTTGTCAATTAAGCTGCACCTGGAAACAATCTTGCTCATAGCAGTTTATCAGTAGCAACAGTTTTGTAATAGCAGTAGTAAAGTAATAGTAGTAGTAAAAGTAAGACAGTAGTAACGATTGCAGTAAACAGTAGGATTAAAGCGCGGTAGGTATAGGGATGGATCGACGGGTGTTGCATGGACAAGACAATTCATATAGCAATTAGAACATAGGGCAATTGCAGATAAATAAGATAAAGCAACCAAGTACTAGATAATCATAGGCATGTGTTCCATATATAGTCATACGTGCTCGCAATGAGAACTTGCACAACATCTTTTGTCCTGCCAGCCCGTTTGCAGCGGGGCCTCAAGGGAACTCCTGGCAATTAAGGTGCTCCTTTTAATAGAGCACCGGAGCAAAGCATTAACACTCCGTGAACACATGTGATCCTCACATCAAAGCCATTCCCTCCGGTTATCCCGACTGCTGTCACTTCGGGGCCATTGGTTCTGGACAATAACGTGTGTATACAACTTGCAGGTAAGACCAAAAACAATACTATCATAATGAATCAATAACATGTTCAGATTTGAAATCATGGCACTCGGGCCCTAGTGATAAGCATTAAGCATAACAAGTTGCAACAAAGTCAAAAAGCACTAATAATAGATACTAGGTACCATGCCCTAACAATCTAATGACATTACATGAACGATATCATCCAATCTCTACCATCCCCATAGCCTACAGCAGGGGATTACTCACTCATAGATGGGTGAAACATGGATGGTCGATGGAGAAGCGATGGTGATGATGATGGCGATGATCTCCTCCAATTCCCCGTCCCGGTATGGTGCTAGAATAGAGTTTCTGGTGTTGTTTCGTGGAATCTAGTTGTGGCGGCGGAGCAGAACTCCTTCTGGAAAAACGTCGAACCCCCTGAGTTTTTAGGTCAGAAGGCAACTTATAGGCGAAGAGGGAGACCGAGGGGGTGTCTAGGCGGCCAGACCACCCCCTGGCGTGGCCAAGCCTAGCCCGCGCGGCCAGTTGGTGTGGCTAGGCCCTGGCCCCACTCCGTCTCGTATTCTGGCTCCATGAGTCTTCTGGTGAAATAGGATTTTTGGCATATTTTCCGGGATTTTTCCTGATAGTTGATTTTATGCACAAAAACTAGACACCAAGGTAATTTTGCTGAAAACAGCGTCAGTCCGTGTTAGTTGTATCCAAATCACACAAGTTTAGAGGAAAAACAACATCAAAAGTGTTCGGGAAAGTAGATACGTTTTGGACGTATCAACTCCCCCCAAGCTTAGCTTATTGCTTGTCCTCAAGCAATTCAGTTGAAAACTAAGTGCGATAAAAGAAACTTTCACGAACACATTTGCTTCATATGATGTATATATTCTCAGCATATGATCAACTACTTAGACAATTTATAATAAGGAGTATGCAACTAGGTTTACTCAATAGGCATTGCAAGCTATGAAGAAATTCCAACTCAAAAATAATAAGTAGCATGAAACATAAACATAAGCGACATTACAATGTTCATAACAAGGTATGATAGAGTGGTATCTTGCTTGCCTTTGATTGTGAATGCCAAGGCACCTCTAAAGTTCAGGTGAAGACTAGAAGTAAAGATATCAAAGATACAAGCATCAAAGTCATAAAACAATTAATCCAGTATTGAGACAGCACATTATTCTAAGAATGACAACTATGCTCTCAAGAAAGTGCTCATAGAATAAGTGGTGACTCAACAAGGAAATGAAAAATGTTTTGAATAGTTTGAAAGGCTTCCAAATGCTAAAAGTATGGTACTCATTAGCTTTGAGCTCTCATTGCCCCTATCATGAGCATATTTAATATGCTTAAGGTAAAAGTGAGGTATAATATGAGTTATATGCTTGACGGACTATAAACTTGAAATCTCATGTCCCGTGAGTACGAGAGCCGCTCCTCATGCTACTCAACTTTAGTTACCGGTAAGTTCTTGTCATAGTAAATATGTGCATATCATAGAGAACCGCCAACGCGGTACCCTTTGCCCTATGATACGGAAGAATCCCCATATCAAAATGACAAGGCAAGAAGACGATGAGTATCTCAGCAATCTTCTTATTTACCATGGGAAAATGGTGCTTTTTTCTCTCTTTCCTCTTTTCTCATATCTCTTATTTTCTCTTTTTCTCAATAGCTATCTCTCTTTTTTTATAAGAAGAATGCTTCATAGATACTCATTATGGTTAGGCTGCAGGTTTCCACCATGATTAGGCATGGATTAGACCGGCGACCCAGGCGTTTCTCGAACACACATACATAACTCCATGGACTTACAAGCTCCCCTCTTATTTCACACTAACGACATCCGCAAACAAAAGAGCATGATATCAACTGGGAATATATTTACAGGTGTTGAAAGCGTTCCCCGTGACAGCATAGTTCTGCTACTCCCCAGCCTATAATTTGCAAGCATATAACTTTCATGGATAGTCACAATGGTTCAGGTTTATTAAGTGCAGGAAATAAAGTGTGCCATCAAGTTCGTGAGACCTTTACTAACTAACTTTCTCATAACAAGCAAACATTTTATTCGGAAGAAAACAAGGCATATTAAATATGACCGGAACAACAAATGATGCTAATAGGTAGGTATGGTGGACACCTTTGGAAATATTTGGTTTTAGGGAATTGGAAACACGAGTAAAACTCATACTCAGTGCAAGTGGAGGCTAGCAATAGTAAGGGAGCGACAAACCAGAGAGCAATAACTTTCATAATCATGCTTGCAACAAAACAGGACTAATCATGGCATGAAAGTGATTCAAGACCCTCAAGGCAAAATAATTCATCGAGGCTTAACTGATTGTTTCAGTCATATGCATGCGTGAGCATGTGCCAAGTCAATTCAAGTGAAACATTCAGAGGAGGATACCACGGTGTCATACCAAGTTATGAATAGAGTAATGCAAGCAAACATTCATATGACATGCTACAAATTATTAGCGGGCTAGAGCCAATCATAAGAAAGCAAGAACTACTAAGCATCCATAAATAACATACACCCTACATGAACAGACTAAGCATGCCCACAATGATGAGTATATGTACAAAAATGAAAAAAAAGAGTTCGTTACCAGCCTCTTACCACACCTCAAGTTGTCATTAATCCTCATTATTGCCCTTCACTTGTTTGGCTTGAATAATAACATGAAACACAATTCCACTGAGGACTACTGAACCCTACAACAAAACTCACAAAACCAAAGAAGAACAACAAATATTTTTGGTGTTTTTGATTTTTTTAAACAAGAACCAAAAATGAAGAACAAGCCAAGCAAAAATCTTTTTGGGTTTTTCGAGTAGTTCAAAACAAAACCAAATGGAAGAAACAAACTAAGGAAAAATGAAGAAGAAGCAAACTAAGAGAAACAACAGAAATATTTTTGGTCTTTTTGTGTTTTAGAAGGCAAAAGCAAAGAAAGAACAAAAACTAAAATAAAACGAAACATGAATATACAAAGTACCGACGCAAAATGATACGGAGATGAGTGTGATATCGGTGTACCTCCCCCCAAGCTTAGGCTTTTGGCCTAAGTGGGTATCAATCCAGATATAAGTAAGGGTTCCAAGCAGGGGGGTCATTATAAGAATGATCATAGTTGGGCCCTTGGGAAGAAGAAGCTCCCCAATCATAGGTAGGCTGTTGATATGAAGACTCCCCCTCATTCGAGGGCTGGACCGAATCATCTGTGACCTCCCTTCTAGTATCCTGCTCCTGTTGGGAGAGCTCTCCCAAGTACGTATCAAGCTCCTCCTCCGTGAAGGACCATCCTTCCCTATTATCAAGGTTAAACAAAACAGGTGCAGGCAAAAGAAGAACTCGCTCGGACTTGCTCCTTCTCCAACCAGCTTTAAGAAAGGTTATTTCATAAGACAAATCACTCACATTAGCCCAAGAGGAAACAAACTTATGTTGTATCATGGAGTTAAGGCCGAGTCTCTCTATGGGAAAGTGTAGGTCTAAATGATGAGGCACCAAACCATGCAGAGCTAATAAACGAGAGGCAATGAGGCCCCCACAAATTCCACCTTTCTCGCAGTTAGCAGCAAGACGGAAAGCTATCAAGGCACCCAAGTTGTAAGTCCTATCTCGTTTTAAAGCAGCTGATATGAATGCTAGATCATACGAGGATAACTTGTTGGCAGTTTTCCTAGCAAGAACACACTTGGCAATAAAGTAAGCAAAGTAGCGAATGTAAGTCCTATCTCGTTTCCCGCTCTCTTTCGAGAAGCTGCTCCCTTGGCAAATCTCCGCATACAAGTCCATGAGTGGTGCAGGACGCTCTTTAATCCTTCCACATGATCCCCACTGAGGTACCTTAATAGCTGCACAAAAGTCATCAAGAGGAAGGTCTATAACTATATTGTAAATTTTGTAGTGGACCATGGGGTTAGGCAGAGAATGACTAAGTCGAAAGTCCTGCGCCATACACATAGTTAGTTTCACAAATTGAAAAGTTTCATCTTCCAAAAAGTGCTCCAACCCTGCATTAGCAACCAAAGTATGGAAGTCCTGTGAAATTCCTGCCGCTCTCATGAATTCGTAGCATGGATAGATGGTAGGAAAAACTTCCTCCTCTCAGTGAACCTTCATAACCTCAGGCACCCTCAGTTCTTGTTGGTTGAGTTGATGCTCATTCATCTTCTATAATGAAATTTAAACATTCATTAAACAAGTGATTGCAAAGTGAATATACAATGAAGGGCACTACTCATAGGGACTTGTAGAGGCCTAAACATGCATCAAAACTATATCTCTAAGCATTGAACAAGCTTACAAGCACTCAAAACCTGTCACCTACAGCAGCAAAATACTCAAGATATAAACCACTAAACACAAATATACTTGGTCAAGCAGAGGAGTCACATACCGGAGAACAAATGCTCCAAATTTTAGCAGCAAAGATGGGCTGAGCAAGGAGATCAAAAAATTGAGGCCAAGAATAGCAAGAACGCGATTTTGAGCAATGAACTGGTGTTTTCTCGGGAGAGAGAAGAAAGTGGGAAGTGAGAGAGTGAGTGGAGGGCCAGGGGTGGCCCACACCATGGCCAAGCGCGCCCCTGGGCTGGCCGTGCCACCAGGTGGTGTGCCTACCTGGTGGGCCCCCTGGTACCTTCTAGGAACTCATCTGCCCCTATTTCACGTAAAAATTTAATATGAATTTTCTGGAATTTTTCGAGACACTTTATTTTTGAGCAATCTTCAAGTATAGATGAATGATTTTCTGACAGAAAGATTTTTTTTGGAATGATGCAATGAAAAAACAAGGCTAGAACTTCAAAAGTTCTAAGACACTCTAACATGCAAGCAACTATCAAAGGAAAAGTAAACTAAACGAAAGTAAAAACTAAAATGGATAGAATAGAAGTAAGTGGAGATAATCATGGTGAAAACATTGTTTTGTTGAATGAAATCATTTTGTTAACAAGGTTGATCAGGTCTTGTTACCAAAACAATTTTATGTGAAACAAAACTTTGTATTCCACTAATGATTATGTTACCTTAACATTGATAGCAATGGTCCCAACCATAATAGTTTCAAATTTTTCTCTTCGTATGGGACAATATATCTCTCCAACTTGAATGCCCTCAACATGTTCAATTGAATTCAAACCATAAATCATATCAATCTTCTTGGGGAAATAGACAATATGTTCCTTGTAATTAACATTAAAATTCACCTTTCCTTGATTACAATTAATAACAGCTCCTGCAGTATTAAGAAAAGGTCTCCCAAGAATAATAGACATATTATCATCTTCAGGCATTTCAAGCACAACAAAATCAGTTAATATCAAGCAATTATGATCCACTTGAACAAGCACATGCTCACATATACCAACAGGAATAGTAGTAGATTTATCAGCCATTTGCAAAAATATATCAGTTGGTATTAGTTTTTCCAGTTGAAGTCTCTTGTAAAGAGAAAAAGGCATAACACTAACTCCTGCTCCCAAATCACACAAAGCAGTTCTAACATAACTATTCTTAATAGGGCAAGGAATAGTTGGAATCCCTAGGTATCCAAGTTTCTTTGGAACCTTACCATTAAAGGAATAATTAGCAATAAAAGTAGAAATTTCTTCATTAGGGATCTTCCTTTTACTCGAGACAATATCCTTCATATACTTTGAATAGGGAGGCAATTTAATAGCATCAGTCAAAGGAATTTGCAAGAATAAAGGTTTCATCCACTCACAAAACTTATTATAGTGTTCATCTTCCTTTGACTTGTGTTTCTTATCAGAGAAAGGCATAGGTTTTTGGACCCAAGGTTCTCTCTCACTACCATGTTTCTTAGCAAAAAAATCTTCTTTAGTGTATTTAGTATTCTTAGTGTGCCTTTCAGCAATGCATGAAGCCATAGAAAAGAATCTTGATTGGATTGTTCCTGAAAACCCGTTTGATGAAAATAGTGAACCTAAGAGCATTAAGAGAGGATCCTCTAGAACTTATTTGGATGAGATACCTTGCCTTGTTGAAGATATTTCTGGTATCACTCTTAATGCTTCTTCATTGCCTAATACTTGATTCTTTTTCTTACTTCTTATGCCTAACTTAAAGGCGTTAAAGAAAAGTACTTATTGGGAGATAACCCAAAAGTTTTAGATGAGTCTTGGAAGTTATTAATTCTGTAATAACCGCTCCTTATCCTTTTTATTTGCTTTTTGTGCCAAGAGTAACCTCTAATGAGAGAGAACTAATGCTTGGGAAAGTTGCTGTCCCGAAACAGATTTCTGTTCTTCACGTAAAAATTCGTGTAAAATCTCTACACATCTTTTTGAGGCGTGAATTTTTGTGCTTCTGCCCCAGGTTGTTATCTAACTTTCGTTAGTTCAACACTTGTCGATTTGAGAAACAGAAGGTCTTCGAAAAAATTCGTCTTTGCCTGCTGGTCTGTTTTGACAGATTTCTGTCATTATTTGCATTTGCTTCTTATTGGTTCCTTTATAAGGTCTTTTGGGTAATTGAGCTTTTTGAGGGAAGTGCTACAGTAGCTAGTGTTTTAATGGAAGTTTTATTGATGTTGGAACTGAACCCAAAGATTATTATCTTGAGTGCACTAATGTTGCTAATAAAGATTGTGTGAAGTTTTGTATGAAGGAAAAATTTCACGTGTATGGAAGGAATGAGTAATGAGATGAAGGATGGACTAAAGCTCAAGCTTAGAGATGCCACGTGTTTCACCCTAAGAAATATCCAAGAAGTACAAGCTTCAAAGCTTAGGGATGCCCAAGGCATCCCCTTCTTCATCAATAAAAATCTTAGGTCTTTCTAGACACTTCATTTTTATTGTTTCATGCACTGTTGTGTTGTTCTTGGAGCGTCTTCATTTTCGTTTTTAGTTTTCATTTGCTTGATTTTCTTAGTTTGCTGAATAAATTGGTTGTACCCCCTCTTTCATACATTGGTTTTCAAATATTGGGTTTGGATTGGAAAAGAGTAGGAAAGTTCATGCTTAAGTGGTAAAGAGAGTTTGTTTTTGACTGTGGCCTATGCTTTGTCATGCCATGCTTAAGATTGTTTTGGTTTTAGGCTTAGTATTCTTTGTTGTACCATGACTTGTTATAAACAATTGATATTGCTTAATGTGCCTTGGAAGGATCATGCGTTGTTTTAGCATATTAAAGCATAGTATTGTGGTATTCTCCTTTGATGCTTTATTTGGGTTGACTTGCCACATGCTCACACCATGTTATGACTATCCCAAGTCACCATATCCTTTATGATCCTTTAGTTTTCAACTTGTAGTATCACTTTATGCTTTGATCAATGATATTTTATCGCCCTGCATGATTATGGCCATTATGGCTCTCTTAGTTGGTCGCTCCAAGTCTTTTGCTAGCCTCCACAACCAAGTATGAGTTCCACTCATGCATCCAACTCCAAATAAAACCAAGTTAGTCCTAAGATTCCACCATACCTACCTATTAGCATTTGATATTCCAAGTATATTCATGTTTTTATCTACCTTCCGAATTAAACTTGTTATGAGAAAACTAGTGATTAAAGCTCTCACGAACTTGATGGCACACTTTACTTTTCTTGCCCTTAATAAATTGAACCATTGTGTTGTCTATGTTGTATATGCTTGCACTTATTTGTTGGGGATTAGCAGAACCATGTTGTCATGGGGAACGCTTTCAACATTGCACTTGTACTTTGTACCTGGTTGATATCATGCTCTTTTGTCTATGGATGTCGTCGGTGTGAAATGAAAGGGGAGCTTGTAAGTCCATGGAGTTATGTGTGTGTGTTAGAGAAACGCCTGGGCCGCTGAGATGCTCGTTGTTTGCTTACCTTGTCATTTTGATATGGGGATTCTTCCGTATCATCGGGTAAGGGGTACCCCGTTGGCGGTTCTCTATGATACACATGTACTTATGATGACAAGAACTTACCGGTGACTAAACTTGAGTAGCATGAGGAGCGGCCCTCGTATTCAAGGGACATGAGATTTCCAACTTATACTTTGTCAAGCATATACTCCATAGTTTGTTCACTTTAACCTTAATCACTTCAAGATGCTTATGATAGGGGCAATGAGACCTGGAAGCTAATAAGTACCATAAACTATTTGTATCTAGTCACTCTTATGAACTTTGAAGGTGTCATATGCATTTATGTTTGCTACTATATGTGGGACAAGCTGAATGCCACTATGCTATGGTTTATTTATGTGAAACAAACAAACGTCTTGCAAAGCATTGTTATTCATGAATCTTTTGTTTGTGCCTTTTCATGTTGCAACAATAGTTGCTTTGTCTTATTGTTAGAACTTTGTATTTCATGTTATGATTGAAGTACTATGATCCCAACTATCAATGTTTCACAAATACTTTGATAAACTTTATGATGGTGCGTGTCACCTAAAAAAATATTCTTTCTTTTAATCACTTACCTACTCGAGGACGAGCAGGAGTTAAGTTTGGGGATGTTGATACATTGCAAACGTATCCATAATTTTTTATGTTCCATGCTTGGTTTTATCTACTTTCTTGTGTTTTGTCCACACTTTGGATTACTATTCATATGATTTCTTGGACTAACCTATTCACAAGATGCCACAGTGCCAGTTGCTTGTTTTCTGCTGTTTCTGGTACCAGAAAGTTAGAAAATGAATATTCTCGGAATTGGACGGGATAAAAGCCAAAGTCGTTATTTTCCCGAAAGACTCACGGAGCCAGAAGACGAGACGGAGAGGGGCCACAGGGCGGCCACACCATGTGGTGGCGCGGGCTAGCCCTGGCCGCGCCACCAAGTGGTGTGGGCCCCCTGGCCGCCCACCGACCTTGCCTCTTCACCTATAAGATGCCTCCCGATGCATAAACCCTAAATCGTCAAGCCTCCAGCCACGAAAAGTTCCACAGCGCCGCCGCCACAGAAGGGGAGATTTCGAGCACAGGAAGTCTCTATTCCGGCAGCCTGCCAGGACGGGGAAGTGCCCCCGGAGCCATCTCCATCGATCTCCACCACCATCTCCATCACCATTGTTGATTCCCATGATGATGAGGGAGTAGTTCTCTCTCGAGGCTAAGGGTTCTACCGGTAGCTATGTGTTCATCTCTCTCTCTCTATGCATGATCATATTGTGATCGTGAGCTTTGTAATCAAGTAGATCTACCTTGCTACTCAAGTGCTTTAATAGATCTCTGCTCTCCCCATGTGTGTGAAGTTGACAGTGTGCACACCATGGTGGCACTTAGGCTAGAGATTACAAATACTTGTTATGAGTTATATTTGGAGTTGGATGTATTTATGAAATTGTGGTGTTTGTTTGAACCATCTAGTGCTCAAGGTGATAGTGTGGGGTTATCTAGATGCGGAAAGCTTACTTTGAAGTGTCCTGTTATAGCCCTACCATGGATTAGAGTGTCCAACCGGAGAGTAGTTTAGAGTAGTATCATAAAGAGAAGATATTTATATGAGAGTGTTCACTAGTGAAATTATGATCCCTAGGCCTTGTTTATAAGCATTGAAAAACCGTTTGCTACTAGATTTGTTACATGTTTGCTTGCTTCTATCTTTATTTCAGTTTGCCTTTAGTCTCTTCCACGCCATCAAAGTATTTTCTAGCACCGTTATCTTATATCCATACCACTTTTATTTCACTATCTCTTCGCCTAACTAATGCACCTATACACCTGACAAGTGTATTGGGTGTGTTGGGGACACAAGAGACTTCTTGTATCTTGACTGCAGGGTTGTTTGAGAGGGGATACCTTTGACCACTTCCTCCCTGAGTTCGATAAACCTTGGGTGATCCACTTAAGGGAAACTTGCTGATGTTCTACAAACCACTGCACTTGGAGGCCCAACAACTGTCTACAAGAATAGAAGTGCGTAGACATCAGCCGCCAATGGAGGAGAGGAAGATCATTCAGCCACTTCCTTGTCCTTGGAGTCCGCGACTCCGGATTCCTTCACAAATTGGACATCGCCAGAAGACGACGATGCCGCTTGACTACGAAACAAAATCCAGAATAAGGGAATGCAACTCCAAAAGAAGCAAGATGAAAGTCATAGACTTACTAGTCAAATTGATCAAAGTCGAAGGTTTGCTCCTCCGACTCCGACGACTCCTTCGGCAGCCGCATCTTCTTGAGAGCAGGTGGCGCCATGGAGCTGACAGGAACAGCGGGAATCGGCTCCTCTGCACCAATAGATGGGCCTTCTGGAGTCGACGGAGACGAAGCATCCGAATCCTCGCTGCGAGAATGCTTGCGAGTGTCCGGATCACTGGACTCGGGGGCTCCCTCATCCTCTTCAAGTGGGACGGTCAATACTGACTCATCCTCTTCATCCACTTTGCGAGGAATAACCCCCTCAGGAAGAGGGGGCAAACTGGGAGACACCTTCCAATCCTGCATTCAGAAAACAACTCATTATACATCAAGAAATTAACGGCAATCGACAAAGGAAGCTACTTCGTAGCGCATTTCAACCTCATGAGGGGGGTTAGAAGCGTCGAAGGGAGGCACGACTGGTTCGCCTAGGAGAACCTCCTTGGTGGTGTACTTTGTCACCAGTCGCAACCTCTTATCTACTTCACCCGTGGAAATGCCATCGGCAGACACGCGAGTGGCCTCGTCCGCACCAGCCCATTGGAACATGGGATGGACTCTGGCCTGTAGAGGCTAGATGCGACGGCGCAACCATGTGCGAATGAGGGCGGCGCCTACCTCTTCTTTACCCATGCGACTCTCGAGGTTGCAGACGCGCTTGTACAGCACTTTCGTCTCCTCGAACTCGCCAGGCATCACTACATTCTTCCAGGAACGCCTCCTCTTGCACGGCTCCGTGGGATCGAAGGGCGTGAGTCCGTAGTGCTCTCTGTCGGCCTTCTGGTCACGGATGTAGAACCACTCGTCTCTCCACCCTTGGACGAACGCCATGAGTTTGATATCGAAATATGTGGCAGAAGAATCGACATGGATTCTGCAGCCTCCTACGTTGTAGACTATGGAACCAGATGCTGACTGGCGCTTCAGCTTGAAAATCCTCTTAAGGAGGCCAAAGTGTGGCTCGACTCCGAGCCAGCACTCCCGAAGAGTAATATAGTAGGCGATGTGGAGAATAGTATTTGGGGACAGCTGATGCAGCTGGAGCCCGTAGACGCAAAGGAGGACCCTGATGAAAGGATGCAGGGGCAGAGAAAGACCGCGGATGATGATCGTGAGGAACATCACCCGAAAACCAGACGGAGGACAAGAAATTAGCTGTCCACCTGTCACTCGTGACTCATCCTCCACGGGAGACAGAACTCCATCTTGACGCAGGAGACGGATGTCGGAGGATTTGATGGTGGATGCGCGCCATGCACCATTAGTGACGCGGGTACCCGCGCCTTTGTTCTTCCCAGCACCAGTGGCGGAGCTGCCCTTCTTCTTGGCGGGGACAATGGCGGCGGTGGACTCAGCAGTGGTGCCTCCCTTCTTTTTGCCCATCTTGCGATGGCGGTGCGAGCGGAGGAAGTAGCTCGGGAAGAGGCGGAGTTGGTCCAGCGCCACGAAGGGGACGAGCGCTAGGAAGCAGAGAGCAGCGGCAATGGCAATGGAAGCACAGGCAGAGACAGGGCAGATAGGAAAATTACCGCAGTTGCGCTGCTACTTAACCCCCTTGCGGATGCCATCCAACGGCCAGCAAAAACCCTACTGGGCGCGTGGCGCACATCTCTATGGACACGTGGAGAAGCCAAAACACGAACCGTCCCCCATTATCCCCATTACACGCGGAAATCGAGGAGACGCAGTTAAAACAGAAGATTACGAACGCTCGGTCAAATCGAAGTCAGAAAGTGGGACCCACCGCTCATCATGTCCCGTCAAACCCGCTCATGCAGGCAACTGAGGTCATCACATTGTCAGCACTGATGTCATCAACACCAGCAACTAAATATTTTGACTACTTTAGTCCTTGCTTGAGTCTTCGACTCAACCAAGCACTCGGGGGCTACTCCCATAGGGAGCGCTGGCCGCACACCCTACGATTCTTTTTATGTAGGAATATGAACATTCAAAACATACCCAACCACTCGAATCTACGATTCGATTATGGATCATGGGTTACTCCCATAGGGAGCGCCGGAAGAAAATTCGACTAAAACAAGCAGCAAAAGACGACAGTAGTCGCAAAAGTTTTTCTTTTAGTTCCTTCCTGAGTCTTCGACTCAACCAGCCACTCAGGGGCTACTCCCATAGGGAGCACTGGTCGCGCACCCTATGATTATTTGTACATCATATTGTGTGTTGGTAACATCCACACTCGAATGCTATGGCGACTCCGCCTCATACTTTCCCCACAAAGAGACTGCATCTGCGTGGCCACCCAAATCATCTCCATGATGACAAAAAATTTGGATGCCACGCTTACAGCGTGAGATAAGACCTGAATAAGGCCTGGCAACACATCTGCTGCGCACTACCAGAAACATATACGTGCCTGTAGGTACGATGAACATGCCTTGACGGACGCGTCGAGTGCTCACACCCATACACTGGAATTCGACTCCTGTAAGACCTCCGTGGCCTGAGTCGAATTACTCCAGCACTTTTCCGAATTCGAGTCCGAGGACTCGAATTTGAGTAGATTGCGTTGTTTTGCCCTAAGGCAGTTAACTGATACCGATACATTGACTAAATCCGGCACGCATATCAACAATCCCTATGACATGAACTGAACACTAGAAAAAATACTCAATCATGCACTCGAAAGGCTTCATAAAGTCCCAAGTCGAATCTGCGATTCCACTGGACACTCGGGGGCTACTGACATGGGTATACCCTACAGGTACTCGAGTTTGGTATATATGGCTGATGTCTACGCACTTCTATTCTTGTAGACAGTTTTTGGGCCTCCAAGTGCAGAGGTTTGTAGAACAGCAACAAGTTTTCCCTTAAGTGGATCACCCAAGGTTTATCGAACTCAGGGAGGAAGTGGTCAAAGTTATTCCCTCTCAAGCAACGCTGCAATCAAGGTACAAGAACTCTCTTGTGTCCCCAACACACCCAATACACTTGTCAGGTGTATAGGTGCACTAGTTCGGCGAAGAGATAGTGAAATACAAGTGGTATAGATAATTATAAGTGGTAACGGTGATAGAAAATAGCTTGATGGCGTGGAAAAGACTAAAGTCAAACTGAAATAAAGATGGAAGCAAGCAAACATGTAATAGATCTAATAGCAAACGGTGTTTCGGTGCTTAGAAACGAGGCCTAGGGATCATACTTTCACTAGTGAACACTCTCATATAAATATATTCTTCTTTATGATACTACGTTGAACTACTCTCCGGTTGGACACTCTAATCGTTGGTAGGGCTATAACAACACACCTCAAAGTTCATCTTTCCGATCTAGATAACCCCACACTGTCACCTTGAGTACTAGATGGGTGCAACAAACACCACAATTTCATAAAAGACATCCAACTCCAAATATAACTCATAACAAGTATTTGAAATCTCTAGCCTAAGTGCCACCATGGTGTGCACACTATCAACTTCACACACATGGGGAGAGAAGAGATCTACTAAAGCACTTGAGTAGCAAGGTAGATCTATAGATTAAAAGCTCATGATCTCAATAAAATCATGCATAGAGAGAGAGATGAACACATAGCTACCGGTAGAACCCTTAGCCTCGAGAGAGAACTACTCCCTCCTCATCATGGGAATCAGCAATGGTGATGGAGATGGTGGTGGACATCGATGGAGATGGCTCCGGGGCACTTCCCCGTCCGAGCAGGGTGCCGGAACAGAGACTTTCTGTCCCCCGAATCTCCCCTTCGGTGGCGGCGGCGCTGCGGAACTTTTCGTGGCTAGATGATTGACGATCTAGGGTTTTTGCCTCGGGGGGAATATATAGGCGAAGGAGGCAAAGTCGATGGCCAGCCAGGGGGCCCACACCATGCCCTGGCATGGCCTGGGGGTACCAGCGCCTGGGGGGTGTGGCCACCCTGTGGCCCCTCTCTGACTCTCCTTCTGGCTCCGTGAGTCTTCTGGCAAAATAGGAACTTTGGCTTTTGTCCCATCCAATTCCGAGAATATTCATTTTCTGACTTCCTGGAACCAAAAACAGCAGAAAACATGCAACTGACACTGTGGCATTTGTTAAAAGGTTAGTCCAAGAAATCATATGAAAAGTACTCCAAAGTGTGGCCAAAACACAAGAAAGTAGATAAAACCAAGCATGGAACATCAAAAATTATGGATACGTTTGCAACATATCAACATCCCCAAGCTTAACTCCTGCTCGTCCTGGAGTAGGTAAGTGATTAAAAAGAAAGAATAATTTTTGAGGTGACATGCACCATCATAAACTTGATCAAAGTATTTGTAAAACATTTATAGCTAGGATCATAGTACTTCAATCATAACATGAAAGACAAAGTTCTAACAATAAGACAAAGCAACTATTGTTGCAACATGAAAAGGCACAAACAAAAGATTCATGAATAACAATGCTTTGCAAGACGTTTGTTTGTTTCACATGAAGAAAACATAGCATAGTGGCATTCAGCTTGTCCCTCAAAGAGTAGCAAACATAAATGCATAGGACACCTTCAAAGTTCATAAGAGTGACTAGATACAAATAGTTTGAAACAAGCAATATCAAAGCTATGCATCAATCAACAAGTCTTGGGACAATGCACATAGAACTAAGAATGGCCACTATGCTCTCTCAATAGGTGCATAAAGATAGAAGTTGGAGACTCAATATATAAGTGGAAGAAAGGCCTTCATAGAAGGAAGAAGGGATTCAAGTTTCATAAAGAGCTTCGAAAAATTATGGTACTTATTAGCTTTGAGGTCTCATTGCCCCTATCATAAGCATCTTGAAGTGATTAAGGTTAAAGTGAACAAACTATGGAGTATATGCTTGACAATGTATAAGTTGGAAATCTCATGTCCCTTGAATACGAGGGCCGCTCCTCATGCTAGTCAAGTTTAGTCACCGGTAAGTTCTTGTCATCATAAGTACATGTGTATCATAGAGAACCGCCAACGGGGTACCCCTTACCCGATGATACGGAAGAATCCCCATATCAAAATGACAAGGTAAGCAAACAACGAGCATCTCAGCAATCTTCTTATTTACCATGGGAATAGGGTGCTTTTTTCTCTCTTTCCTCTTTTCATAATCTCTTTTTTTTCTCTTTTTCTCAATATAGGACTCTTTTTTTATAAGAAGAATGCTTCATAGACAGCTCATTATGGTTATGCTGCAGGTTTCCACCATGTCAGCATGGATTAGACCAGCGGCCCAGGAGTTTCTCTAACACATATACATAACTCCATGGACTTACAGGCTCCCCGTTCATTTCACACTGACGACATCCATAGAAAAAAGAGCATGATATCAACTAGGTACAAAGTACCCATGCAATGTTTAAAGTGTTCCCCATAACATCATGGTTCTGCTAATCCCCAACAAATAAGTGCAAGCATATACAACATAGACGACACAATGGTTCAAGTTTATTAAGGGCAAGAAAACTAAAGTGTGCCATCAAGTTCGTGAGAACTTTAATCACTAGTTTTCTCATAACAAGTTTAATTCGGAAGGTAAACAAAAGCATGAATATACTTGGAATAGCTTAAGCTAGTAGGTAGGTATGGTGTACTCTTTGGAATAACTTGGTTTAGGGAGTTGGATGCATGAGTGGAACTCATACTTGGTTGCGGAGGCTAGCAAAAGACTGGGAGCGATAAACTAAGAGAGCAATAATAGCCATAATCATGCAGAGCGACAAAACATCATTGATCAAAGCATAAAGTGATACTACGAGTTGAAAACTAAAGGATCATAAAGGCTATCGTGACTTGAGATAATCATAATATGGTGTGAGCATGCGCCAAGTCAACCCAAATAATGCATCAAAGGAGAATACCACTATACTATGCTTTAATATGCTAAAACAACGCATGATTCATCCAAGGCACATTAAGCAATCTCAATTGTTTATAACAAGTCATGCTACATCAAATAATACTAAGCATAAAGCCAAAAAAATATAAAGCATGGCATGATAGAGAATAGGCCACAGTCAAATACGAGCTCTTTTTACCGCATAAGCATGAACTTTCCTACTCTTTTCCAAACCAAACTATTTGCAAACCAATGTATGAAAGAGGGGTTCCAACCAATTTATTTAGAAAAATAAGAAAACAAAGCAAACGAAAAACCAAAACGAAAACGAAAAATAAGACGCTCTAAGAGCAACACAACTGTGCATGAAATAATAAAAATGAAGCGTTTGGAAGAAACCCGGGATTTTTATTGATGAAGAGGGGGATGCCTTGGGCATCCCCAAGCTTTGACGCTTGTACTTCTTGGATATTTCTTGGGGTGACACGTGTGGCATCCCCAAGCTTGAGCTTTAGTCCATCCTTCATCTCATTACTCATTCCTTCCATACACCTGAAATTTTTCCTTCATACAAAAATTCACACAATCTTTATTGGCAACATTAGTGCACTCTAGATAATATGTCTTAAGGTTCAGTTCTAACACCACTAAACTTCCATTAGAACACTAGCTACTGAAGCACTTCCCTCAAAAATCTCAATTCCCCAAAAGAACTCAAAAAGGAACCAACAAGAAGCAAATGCAGAAAATGGCAGAAATCTGTCAAAACAGACCAGCAGGTAAAGACGAATTTTTTCGAAGACCTTCTGCTGATCAAATCAAAAAGTGTTGAACTAACGAAAGTTATATAACAACCTGGGGCAGAAGCACAAAAATTAACGCCTCAAAAGGACGTACAGAGATTTTACATGAAATTTTACGGTGAAGCACAGAAATTTGTTTCGGGACAGCAACTTTTCCAATCATTATTTCTCTCTCATTAGAGGTTACTCTTGGCACAAAAAGAAAATAAAAAGGATAAGGAGCAGTTATTACTGAAGTAATAACTTCCAAGACTCGTCTAAAACTATTAGTTTATCTCCCAATATGTACTTTTCTTTAACGCCTTTAAGTTAGGCATGATAGTTTGAGAAGATGCTCACATAAGAAATATGAATTGAAGTAAAAGGGAGCATCAAGAAGCAAATTCAAAACACATTTAAGTCTAACCCACTTCCTATGCATAGTAATCTTGTAAAGAAACAAGTCATGAAAACACAAAGCAACAAGCATAGTAAATCAAAACAAGTGCAACTTCAAAAATTTCAACATAAAGAGGGGAAACTTAATGTTGTTGAGATACATAAAACCATGTTTCCCTCTCTCATAATAACTTTCAGTAGCATCATGAATAAAATTAACAATATAACTATCACATAAAATATTCTTATCATGAGCCACATGTATATAATAATTATTACTCTCCACATAAGCATAGTCATTCTTATTAATTGTGGTGGGAGCAAATTCAACAAAATAGTTATCATTATTATTCTCATCACCATAATTATCAAATAGATGAGGCATATTGTAATCATTAATTTTCTCCTCAATAGTAGGTGGATTGAAAATATCATATTCATCATTGTAATCATCATATATTGGAGGCATAGTATCATCAAAGTAAATTTTCTCCTCCATGCTTGGGGTACTAAAAAGGTCATTTTTATAAAAACTAGCTTCCCCAAGCTTAGAATTTTCCATATCATTAGCAATAATGGTGTCCAAAGAATTCATACTAACAACATTGCTATTAGCATGGAAATAAATTTCGTAGGTTTTTTAATTTTCTCTTCAAACACTTCATGTCCTAACTCAAGATAAATACTATAAAGCTCTCTAATTTTGTTGTTGTTTTCCATTAAGCCTAACTAGTGAAAACAAGAAACAAAAAGACAAAATTGAAGAATCTAAAGGAAATAACTTCGAGCACTCACACCAGAGGATGTGAGTACCTTTTACCTTACCTCCCTGGCAACGGCGCCAGAAAATAGGCGTTTGCCGTGGGAGGTTCTTCTTCTTTAATCCTCCGGTGTGAATACCCTTTACCTTACCTCCCCGGCAATGGCACCAGAAAATAGCTTGATGTCTACGCATTTCTATTCTTGTAGACAGTTGTTGGGCCTCCAAGTGCAGAGGTTTGTAGAACAGCAGCAAGTTTTCCCTTAAGTGGATCACCCAAGGTTTATCGAACTCAGGGAGGAAGTGGTCAAAGGTATTCCCTCTCAAGCAACCCTGCAATCAAGATACAAGAACTCTCTTGTATCCCCAACACACCCAATACACTTGTCAGGTGTATAGGTGCACTAGTTCGGCGAAGAGATATTGAAATACAAGTGGTATAGATAATTATAAGTGGTAACGGTGATAGAAAATAGCTTGATGGCGTGGAAAAGACTAAAGGCAAACTGAAATAAAGATGGAAGCAAGCAAACATGTAATAGATCTAATAGCAAACGGTGTTTTGGTGCTTAGAAACAAGGCCTAGGGATCATACTTTCACTAGTGAACACTCTCATATAAATATATTCTTCTTTATGATACTACGTTGAACTACTCTCCGCTTGGACACTCTAATCGTTGGTAGGGCTATAACAGCACACCTCAAAGTTCATCTTTCCCATCTAGATAACCCCACACTGTCACCTTGAGTACTAGATGGGTGCAACAAACACCACAATTTCATAAAAGACATCCAACTCCAAATATAACTCATAACATGTATTTGAAATCTCTAGCCTAAGTGCCACCATGGTGTGCACACTGTCAACTTCACACACATGGGGAGAGCAGAGATCTATTAAAGCACTTGAGTAGCATAGATCTCTAGATTACAAGCTCATGATCTCAATAAGATCATGCATAGAGAGAGAGATGAACACATTGCTACCGGTAGAACCCTTAGCCTCGAGAGAGAACTACTCCCTCCTCATCATGGGAATCAGCAATGGTGATGGAGATGGTGGTGGAGATCGATGGAGATGTCTCCGGGGGAACTTCCTCATCCCGGCAGGGTGCCGACATAGAGACTTTCTGTCTCCCAAAACTCCCCTTCGGTGGTGGCGGCGCTGCGGAACTTTTCGTGGCTGGATGATTGACGATCTAGGGTTTTTGCATCGGGGAGAATATATAGGCGAAGGAGGCAAGGTCGGTGGCCAGCCAGGGGGCCCACACCATGCCCTGGCACGGCCTGGGGGTACCCGTGCCTGGGAGGGTGTGGCCACCCTGTGCCCCCTCTCTGACTCTCCTTCTGGCTCCATGAGTCTTCCGAGAAAATAGGAACTTTGGCTTTTGTCCCGTCTAGTTCCGAGAATATTCATTTTCTGACTTCGTGGAACCAAAAATAGCAGAAAACATGCAACTGGCACTGTGGCATTTGTTAAAAGGTTAGTCAAAGAAATCATATGAAAAGTACTCCAAAGTGTGTACAAAACACAAGAAAGTAGATAAAACCAAGCATGGAAAATCAAAAAGTATGGATACGTTCGCAACGTATCAATGGCATGGATACAGCGGAAGCCCACGATGTTGCCAAGGCCCAAATGGAGAACTAGAGTGGACCATGGACTCTCGATTGCTTGCGAGACAATAAGAAGCTAAAGATAGAAAGTTTAAAGGGAAAACCCTAACCTGTAACCGACTCGACCTGCTACCCGAGACCTAGCCTATCTATATAAAGGCTAGGAGGGGCGGCGAGAAGGACACACGCAACCCTTGTTTCCACAACCTTTGCCAGATTGCATCTGCGGAGCCCTGTAATCTTCGACTCCTTCGTTAATTTGAAGAGCAGACAAGCAGGAGTAGGGACCTCTACGAGGCCTGAACCTGGGTAAACCTTGCGTCTGTGTGCTTGTTTGCTAGCCGACTGATGCCTCCAGCGCTCCCTCCTTCTCCAAAACCCAAGTCCATAACAATGGGCATATATGAGTTAAACCCTCGTCATCTGGTATTTTTAATATTTCCCAAATAAGCAATTTACGTTGTTTTTTACTCCTTTTCTCCACACTACAACTTCTCCAAGAATTGTATCCATTGGATCCATCTTTTTTCCTAATCCTGGTGAAAACAGACATAAAATGTGCACGCGAGCGTAGTAAAATACCAAGATCCTACATCTACAATGCAAAATAATAATGTAAAACATGACGTAAATATGCACTCATCACCCATCCCTACTACTAGTACTACTACTCCCCTGCCCATGCATTTCTACCAACAACAAGACAAGAAACCATCACTAGCTAGCTCCCATCGAACAATCAACTGTTGGAATTGGTGCAACCTTCGATTAGGAAGTTCTTGTTGAAATAGGTTGGTGTATTTGCTCGTCTCCAAATCCGGATTTGCTTAATTTGCTTCTGATTGGGCCATTGGGGGTACTATTAGTAGTAGAGTAGTAGTATTCGGTATGCTTTGCTTGTGGAGTCCTTGCTTATTGCTCACCTCGAAATCACCTAATCAGGATATGTTTCATCTTCTCTGATCAATTGGGTCATTTGGGTGGGGTGGGGGTGGTGCTGGGGGTTGGGGGTGGGGGTGAGGAGGTGGTACTGATTTCGTATGGATTAGGGATCAGGGTATGGTCACCTCTATTCTGATTGGGGCATTTGTTGGGTTCGATTTCGGTGTTCTCACTTCTGTAACCTTTAGTTGCTACTCTTAATGTGCAATGGATTTTGCGTTAGATTCTGTATGGAGAACTATGGGCCACTACGGACAGGGATGGTCCCGTCGGTTCCCTTAAAAGTTGCCTAAAAAGGTAATGTAGCAGTATATTCGTTGTGTTCTTCCATTCTTTCCAATGCTGAAAGTGGTTGGCTGCAACCTGGATGTATCCATGTGCTACTTGTCTTTGTATGCATCTTGTTTTTGTGGAAGCCTCTATGATACCATCTCTTCTTCATTTACTGTAGCATGATGGTCCATACATGCGAACGTGTGGTGCTCCAGGTGCGGCAAATAGGATGATACCCCCACATGCCGCAGGATCCGGCCAGTACCACTACTCACCAAACAACCGCAAGGCCACCATCTAGCTGGGAGGGCCCAGCTTAAAGAGAAATGTATTTGTTCTTAATACCCTTCTTACCATGGTGCAGTCAAATTTAAGTATTACTCGCTTGGTGTCATGCATGCTTATCAGATGTTTAGAAACATATGTGTAATTTTATTAATTCTGGCATTGTGTTTATGTGAATCGAGATCTGGATCTGTCAGACTGTCTCATATAGTCAGTATATGACTACTATGTACTGTACTCCCTCCGTCCCAAGGCTTAAGGCATATATTTTTTGAACAGTCAAGCTACAGAAAGTTTGACCAAACTTTTGAAAAAATTCAAAAACTATCAAGAACTATGAAATTATATACATATGACGTGAATATATGTTTCATGATGTATCCAAGGATATATAATTCATATTATAATTTTTTTCCTAAAAACATGGTCAAACTTTACATAGTATTGAACTGTTGAGCTCTGTTTCTATTTATGCAGATTGAAGGTGTTGCCTCGGAGGCTGAGGCTGGTGTAGAGGCTAGTAGATTTCTGATGCCCGCACCAAAATAGGACATCCTCTACACAACGAGGAAGCGCCAACACAGTACCCAGGTGGGTCGTGACCTATCTAAGAAGTGGGTATAATTTGGAAATCCATAATTTCACATGTTATGATTTTCTATGTTATTGTGATCAGCTAGTACTATATGTTTATGCTCATTAGAAGTTCATGATGACCCACAAGTATAGGGGGTGTATCGCAGTATTTTCAATAAGTAAGAGTGTTAAACCCAACGAGGAGCAGATCGTGTTGACAAGTGGTTTGGATCAGGAATTCTCTGCAAATACTTAGCAAACAGTTTTTTAGGGGTTTTTGATTATGCAGATAAATAAAGTGCAAGTAAATAAAAGACAATAATAATAATTGCAGCAAGTGGCCCAATTCTTTCTTTAGCAAAGGACAAGCCGGTTGTATTACTTAAGATGACCAACCGTTCTTAAGGACACATGGGAATATCGTCAAGTGCTTTCGCTTCATATAGTTGATTAATCTTCTTTGGTTGGATAAGTGTTGTGTGGGTGAACCTATGCTAATGTACTGACCTTCCTAGGACTAATACATACTTGTGATTATACCCCTTGAAAGCATCCGCAACTACAAGAAAGTAATTAAGATAGAAACCTAACCACAGCCTTAAACTTTGAGATCCTACACTCCCTTATGCAAATGTTTCCTAACGGGGGTTTAGGTTTCTATCACTCCGGCAACCCCACGATTAGTAGCCAAATACACAATGAATTCCCCTAGGCCCATAAAGGTGAAGTATCATGTAGTCAACATTCACATGACACCACTAGAAGAATAGCACCACAACTTAAATATCAAACCATTAAATCCTTCTTAACACAATTCTACTACTAACAACATGACTTCTCCCATGTCCTCAAGAACTAAACGAACTACTCACGAGACATCATATGGATCAAGATCAGAGATGAAATAATGATAATTAACAATCTGAACATGAACAATAATTCAATGGTTCCACTCCATAGCATCAACTACAACAAGTAATCAACACCGGGAAAGTTTCCCCTAAGAACTATGCAAGATTCAACCCAATTGTTACAACGGTACAAAGTGGTGGTGATGGTGCCGGTGATGATGATGGTGGAGATGATAATGATGATGATGATCTCGATGAAGGCTAGCTTGATGACGGTGTTGATGGAGACGATCTCCCCTCTCTGGGAAGGAATTTCCCTGGCAGATTTCTGCCTGCCGGAGAGCTATTTCTCTCTCTAGTTTCCACTCCGCAGAGGTGACGGAACCTTTCTGTGGTTGCTCCCCGAGTCTTAGGGTTTCGAGGGGATTATATACGCCAAAGGGGGATGCCATAGGTGGTCTAGGGTGGCTACACCACCTGGTAGCATGGCCAGGGGTGGCCCGCGCTAGGGGGTGGTGTGGGCCCCCTATGCCCCATCTCCACTCCTCCTTCTGGCCTCCTTCCTCTTCTATAAAAATAGGAATTTATTTATATTTTCAAGGATTTTCTGATCTTCGCCAATATTGCATCTAGACAGTGATTTTTCCATCAGAATCCTGACTCCAGTGGTTCATCCTCCAAAAGTCATCAATCATGCAAAAATAGATGAAATAACATAAGTATCATCTCTTAATATGAAATATATCAATGAATCACAGTAAATTATGATATAAAATAGTGATGCAAAATGGACGTATCAGTTCACAAAAATCAAATCTATTTGCTATACAGGCAATGGTTTTGTCTTATATTATTAGATTTACTTGCTCTTTACATAATTTAACCTTTCTACTTAATTTCAATCAATACCA
This sequence comes from Avena eriantha, assembly GCA_910589775.1. Taxonomy (NCBI): domain Eukaryota; kingdom Viridiplantae; phylum Streptophyta; class Magnoliopsida; order Poales; family Poaceae; genus Avena; species Avena eriantha. The sequence continues at coordinate 525,976,591 of OU342745.1, forward strand.
TGTACAAGCTGCTCAGATTTTTCTGCTACCATCCTCTTGTCAAGCTTGTGGATTCAAAAGGGGGCCCTGTATGCCCTTCCAAAGGAAGAGGGAAGAAAAATGGTGTATGGCCACCCTTCGCAAAGGGTACGCATGGTAGCAGGTATGGGTTCCAAGTGGTTTAGACCGACTTGATGTAAGATCTTGTATCTCACTTTTTTTTGTCGCCTTACTTCTCTATCAATTTTATCATGAAGTCTATCCCTTGTGTTGCTCACCCCATTATAAACAAGATGTTCGGAAACGACAAGTTTCTAACTCTATATAGCGAGGGCCCTAAAGGCATGCGGCAACTATATGATGTGGATGTCTCCCAAATGATGGCCACCACCTATTTGGGTGGCCAAGGTTTGTCCAAGTATGTCCGTGAGAATGGTCTGAAGCAGGGGGACGAGGTAACATTTGATTTTAGCAAGCCTGGGCAGATACTTGCACGCCATCGTACACCTATTGACCGAAGGACCAAGAATAGAGGTAGTACTATATAATTTTTTTCTGTACTCATCACAACCTCTAATTATTTTCTTGCGACTAACTGTTCTACACCATTGTATTTACTCATCATATGACCCTAACCACTTCTGCAGTTCGCTTCCCCTTATGTACCACCCAGTAGGGTGCCAGCATCAAGCTGCTGGCACCGGCCCCAGTTCCTGAAACGGCACCTGTTGACCTCAGTAGGAGAAACAATAGAGGTAGTTACTTAATTCGCTTGTATACTCTCATCTCTCTCTATGAGTTAAAGTTGTATAAGAAACCATTTTGCTTGTACACATCTCATATGCCTCTCTAACCACTCCTGCAGTCCCCTTACCTACCCCACAAAAGGTAACCAGCATTAAGCTGCTGGCACCCGCAACGGCACTGGCCCTAGTTCCTGCTCCGGCACCTGTTGACCTAAGGAGAAATAATGGAGGTAGTGATGACTAGGTTCCTGCACCAATAATAGGGTTATTGCAGTACTTGTAGCAACAAATATTTAAAGAGTTTATCCCGATGGGAGCTCGGCGAACATGACCCCACGGCCACGTTGTCAATGCGACCACGTTCGCACCCAAACTGTGGTTTGGAAATAGCCTATTCTATAAGTTGCTAGGATAAATTAATTTAAGATGTTTTGTAATAACTACTACTAGGACTAGACGAAAAGTAGAACAAAAGTAAAACTGAAAAGAGGTGAATGCAATGAGATGAAATATTAATGCTATGATTCCTCAAGTAATGTTGTGTATACCGGTGTACATGATAAGTGCTTATGTAATAGTTGTTAACTATAATTGAGGAGGTCCCTCATATATCGTTGTCTCCCACCGTTGGTAAGTGGCAACTAGACAATTCAATTGTCCACACCCTCTTCGAATATGGGTCATCCCGTAAGAATAGTGTATTAAGGTAACAATACCAATCAAGGTAAACCAGAGCAAAGGTATTAAGTTCTATGGACAACCCTACTCCTAAGAAAGAGTGGTAGTCACAAGATATCCCGTCTGTCACTTTGCGGTCAAGCAATTTGCAACACTATACCTATCTATATCATGAGTGATCTTGAGGGAACTCTGGGCGGTGCATCCTAAGCAGATATTGCCTCCGTAAATCACTTATAGCAAATAGCCTATTAGTTGTACCTATGTAAGAGTAGAGACTAATGATAATTTTTGTGACACTCCGTGAATCCCTAGTAAATTCCTCAACAATGGATTGGACGTCTCCAATCACTAGAATAATATCATGAATAGAACAATATAAAGAGAAAGCACAAACATATTAATTAACAAGAACACACCACACTTCAATTACTAAAATCATCATAACATTAATAAAAGGGGGTTTAAGCCATGTTACATCCCATCACGGAGATCATGATGGGGAAGGATGAATGAGTAGTAGCGATGGAGATGGTGATGATAGCACGGTGATGGTGGCATCGGCGTGGTGATGGCAGCGTCCTCCTTCTCCTCCTCTTCTTTCCTAGATGGCTTGATGGTGTTGATGGAGATCTGGATCTTGGTGGAGCTGTAGAGGCTATGGAGACGGCACGGCGGCAGGGCGCCACAGTGGAGGCGGTAGATGGGATCTAGCTCTTGTATATGGTGTATGGTGGCTTCCTCCTCTCTTCTTTGACTCCTCTCTCATTTATATAGGCCTTGGGCGTGCCCTAGGGTTCCCCCAATACCGTCATATGACTTAGGGAAGGTTCTGGAGCTTCCGAAGGGTGAAATCCCGTCGTTTGCAACCGTTTTTGCAACTATACGGCGGGAGCTACATGATCGGAATTTTTGCTCCCGCCGTATAGTTGATCGTTAAACATTCGGTACTCTTTAGTATTTTGGTCGCCATTTCTTCATACGAACTCCGTTTTTGGTGTTCTTGGGCTCGTTGAGTTCGTCTCATCGAGGGACACAACTATGTGTTCTTGGATATTTATTTTGAGAAGTTGGAAAATTTCACTTTTCCAACACCTCAAATGGCTAAGTCTGGTCCCTACAGCTCCTTCATACTATGCTCCCTTTGTTCATTTTGCCTTTTTTTTATCCATAATCATCATCAACACCTACACACATGTCAAAGACAAGGAAGAGGGATAAAATTCTACCTAAACTACTAAATGTGCAAAGCTCATATTGAATTTAATAAACACAAGTAATCATGCATATCAGGCATAACAATAGTTAGATGGAGCATGATATGATAGGCAAATGACACAATTTATATTGCTAAAAAGTGTTTACTATCACAGCCATCAAATTACACAAGCTAGATCTTGCTCATCCTCGAGCAAAAGGGACCAATAACTTAATGTATGTGATCTTGCTTATCATTGGAAATCAGTGCACCGTATCCTTGTTTTCCTGCATGCTAAAATCAAGAGAGCACAAAATCATACAAGGAAATAGAAGCTCAGTTATATTATTCCAAACCACTAGAGATTAGTCAAAAACTTCTATGCCCCATGTCAAAGTTAAATCTAGCTTGCAAGTAAAATTGTGATCCTTCTATACGCACTTTATTGTATTTTTGTATTTTTATTTGTATAAGGCAAAGCTGAACACGGTTAGTTGTTAATCATAAATAGAAATAGAGTTTTCCAATGCTCCCCACTCATGCCATCTATTAAAGTCTCTCAAGTGCAAACTTCAATTGTTGAGGTCACAGAAAATATATTTCTTAGTAACAAGACCATGCCAAAAGAGTGATATATGTTCAATCGAGACTGTGTAGGCTAGGAAGGACACTCGTGACCATTACCAAGGTTTCCCATTTCGATATAATGATTTATCATAACGCTCAGAGGAGTATTCCAACTTTTACTTTTAACGCAGGCCAATGAGAATACAAATGCATACCCAAATATAGCATTTTTGCTACATATGTGGGCAACTCATAACCAAACTCCAAGTATTTCCTCTTTTTGGATTGTCCAAAGGCCAGTAGAGTTGTTAGCATCCCATGTTGTGTGACAGTGGTGCAAGACACGCATAAAGTAATCTCTCACTTTGATTTCCAAGACAAATTTTTGCCATATGTAATCTCGAAACTTTGAAACATCATTTCTTATTTGACAACTCACTCAGTAAGCATCTATTAAGGCCATCATTTCCAACACTATGGGGTCATACTACTCCATAACCATTCACTTAAGACAATTCTAAATAGTGACAACTAGCAAGTTTCAAAGAACTTCTTTATTATATTTTTTCCTTTCAAAATGTAGAGAACATGCCAATGTATACTTAGAGGATCACAATATTTTTCACAAGCTTGATAAAAGTTGAACAAGGTGCATCAAAGCTATGGCTTGTCTCCTATGGGGCCTAACATGAGCAAGTATATCCCTTATATAAATATGAACAAAAAATCACCTAAGCAAGCATTCAAAAACAGAGGGATACACAATAGCATGAAAACCTTTTAAGATAAAGAACATCGCACAAGACTCTATGCGTGCAAAATAACCTCCCCAAGCTAAGAATACTAACTTGAGAAGATCATGAAAACAAAAGAGAAAATGCAGTTATCAAAAGAGAGTATAAGAAGTGGTTACCTCCCCAAGCTTAACTTAAAGCAAGGGTGACACACTTTATCGTTGAGGTGCTTTTAACATCTACTTTGACAGACAAAGAACCTTTGCTTCAATGAATGCTTCATGATCTGGTGTATGCCTTCCTTAAGAACCTGGCATGAACAAGACTAGAAAGAAGACAAAATATTTTTGTGTTTTTGAAGACACGGGTTTGGCTCACATGTGATAAAAAATACAATTCTCACTGAGTCGGTTCATCAACCTAAGCACCATGCTTAAGTCAACAAACTAGTTCTAGAAGTGTCCTCTCCTAGATTGTGATGAGGTGCAAGTGAAACAGGATACGAGACACGAGTGTGCAGCCCCTATGGGCTTATTTCAAAGAGGTTCGAGTTGGAACGTTTTACCATACACTGATTGTTGAAACGTTGAATTGAAGCAACCAAGTGGCTTGTGCAAGTGTTTGCACGGTTGGCACTACCGTACACATCGTCACACAAGGTTCAAGTCCCTGTGAAAATAACATACAAAATAAAAGACAACGGATTGGTGTACAAACAAAGTTCGTTCACCCAACTAATGAAAGAAAACTAAAAGAAAGCATGAACTACTAAAGAGAATTAGAACTTAAGGAATTTCTAAGATAGAACTTTATTGTTTACATACGCTCGGCTTCTCTAAAACATGGGAGAATCTCCTAGGTGGTGTTTTGAGGTTTCTAGAAGAAGAAGGAAGAAGAAAGAATGAAATTTTTAGCAATGGTTACCTTCCAGTTGGCGTTTGAGGGGTTATCCCAACTATACGGGCGCAACTATATGGCCGGACAAAAATGGTCCCGGCGTATAGTTGGTCGTTAAACTTATAGTACCTTGAACATCGAAGGGTAGATGGCGTCGATATCTATATGACTGCAACTATACGGCTAGACCAAAAAGGTCCCGCCGTATAGTTGGTCATTAAACTTGTAGTACCCTACAATAGAAATTCGGAGATGCGGTAGATAACTATACGACCGAAACTATACGGCCGGAAAAAATTTCCCGTCGTATAGTTGGTCGTTAAACCTTCTAGAAACGCCAATCTTCACATGTTTCTTCGAAGATTCATTATTAACCTGAAACTTAATAAACACCATGTTTTGACAGTAAAATAACAACTTTCATTTTCGACCAACAAATACATATAATTGAAGGATTCACCTGAAACTGATTTTCTCTTCCTTTTACCGAGTTTATGCAACTCATAATATAGTGACAATAAATTCTACCTTTTGAAAACTACCACAAGATTACTCTAATAGCAAGACATGCGAAGAATAAAAGTGCCAATGCAACATGAATGCAACTAGACTCGAGACACAAAACTAAGAAAGACACCTAGTAACTTCCGGGTTGCCTCCCGTGAAGCGCTCTCTGTAAAGCCATAAAGCCAGGCTAGGATGCTCCATACATTTCCAACCTGGATCCTAAGGTATATCGACTCGAGGTGAGGTTGTACATACCATCTTGGAGCTTCTTGAAGTAGAGTTTGGTTAGAGTCGTACCCGCTTACGGTGTATCGGCATCATGTAGATAAACAAGTTCTTGCTTTCAAGCGAGTATTGATGCACCAATCTTGGTGAACATGTATCCGTGTATAGCTGCAATGAGAGGATTTGAGATTCATATAAAATTCTTAAATCTTTACCTTCGTTACATGTGTAGGGGAACACTTCATAGTATTATTCCTTCATAGCAGGGAGTTCAGGACCCTGCATGTTAGTATAGCAAGGTTATATCTCTAGTTCATTATTATTAATGCTCTCCATATGAGTGTCTAGGCACAACGCCTCCGCAAAACAATTATCAATAGTTTTAGGATCATAAAAATCACTACTAGAGTGAGAGGCATCACAAACAAAAGTTGTAGTGTGACTCTCTTTGTCAACCTCACCTTATTGTTCCTCCTTTTCATCGACTAGTGTTTTAATAGCAATGATAGAGTCAATAGTAGGAGTCAAAAGTGTGAGCGGGTGATTAATCTGTTCTTCCTCCTTGTGCTCCTTTTCCTCTTTGCTCTTTAGTGAGTCCTGCAAAAGGTTATCTTTCTCCATGGCGGTTTTAGACCGCTTCAAATAATATAATACCAATGCATTATTACTTAAATTATTGTCGCAAAAGAGGAATATGAGGTATACTAAATTAAACACTCCATCAAGTGCTTCACTTTCAACATTAATACTTCCTAGTCTAAATACCATTACAGATGCACCTTTGAAAATAAAGTAGTCTAGTACTTCCAAACTAGCATAGGATTTATCTCTATTATAATTTGCTAGAGTAGGATTGTTGGAACACTTATATTGAAAATTAAGGCGGTCATCTGTTATACAAATTGTGCAATAAGATCCATCATTACCACGCAACCATAATGAATGCCTTTCCAATTGGTCCAGAAATTTATTTATAAGCTCATGTCTAGCAACTAGCCTTGATGAACTTGAATCCTTTATCTCCTCCAATGCTTGTATTATATCTTAAACAAAATTTATGTCGGAAGACATGATTAGTAGCAACAGTTTTTATAAATTTTTGTTTTTGTTATTTTTTTATTGTTTTCAATATAAAAGAAAGCAGTAAGATAATAGCACCAACTGGAAAAAAAAACTATGTGTGAGTACATAACCGAACGCTTTGCTCCCGGCAACGGCGCCAATTTGATGACTGGGTTCCTACACTAATAAAAGGGTTATTGCAGTACTTGTAGCAACAAATATTTAAAGAGTTTGTCCCGATGGGAGCTCAGCGAACACGACCCCGCAGCCACGTTGTCAATGCGACCACGTTCGCACCCCGTGGTTTGGAAATAACCTATTTTATAAGTTGCTATGATAAATGAATTTAAGATGTTTTGTAATAACTACTACTAGGACTGGAAGAAATATAGAACAAAAGTAAAACTAAAAAGAGGTGAATGCAATGAGATGAAATATTAGTGCTATGATTCCTCGAGTACTATTGTATATACTTGTGTACATGATAAGTGCTTATGGAATAGCTGTTAATTATAATTCCCTCATATACTGCTGTCTCCCACCATTGGTAAGTGGCAACTAGATAACCTAATTCTCCACACCCTCTTCGGACATGGGTCATCTCGTAAGATAATAGTGTATTAAGGTAACAAGACCATTCAAGGTAAACCAGTGCAAAGGCATTAAGTTCTATGGGCAACCATACTCCTAAGCAAGTGTGCTAATCACAAGATATCTCGTCTGTCACTTTAGGGTTAAGCAATTCGCAACACTATACCTATCTATATCATGAGTGATATTGAGGGAACTCTAGCGGTGCATCCTAAGCTGCTATTGCCTCCGCAAATCACTCATAAAAAACAGCCTATTAGTTCTACCCATGGAAGTGCAGAGACTAATGATAAGTTTTGTGACACTCGATGAATCCCTAGTAAATTCCTCAACAATGGATTGGACGTCTCCAATCACTAGAATCATATCATGAATAGAACAATATAAAGAGAAAGCACAAACATATTAGTTAACAAGAACACACCACACTTCAATTACCCAAATCATCATAACATTAATAAAAGGGGTTCAAGCCATGTTACAACCCAACATGGAGATCATGATGGGGAAGGATGAAGGAGTAGTAGCGATGGAGATGGTGATGACGGTGCGGTGATGGTGGCATCAGCGTGGTGATGGAAGCGTCCTCCTTCTCCTCCTCTTCTTGCTTGGATTGCTTGATGGTGTTGATGGAGATCTGGATCTTGGTGGAGCTATAGAGGCTATGGAGGCGGCACAACGGCCGGGCGCCATCATGGAGGCGGTAGATGGGATCTAAATCTTGTATATGGTGTATGGTGGCTTCTTCCCCTCTTCTTTGAATCCTCCCTCCTTTATATAGGCCTTGGGGGTGTCCTAGGGTTCCCCAATACCGTCATATGACTTATGGAAGGTTCTGGAGCTTCCGGAGGGCGAAATCCCGACCTTTTTGGCAACTACACGGCGGGATCTATACAGCCGGAATTTTTGCTCCCGCCGTATAGTTGGTCGTTAAACCTTTGGTACTTTTTAGTATTTTGGTTGTCATTTCTTCATACGAACTCCGTTTTGGGTGTTCTTGGGCTCGTTGAGTTCATATCGTCGAGGGATACAACCTTGTGGTCTTGGATCTTTATTTTGTGAAGTTGGAAAACTCACTTTTCCAACACCTGAAATGGCTAAGTCTGGTCCCTACAACTCCTCCATACTATGCTCTGTTTATTCCTTTTGCCTTTGTTTTATCCATAATCATCATCAACACCTACAAACATGTCAAAGATAAGGAAGAGGGATAAAATTCTACCTAAACTACTAAATGTGCAAAGCTCATATTGAATTTAATAGAAATAAGTAATCATGCATATCAAGCATAGGAATAGTTAGATGGAGCATGATATGATAGGAAAATGACACAATTTATATTGCTAAAAAGTGTTTATTATCACAGACATCAACTTTCCCAAGCTACACCTTACTCGTCCTCGAGCAAAAGGGACCGATAACTTAATGGATGTGATCTTGCTTATCATTGGAAATTAATGCACCATATTCTTGTTTTTTCCTGCAAGCTCAAAGCAAGAGAGCATGTAATAATACAAGGAAATATAAGCTCAGTTATATTATTCCAAACCACTAGAGATTAGTCAAAAACTTCGATGCCCCATGTCAAAGTTAAATATAGCTTGCAAGTAAACTTGTGATCCTTCTATACGCACTTTATTGTATTTTTGTATTTTTATTTGTATAAGGCAAAGCTGAACACGGGTAGTTCTCAATCATAAATAGAAATAGAGTTTTCCAATGTTGCCCACTCATGCCATCTATTAAAGTATCTCAAGTGCAAACTTCGATTGTTGAGCTCATAGAAAATATATTTCTTAGTAACAAGACCATGCCAAAAGAGTGGTATATGTTGAATCGAGACTGTGTAGGCTAGGAAGGACACTCGTGACCATTACCAAGGTTTCCCTTTTCGGTATAATAATTTCTCATAACGGTCAGAGTAGTATTCCAACTTTTGCTTTTAATGCAGGCCCATGAGAATACCAATGCATACCCAAATATAGCACTTTTGCTACATATGTTGGGCAACTCATAGTCAAACTCCAAGAGTTTCCTATTTTTGGATTGTCCAAAGGCCAGCGGAGTTGTTAGCATCCTATGTTGTGCGACAGTGCCGCAAGACACGCATAAAGTAATAACTCACTTTGATTTCCATAAAAGGGCATATGTAATCTCGATACTTTGAAACATCATTTCTTATTTGACAACTCACTCAGTAAGCATCTATTAAGACCATAATTTCCAACACTACGAGGTCATGCTACTCCATAACCATTCACTTAAGACAATTCTGAACAGTGACAACTAGCAAGTTTCGAAGAACTTCTTTATTATATTTTTTTCCTTTTCGAAATGTAGAGAACATGGCAATGTATATTTGGAGGATCACAATATTTTTCACAAGCTAGATAAAAGTTGAACAAGGTGCATCAAAGCTATGGCTTGTCTCCTATGGGGCCTAACATGAGCAAGTATATCCCTTATATAAATATGAACAAAAACTCACCTAAGTAAGCATTCAAAAACAGAGGGATACACAATAGCATGAAAACTTTTTAAGATAAAGAACTCTGCACAAGACTCTACACATGCAAAATAACCTCCACAAGCTAATAATACCAACTTGAGAAGATCATGAAAACAAAAGAGAAAATGCAGTTATCAAAAGAGAGTATAAGAAGTGCTTACCTCCCCAAGCTTAGTTAAAGCAAGGGTGACACACTTTACCGTTGAGGTTCTTTTAACCTCTACTTTGATGGACAAAGAACATTTGCTTCAATGAATGCTTCATGATCCGGTGTATGCCTTCCTTAAGAACCTGGTAGGAACAAGAGTAGAAAGAAGACAATATTTTTGTGTTTTTGAAGACTTGGGTTTGGCTCACAAGTGATAGAAATACAATTCCCACTGACTTGATTCATCAACCTAAGCACCAAACTAAAGTCAACAAACTAGTTCTAGAAGTGGACTCTCCTAGATTGTGATGAGGTGCAAGTGAAACATGATACGAGACACGAGTGTGCATCCCCTATGTGCTTACTTAAAATAGGTTCGAGTTGGAAGGTTTTACTAGACACTGATTGTTGAAACGTTGAATTGAAGCAACCAAGTTGCTCATGCGAGTGTTTGCACGGTTGGCACTACCGTACATGTCGTCACATAAGGTTCAAGTCCCTGTGAAAATAACACACAAAATAAAAGACAATGGTTTGGTGGACGAACAAAGTTCGTTCACCCAACTAATGAAATAAAATGAAAAGAAAACATGAACTACTAAAGAGAATTACAACTGAAGGAATTTCTGAGATCGAACTTTATTGTTTACATATTCTCGGCTTCTTTAAAACATGGGAGAAGCTCCCAGGTGGTGTTTCGAGGTTTCTAGAAGAAGAAGGAAGAAGAAAGAATGAAATTTTGAGCAATGGTTACCTTCCAGTTGGCGTTTGAGGGGTTCACCTGAAACTGATTTTCTCTTGCGACCTTTTTGGCAACTATACGGTGGGAGCTATACGGCCAGAATTTTTGCTCCCGCCGTATAGTTGGTCATTAAACCTTTGGTACTCTTTAGTATTTTGGTCGCCCTTTCTTCATACAAACTTCGTTTTGGGTGTTCTTGGGCTCATTGAGTTCATCTCGTCGAGGGCTACAACCCTGTTGTCTTGGATATTTATTTTGGGAAGCTGGAAAATTTCACTTTTCCAACACCTCAAATGGCTAATTCTGGTTCCTACAGCTCCTCCATACTATGCTCTATTTGTTCCTTTTGCCTTTGTTTTATCCATAATCATTACCAACACCTACACACATGTCAAAGACAAGGAAGAGGGATAAAATTCTACCTAAACTACTAAATGTGCAAAGCTCATATTGAATTTAATAAAAACAAGTAATCATGCATATCAGGCATAGCAATAGTTAGATGGAGCATGATATGATAGGCAAATGACACAATTTATATTGCTAAAAAGTTTTTATTATCATAGCCATCAGGTAGTAACTTAATTTACTTGTATACTCATCATATCCTCTGATCACGGTCTTGTGAGTAACTATTGTATAAGAGACCACTTTTCTTGTACACTTCTCCTCTACCTCTACCATCCCTGCAGTCAGCTTAGCTACCCCTCAGAAGGAATCTTGAATCAAGCTACTGCAGCCGGCACCGGTTCTGGGCCTTCTGCCTCCTACACTAGCCCCTCTACAATTACTGGCACCATCTCCTGCACCAACACCAGCCCTAGCACAGGCACCGGCACAAGCTCCTTCATCACCTCGGGAAGCACCTTGTCAGACCATATCCTACACATGTGTCATCACAAGGTCGCACCGGATTATGTTTGTGAGTATATGGCGGCAGATAAACTGCTCTCAATGTCTTCTCAAGTTTCACATGATTCAGTGCATTGCTCTTAGTAATTATGCGTCTATCTCTTGCTTTGACTCAGAAATTTCCTAAGAGTGCCACAAAGTAACTCTAGGCTAGACGAAAGGGCACAATATTATTCACGATGCAGAGTGAAGGATTGCAAATCGAGGGACGCTACGCCATTAACTCGACTGATGGGCGCTTGGCAGCTACTTCTAGGTGGATCAAGTTCTGGAAAGCAGCCAAACTTACTATTGGAAGAACGGTCAAGGTCGATGTATCTGGCTGTCCTCAATGCTGCATGCTGTTCATGAATTTCCTAGTTGTCTAGCTCTTTAGCCGCATGCTATTGTAATTAATTATGTGTTTATCTTATCTCCACTAATCATATATGGTGGTAAAACTGTGATAACCTTTTGCTGGATTGGAGCTATGACTAATACGTATTGGTATGGTATATCTATATCTATATGACAGTTCCCTATATGACCAAATATTATGACAATGATTGTGTTCCATTGATCGAGTGTGTTTGGAGAAAAGGGCAAACTGATTGCGTGGCATGGTTTTTAGAGCTAAAACAAGAACTGTCTCTCTCTGTAGTGATATTGAATATCAGTGCTTGTATTGCTAAATTAGTCACTTTGAAATGCTTCTGAATTGGTCAAGTGATGCTGAATATGAACTAGGAATCTATCGATTGTTTATGTCTTATTATTCTTTACTCCTTAATCTTTCAAATGGTATTGAATTTGTCAAAATTGTTTATGAATTTTTCAAAAGCCCAGTGAAATTTGAGATAGGAGCCAATTGACCATAGCCCAAAAACTTTTTAATTTGGCCTTTTTGGCATTGCCCCCCACCTCTAAAAAAACTCTGCCTACTCATGTTTTTAAGAAACTAATCGATTATGTGGCTTTTTATAAATCGAGGTTCTAGTAGCACTGCTCTTTTATTTTAAGAGAGATAACATGGATACACAAAATATTTTTTAGAAGATTGATACATAAGTTGTAGTACTAATACATGTTTAATGATTCAATTTCTATAAGTATCTTTGGTGTAGTGGCAAAACACTCAGTTTATGTCTATTTGATTTGATTTGAAGGTCTTTAGTTCGAATCCCATGTGTGTACATATATATATATACATATATATATACATATATATATATATCTTGGGTTAACTTTTTTTGAGAAAGGGTTTACTTTTTGATATCGCATTATGGAGAGGCTGACATCGCAGACCCACCAGCCTGCATCATCCCTCGAGTTTAATGGTCAGGTTTGAAAAAAAAGTTAAATACTTGTACAGAGAGGCTGGCATCAGGGACCCACCTGCCATAACATACGAGGATGCATCTGGGACCCACAAGCCAGAACATACCAGAGAGGCTGACATGGGGGCCTCAGCAGCAAGACCATACACAGATGCCACGTCGAGCAACGTTGCCAAGGTCAAAACAATGGACACGGCCAAAAAAAAGTCCATCATATGCAGGTTTGATTTACAGAGAGACCAGCATGTGGGACCCATAGCACGGCCTTATACAGGTTCTTCCTCGAGCGACGTTGACAAGTTCTAAACCGGGAGTGAGAAAAAAGTCCAGCACGCACACGATTCTTCTAATGAGAGGCTCACATGGGGGACCTAGCAGCTTGGAAAAACGGCTGATGCATCGAGCAACGCTATCAAGTTCGAAACATGGAGGCGTGACCGAGAGCAAAAAAATCGATCATACACACGTTTCTTCTAATGAGTGGATGACATGTGGGACCCTGCATCATGGTTAAACAGTAGATGCAGCGAGCAATGTTATAAAGTTCAGAACACGGAGGCGCGACCGAGGGAAAAATTCTATCATACACACGTTTCTTCTAATGAGAGGATGACATGTGGGGTCTAGGAGTTTGATTAAATGGTAGATGCATCGAGCAGCGCTATCAAGTTCGGAACAGGGTAGCGCGACAAAGAAAAAATTTCCATCATACACACAATTCTTATAATGTGTGGCTGACATGGAGGACCCAGCAGCATGACTAGACGGTAGATATATCGAGCAACGTTATCGAGTTGAAATCAGGGAGGCAATAGCCAAGGGAAAAATTCCATTATACACACGTTTCTTCTAATGAGAGGATGACATGTGGGTCCCAGGAGGTTGATTAAACGGTAGATGCATCGAGTAATGCTATCAACTTCGGAATAGGGTAGCGCGAGCGAAGGAAAAAAATTCATCATACACACGATCCTTCTAATGAGAGGCTGGCATGTGGGACCTAGCAGCCTGACTAAACGGCAGGCGCATCGAGCAACGTTATCGAGTTCAAATCAGGGAGGCGCCACTGAGAAGTATGGTCCGCTAGAGACACTAACATCCGGGACCCACATGCCTCAAAATACTTCGGCGAGTCAACATCGTGAGAGCAAACAAAAATCTTGCTTCTGCCACGCGCCAGCCAAGCTTCCTCCATATTTTTAGTGGTTCTATCGTAGTAGAGGGCTGCGAAACCGGAAAAAAAAAGTTTTCCATCAGCCACGGCCGAAACGAGAATTTTGCCGCCGAAGACGCGCCTTCTACGACGACCGTTGGGCCAAGTCGTTGCTTAAGGAAACTTTTCTTGTAGTGAAAGGTGTGCATTAGAGACATAGAACAATGTTGTCTCACTTCTTTCTCTTTTTTTGAGCTAGTACCACGGTTTGATCCACAAGGTTAACTTTGGCATGCATCACAATTACCACTAGACTTTACTTCAATCAAACAATTCCTTTTATGAGTGTCGTCAAGACTATCAAAATATGTATGGGGTTAAGTATCATCAAGGGTATACTCTCAAGACAATCATTCATCAAACAAGTCGTAAATTTCAGACTTTTTCTTCTTATACTTGTTCGGCAATATTATTTCCAAGGCAAGACTCGGTTAACTAAAATAACTAGAGCAAGAGCGTCAATAACTAATCATCATACTAATAAAAAGCCTTACTCCAACCATATTAAATAACTTCCCACTAGCATGGCATCTTAGCAAATCAACCAATTAAAATAAACAACTCAAACTTCATAAGTGGGAGACATAGGACATACCTCTCATAAGTGACTTCATGATCCTCTTTCTTATAGGGATGTGTTCCTTAAAAACTCAAACATGATTACTCTCATAATGATATTAAAGCAAAGAGGCAAAGTGTGACTCCACATTTACGAAAAAAGGAAAAACGGAAAAATCTTTTTGTATTTTTGAGGATAGGGATTAAATAATAGAAAAGAACTTGCGACCAAGCAAGGGTTTAAGAAAAGAAAAATAAATGAAAAAAACAAATTAAAACGAAAGCAAACTAAAAAGCAAAGGAAAAAAGCAAAGTGTTGGAATAAGCCAACACGAGTGTTCCAAATCTCCCAAGGAGCTGGAGTACAACCTCGTTATTGCACAAATAAATTTTCCAGGGAACACATCCCCAAGCCCAGGCTTTTGCCAACCCTTTTTGTTGCTCATTGTGGTGGCGGTGGACAATCTCCCACGTTCCATTGGCTGCTCCAATCATGGAACTAGGTGGTGAGGCTTGCAGTAGCATCTCGAAGGTTGATGGAGAGATTGTTCATCTTATGAATATTTCCTTCGAGTGCGTAGATGTCTTCATAGGTGTTGTAGTAGTTTGGCAGATGCTCATCTTGTGCGGGTCCTCCTTGTTATACTTCTTCATCTTCTCCTCCTCACATGGGTATCTCTTGTTGGGGTAGACTATCTTCAACTTGCGCATTAAAACGAAAACGTCCATCCTCAATAGAGAATAAACCGTTAGGAAAAGGATCTAGGATCAAGTGATCCTGCTCCAGGTATATCAAAGAAATATCTACCATGATTTTTAGAGATCATACCACATGCTCTTAGAGTAGAAAGACCGAGACGGTGACTTCCTGTCAACGGTTGGATGTTACCTAGGTTGATGTGAAGTGCACGTGTAAGAACGATCACAACTCCTACTCCGCATATGGGTCCTCAAGATTGAAGAGCCTGATGCTTAAAACACGAGAAGAGCGCCCAAATTTGGCATTAAGTTACAATTAATAAGAGCAGCTTTTGAGAAGATCAACATGTCCTCCTCATTAACTCTAGTAAAGTCACCACGTTCTTACAAAGTGTTAGCAATCACATAAAATAAATATCGAATAGCAGGATGATCAATTTGGTTCCCCTTGGGTGTGTTTCCATGAATCTTCATTAAGTTAAAGTATTTAATAGGGGAAGTATCTAAAACAAAAGTAGTTGTGCATACATCGGTGGTGTTGTTGGCAAACCCAAAGCATTAAACCCATTGGCTGAGTGTCAAAGTGTACTCGTTGTTCAGAAGGCGGAATTTGATGATCAACTTCGGGCCTTTGTTCTTGGCAAAACCGTAAGGATCCACCGTATGTGTCAAGATGTTGAAGAACTCAAGCGTCAAGCGGCGATACGTGGCAACATCCTAAAAGACAAAATTATACAAAGCAGCATTGTTGCAAAGTAAATCTAAATCAGCAAGAATGCGAAGTTGGTTCAGGATATAAGGACACGCCCACTTGGTAGACTTGATTTCTCGGAGCTTGAGACGATTGAAATGGTTCAGCTGGAACTCCTCGGTGAACTCGATGCCAAGTGACACGGCGGTCAACGTCTCAATGGGTGGTGCGGAGGACATCGCAGCCATCTCACATGTACGACTCCTCTTGTTCATATAATAAATAAAAATAATACAAAGTAAATAGAGATTGCTAATAAATTTTTTGGTCTAATAGAAACATAGCATAAGTGATTCTCTACACTAACTACAAAAGAAACTCCTCTAAAAACAATGCTAAGCATACTTAATATCAAGATTTGAATCAAGAACAAGACCAAAGTCTAGATTGATAATGATGAAAGATTGAGTGAAGCTTTTGCACAAATAAGTTGAGGATCGGAGGAGAATCATACCTTAGATCGAGTGAGTGCGAAGAAATGAAGAAAGATTAAGTAAATTTGAAGATCCAATGGAGGTGGTTTGGAGTTTGGAGGAAGAAGAACGAGAAAGATTGATTTGGGGGATTTTTAGGTTACCTCCTCGGGCTGATTATGGCGGCCGCGTACATGGTATGGGCGGGTGGTACGGGCAGTGCCCGCCCGTACCGGGTGACTTACCTTGGGGGCGACGGCTGCTCCCGGGTGGTGCACTCGGTACGGACGTGCAGTATGGTCGCACGCGCCCGTACGGCTGGTCGTTATTGATATGGTACCTTTGCTTGAAAACTGATGTTTGCTTGAGGGTATGGTACGGGCAGGCAGTACGGGAGCGTCCGACCGTACCAGTGCTCTTTACCGGTACTGATGCCTGCGGCAAAAATCAGAAATTCTATCTCCCTTTGGCTTGATGTGGTACAGACACATGGTATGGTCCCTTCCGGCTGTACCAATGCTCGTTAAGAACACTGTGAGCTGCAAAATTCAAGAATTTTGATTAGTATCTATGTGTGCCTTTACTCATATTATCAAAGAACAAAATAACATCAAATATACTAAGTAAAGATCCAGCAATACTTCTTAGGCCATGTGTTAGTAAAATAAAATATAGAGGATTACCTTATTTCTTCTCCTCTCTCTCCATAGGTCTTCTTGAACACTCTTTATTATTAAAAACAAAAACAAAACTAACACAACTAATACATAAAGAAAATTTTATTTCACATGGGTTGCCTCCCATGAAGCGCTTCCAATTAAGGTCAATTATCTTGACCTCGATGGCAATCACTTAGGTTTGTGAAGTGGAACACCCAATCCAAAGTAGTTGTCTTTGAAAGTAATTACACCATCATCATCATTAGGCTTGACCTTCTTTTTCCTAGGGAAGTGGACTACAAAAGGAACTCTAGATGGTAGCCCTATTCTCACATTCCCTTGATGTAAATTAATCAAAGCTTTAATAGTTCTTAGGAATGTCCTACCTAGAATTATAGGTGTTATGGGATCTTCAGGCATGTCCAAAATAACAAGATCAACAAGAGTGGGACTACCTTTAATTTCAACGACTATATTTTCTTTGATCCCAACAGCTTGTTTATAAGTTAAATCAGCTAGATGGAGTCTCAATTCAATTGTAATAAATGGCCCCAAGTTTAATTTATCGAATAAGATTTTGGAAATTGTTGAGACACTCACACCAAGATCACAAAGTGCGGATGTCTCATTGACTCCCAACATAATTTTAGTAGTGAGCTCAAATATATCATCTAGCTTAGCTGGCAGCTTATCAGCTAGTCTTTTATACTCCATCTCTAAATCACGAACTTTAGATGCTACTTGTTGTATAAATTATTGATACATTGCATCATTGCCTTGTTATATACTTGGATTCTTTACAGTGATCATCTTCAATAGATCTTCCATGGTATATTCTGGTATTGGTGTATTGCTATAATCCAGCTCTTCAGGTTTTTGTTCATTGGTTACTACCCTCATCATCTTGTCGTCTTCTACCGGATTTGGCTCGGGTTTTCTAGAAAAATTTGCTAGTATGAGAGCTTAGTTCTCAGCTACCTTACCCAGATGAGCCTCCACGGTATTTGTCCTTTCCTGTAGAGCATGCAATCATTTCTAATTGCAATGGCCTGGTTAGATAA
The DNA here is from genome assembly GCA_910589775.1 of Avena eriantha. Lineage (NCBI taxonomy): Eukaryota > Viridiplantae > Streptophyta > Magnoliopsida > Poales > Poaceae > Avena > Avena eriantha. The sequence goes on from OU342745.1 coordinate 525,994,756, forward strand.
TTTTCCTATACTACTTCCATGGTTCTCTGTGATCTTAATAAGCATATTATTTTGCTTGGTTTGAGCTTGTATAAATGTTCTAACAGTTTGCTCAAACGGGAGATTGCCATGATTTGCTCCATTAGTATTATTATAATTACTATAAGGAGCTCCGGTAGGATTAGCATGATATTTTTGAAAATTAGAAGCATAATTATTTTTCCATGCAGGATTAAAAGGAGTGTGAGCTATAAAATTAACATCATTAACATTGGTAGTGATAGCATTAACATGGGTATCTTCCTTACCCTTTACTAAGCTAAGCAACTCATCTACCTTAGATGTAAGATATCCATTATTTACCTTGGTAATTGAACTTACTCTCTTCGAGGTTCTTTCCACATGCCATTGGGCATGGTTATTTTGCATATCATCAAGTAACTTCTTTGCAACACTCACTAGCATAGACTTAGACATTGGGTTAAGACCATTATAAAACAAATGTAATATAAGCCACTCTTCAATCCCATGACTAGGACAGTTCATTACAGCTTCTTTCATCCTTTCCCACGCAAGTACTAGTGGCTCACGGTCTTCTTGTCTAAAGCTTGTAATGTTGGATCTTAGCTAGGGGAAATTTAGTCATAAACAAATTAGTACATTCCTCCCAAGATTTAATAGTGCCCTTTGGTAGATCTAGCAACCAATCCTTAGCCTTCCCTCTAAGAGAGAAACGAAACAATCCTAGTTTAAGAGCATTTGGATCTACATCCTTAATATGCATCATGTCGCAAATTTTAGTAAAAGTATTTAAGTGCAAACCCGAATCTTCAGCGGATAAGCCCCCAAATTTGTTTTGTTGAACCAAACTTAAAAGGTTAAGCTTTATTTCATACGTTTCTGCATCAACTACAGGCTGAGTGATGGATGCACGAATAAAATCATCAGTGGGAGTAGAATACTCCCCTAATCTCTTTTGAACCATGGCTCTTATATTGTTGGTATTTTTTAAGTAATAAAAATGAATAATAAGTAACTAATTTTTTTGAGTTTCCAAATAGATAACAAGAAAGTAAACTAATAACAAGAATTAAACTACAACTAATAATAAAACTAAAAACAAGGTATCTAATGACCTCACAAGGATAGTGAAATTGCTTTCCCGACAACAGCGCCAGAAAAAGGGTTGATACCTTTCATCCGGATTCACGGATGTAGTCTAATAGCTTTTTCCCTAGAAGACCTAGGTTTAATCGAACCTCGAAAAGCAATGCTAAAAGGAAATAAAAAAGGACACGTCTACAAAGACTTTGTTTATTCGTTTTACCTTAGTTTACCAGACCAATCTAGTTTACTTTATAATGGGTTTGAATCAATGGATGGAGCTAGGCTAGATTGAAGATCCACCTACAGCTGCACATCAAATGGGATAAAAGATAATAATAAGCATTGTCATGTATAATGTTTGAATGGAGATAGTCTCTTGTGGGTAACACATCCTAATATTCTAGAGCCCCTGTGATGCAGCCGGCATAGCACTAGACTTTTAATCCAACCGAGTGCACCGAAGCCATAGGTTACAAATGATTATTAAGTGTAAAACACATACCAAAGATTTAAGTGATGATGTTGTTGTTGATCCCGAATGGGGCGCTAAGCAAAGATCGTGCTACCCTTTCTGTCACTAAGGTTCCTATGAGATCGCCGCTAGCCAAGTATCTCACCTCAAGCCTTTATCAATCAATGGGACTTGGGTACCTACAAGTCCATAGATCAAGACAAGAGATGAAGAAACAAAAGATACAAATCCCAATTGCAAAAAAATACAATAATCCAATGATCTAGATGCACACAATCGTTGCGAGGTTTCTCCCTAACCCGCAGCCCGTGAGGACTACTCACTCATAACAAATAGATCGGAGATAGAAAATATCATACAAATACTTAAATTGAAATCAAATATTCTTACAATGGTCACTGAATCACAAGGAGATCTAAAGTACAAAGCAATGGCTATGGCTAGTAGATGGATTGATGGTGGAAGTGATGATCAATGGATTGCTCGGTGTTATCTTTTGCTGCAATTGCATCACCCCAGGTATATGTCCCCTTTAGAGGCATAAAGACTTGCTGAGTACCCCTAGGGTCTCACACGATAAATTGTTTGATTCATATGAACAGGTGTATTCGCAAGATGGATACTGGGTGGATGAGACAGATGATGTTGGCAACGATCACTCGGTGTAGAGATTCCGGGGATGGGGATCCGTGAGATCTGTGGGCGGGATGTGCTTATTTATGTGGCATCTTATGCCGATTTTCTTCTTATCCGTACTCGGATCTTGTTTCCCGCTTCCGCTTGATACTCTGTTGATTGATGTATGAGGAGATATCCTACCCTATTATTCTATCTAGGATATTTGGATCTTGCCGTATGGCGTTGCAATATTTCTATTTCTTTTAGATGGTATGGCTCTGAGAACTGTTGTAAGGTAGGTTGCATACATACTCACTTGTTTATGTATTTGATCTCTTCGCGTGTTGCCTACGCCGCTCGCTCTTGTCCTGATGTTCTTGAAAGTGGTTAGGGCGGTCGACGGGCCTACACGTGGATGGCCCTGGGCCCCCGCTATAAAACCCTTAACCACTTTTGGTTCATCCAGGCTTGAACTTAGAGCGTAGGGTCCGAGGTTGTTACAATTGGTATCAGAGCCATCCCGCCCTTCAGGGTCTCAGCCAAAATGGTCGTTGTCAGTCTAGCAAATATTTTGGTAGCTATGTATACTAGGGAAAAACAAAACGTGAGAGTAGGACTGCTTCCATTTTCCTTCTTACCCACCCACCCACCCTTTTCTGGTAAGGAAGTGTAACGTTTTCAATCCTCTTCTAAAAATTCGAACTAGGATTCACGTGTTCTGGGTTCCGTAGTACCATAGGTTGTGTGTGAGTGTGTGTGTGCGTGGGTAATTCCTTGTCTATCTGTTGCATCCAAGTTGTTATCGCTATCTGCCTTTTGGTTATCAATTGTTGGTACATTCCATACCGACAGGCTTTTGTAAACCGACGCCATCTATCCGACTCCTTGTTAACCGGCGCAATTTTGTTAAGGGTGTTCTTCCTTCCAGCATCTTTTAAGTGGTTTGCGCATCTATTGGTATTTTAATGCTGAAAAATGCGGAAAAATTTTCTTTGATACATCTGTGTTTCCACACTCCTCTTCAGTCGTGTGTGAAACATTATCTATCTTCCTTTTATCAGCATATTCATGCTAACTCGTTCTTTTGTCACCGGCGCTTGATCTGGAGGTTTACTCCGTCTTCAATTCTTTTGGGCTAAATACATAACATGTGTCGATCCGATGCTTGCAATTGTAATTTGGTATTCAGCATAACTATATGACACTTATCATGAGTGGAATATGGTCAATGCTATAAATCCAATCCTCCAAATGATGGCGGTCATCTCCTGCGATTTTGAGTTATACCGTGATCATATCTTTGTCATATGCAAGTATCTCTGTAAATCCGGAGGTTTCTCGAGGCACTACGGTGGTCTATCATCTGTTATCATGTTTCACATCTTTTTGAACTCCATATCTGCAAAATTCTCTTTGATACGAGGGAATTGCATCTTTTTGTCTCTGATAGCATTGCTTAAGGTATGAGTTATCATCGTTCCTTTATCCAAGGTCTCTTTATCTTTGTAAACCGGTGATCCGATCGACAATATGAATTAAGTGGCATTTCTTGTTCCCTTCCAAAGGACCAGATAATCTATTCTGCCAGTGCATCTTATTCAACACGAATCCTTGCTCTTAATGTTGATCTTTCAAAGAGTGTTGAGCTCAGAAAGCATTTTGAGTATTTGTTCGTTTCTCTCGCCTCTTGAATTTGATATTCTTGGAATATCTTGTTAATCCATGGTGGCATATTTTGATGATATGCTTTCTTATTCTATATCAATGGAAGAACATGGAAGATCATCTGTGTCTTTTCTCTCAAGCTTCATGAGCACTGTCTATGTGCAAAGTCTCAAAGTGTGAATTCTGGCTTCTTCAAGTCACCTATCTCGACCACATCTTTCTGCTAAATACATCGCTTCAATTCTGGAATCAGCAAGCCCATTGTTAATTCCATCCTCCATCTTCAACCAATCCGGAGTTTTTCCTTGTTGGCAAGTTATCATCATCGTTCCGCTGAAGATTTTCCTCAAGACTGCTAAATCTCTCTCAATCATTTCAACAAGAACATGGAGTTCTTTTCACCTCTGTCTCATCAAGTAATCTTTTGAAATCCTCTCGTTCTATCATCTATGTTCAATCCACGGAGGCCATGAAGACTTTTCAGATCTTTTGTAATCCTTTTGTTCAAGTTGTTGCTATCTTTTCTTTATCTGTTGAATCTTCCAGTTATTCTCTGTAATCTTCATCCATATCTTTCCGGTGGCTTGGTACTTTCGACCCGACGACAACATCATCATCCTTATCTATCTTGGATCCGGCGAATCGCTGCATCAATCTTTTTTTTTCTAACGAAGTTCCATGAGTTCTTTGTCAAGATCTTTAGTCTGTTTTGGGAGTTGGGTTGCATGGTTTTCCTATTCATCTGCGGAGTAATGCTTTGAGTGCGGGATGGAGTAGCTACCATACCACTACTCTTATCATTCGCTCTTGTACATTATATTGGTGAATTTGTGCGATTTAACTCATTCCACGGAAGTTAGAAGTGGCCTTTATCCCTCGATACTTTTACTTCCGTCCTTGCCTTCTGGAGTGCTCTCTCGAAGAACATAAGCAATAATCTCTTGTTGGTGATCTCGTCTTGTCTACACGGAGCAAATCATCAATTATCTGGTGGAAGCAAATGTTGTTATCGTCTCAGTTACTCTCCATTCTACCGAAGCACCACATCGTCAATCAAGAAGGGTGGAAAATATACCTAACTTCCATTGTCAATCCATTTATCTTGGTACAGCCAATTATGGTTGATGTCGTCCGCCACAAATCTATTGCGTTAGCCTCAAGGTTAAAGAAAGCAACAAGTATCCCTACAATAAACTCTAGATCCTCTATATTCTTTTCTTCTCGGCATCCCACCATAATCTAGCATCACCTCCTTGTCGAGAAGATATATCCGCACACCTCAATTGCGTGATCCTTTGGTTCTTACCGGCGCAACAAGAATCTAATCCGACAATGTCTAACTCAATCTTTCTGTTGATATCAAGGACCTCTATTGCTTGAAGGCGATATTGTTTCCAAACTTCTTTTCCCAAATCCGAGAGAAGATACAATTCTATTTTTCATAGTGGTTGATATCCTCTCCAAAGTAGCTCTTTCTTCCGGCGAGACAAAGATTCATCTTCTCTATACCGGTAAATCTTTAATCTTAATGGTGTGTCGTTTCTTTCTCCCTAATACATCGTCTTTTCTATTTCTTTCACAAGTGGTTCTATTCTTTTATCATGTTTTTTGGAAAACCGGAGCTATGTTCATCCTATCATTCTTGTCTAACGACAATCCTTCAACTCTTCTAATCCTTTGTTCTCTAGCAAAACTCTAGACTCGCAACAACTCTAGTAGGTTTTGCAAGGTGTAATTGGATGTGTGTTCTTTTCATGAACCACACCTAGTGTCATTGCATGTCTGTTCCTCTCACAAACCATACATGGATCCACCAGTGTCATTGCATGTGTGTTCTTCTCATGAACCACAGCTAGAGTCATTGCATGTGTGTTCTTTTCACAAACCACATAAGGATCCACTATTGTCATTGCATGTCTGTTCTTATCACAAATTACACAAGGATCCACCGGTGTCATTGCATGTCTGCTCTTTTCATTAACCACAGTTAGAGTCATTGCATGTCTGTTCTTTTCACAAACCACATATTACCAGTGTCATTGCATGTGTGTTCTTCTCCTGAACGACACATGGATCCACCCAGTGTGATTGCATGTCTATTCTTTTCACAAACCACATATGGATCCACCAGTGTCATTGCATGTGTGTTCTTTTCACAAACCACATATCACCAGTGTCATTGCATGTGTGTTCTTCTCACAAACCACATAAGGATCCACCAGTGTCATTGGATGTGTGTTCTTTTCACAAACCACATGTTGATCCACCAGTGTCATTGGATGTGTGTTCATTTCATGAACCACACCCAGTGTCATCGCATGTCTGTCCCTCTCACAGACCACACATGGATCCACCAGTGTCATTGCATGTGTGTTCTTCTCATGAACCATGGCTAGAATCATTGGATGTGTGTTCTTTTCATGAACCACAGCTAGAGTCATTGCATGTGTGTTCTTCTCAGAAACCACATAAGGATACACCAGTGCAATTGCATGTGTTTTCTTCTCATGAACCACAACCAGTGTCTTGGCATGTCTGTTATTCTCACAAACCACACAAGGATCCACCAGAGTCATTGCATGTGTGTTCTTCTCACAAACCACATAAGGATCCACCAGCGTCACTGCATTTGTGTTCTTTTCATGAACCACACCCAGTGTCATTGCATGTCTGTTCCTCTCACAAACCACACATGGATCCACCAGTGTCATTGCATGTGTGTTCTTCTCATGAACCACAGCTAGAGTCATTGCATGTGTGTTATTTTCACAAACCACTGCTAGAGTCATTGCATGTGTGTTCTTCTCACAAACCACATAAGGATACACCAGTGTCATTACATGTGTGTTCTTCTCATGAACCACAGGTAGAGTCATTGCATGTCTGTTATTCTCACAAACCACATAAGGATACACCAGTGTCATTGCTTGTGTGTTCTTTTCACAAACCATACATGGATCCACCAGTGTCATTGCATGTGTGTTCTTCTCATGAACCACATCTATAGTCATTGCATGTCTGTTCTTCTCACAAACTACACATGGATCCACTAGTGTCATTGCATGTCTATTCTTTTCATGAACCACAGCTAGAGTCATTGCATGTCTGGTCTTCTCACAAACCACACAAGGATCCACCGGTGTCATTGCATGTATATTCTTTTCATGAACCATAGCCAGTGTCATTGCATGTGGGTTCTTCTCACAAACCACACATGGATCCACCAGTGTCATTGCATGTCTGCTCTTTTCATTAACCACAGTTAGAGTCATTGCATGTGTCTTCTTTTCACAAACCACATATCACCAATGTCATTGCATGTGTGTTCCTCTCATAAACCACATGTGGATCCACCCAGTGTGATTGCATGTGTGTTCTTCTCACAAACCACATAAGGATCCACCAGTTTCATTGGATGTGTGTTCTTTTCATAAACCACATATGGATCCTGACCTTAGCAGAGCCCTAACCTTAGCCCCCCAATGGGTGGCCGTTAGACCGAGTCTTCTAGAATGCACGCCCTAACACAGTTGTTCTGCTTGACGATTGTTACATACCGTTCGATTGGGGCACTTGGATGATTGGGATGGTCTTCGTGCGAGCGATCCACGAGTAGGCTGTTTTGCGGCATGATTGGCCACGCTTGCTCTGGACAAACTGGCAACACCGAGCGCTCCGTTGTTGCGAGTTCAGTGGGCTATATCCTAGTGTCACATCCCCATTACTTCTCTTCCTCCCCGTACTTCTCTTCCTTCCCCTCGAAGCCACTTTCCCCACTTCACTCCCATCCTGCCGTAGCTACAAGCCGATGGCGCCTCCATCCCAATCTCCTCTCCGGCAGCCACCCCCTCCCCTCTCACCATGGGTTCAAGGGGAGACGGTGAGGAAACGCGTCGTGACGACAGGGACGGTGATTGCGATGTGAGTCGTCTCATCTCTATCTCTATCATCTGTGGCCAATTATCTATTTTTTGAGCTAGATCTACTTTATTTACTCATGCGCGATTGATGTGTTAGGCCAACGAGACGATGTATGACTCCGACTATCATGGTTTAGCGGATGAAGACAGTCCTCTGCTATGTAAGCATGGATATGTGCCCGCTAAATTTGTAGCGTTCAAAGGACGAAACGCAGGCAGGAGGTTTCTACAGTGTCAAGGACATCGTGCAATGATGCAAGGAGGAAGTTGTGGTGTTGTCCAATGGGTAGATCCAGAGTTGCCCAAATCGATGCAGAAAACGCTGGACAAACGATGGGAAATGACTATTGAGTTGAAAGAATCCGTATTTAGCTCATTTCTTGACAGTGTTGAGATGAAGCTATGGGAACCAGTTGACACGACCAAGCATAAGCGAGATCTCAGGTGGGTGAAAAACGAGGTTAGCAAAGTTGAGAAGGAGAGGGACGCGGCGTTGGCCTTGAAGGCTAAAGCAGAGCAAGAAATGACTCAAGCAAGGAATGATCTTCACCAGGCAAAAGTCCTGCAGTTCACAACAACGAGTATTGACAAGTGCATGAGGAAAAATGCAGAGAAACAATTGAAGTTGTGCAAGGAAGATGCTAAAAGGAAGGAGCAGACGATTCGATCCTTGCTCTCAAAGGAAGATGCACATCAGGCTAAGATTAGGAAGATTAAGGAGATGTGTGATAACTAGTTCTATTTAGCTTGATCTCCATGCCTTTTTAAGTTGTAATAGTTGTACTCGTTGACCTAGCGGTATGAACTATTGGCCTGGAGTCCTGGGAGGAAAAAAATTGGTCGCCCGTTAATCTAACTTAACCCTGCATTACTTCCTTTTGTCTGACCAATGCCCCTTGAATATTCCGCCTGTCACTTCGTCATCCTCGTGTACAAATAGGAGGCACCACAGCGCATCGCTTCATCGTCCATCCCCTCGCCCTCACCAATTTTGACCATGTCGTCGCTTCGTCGTCCATCCGCTCGCTCCCTCTCCAATCTCCACCACGCCGCCATGGAGATGCCCGCGCTGAACTTCTACGAGGTGGTGATGTTTGCGCACTTCGACATCCTCGCGCCGCCGGCCGCGACGGTGCCACACGGATGGCGCATCAGCTATCGGGGGTGCTGGTGGCTCCGCTCCTTGTCCCTGGCAGAGCCGTGATGGAGAGCGAAATCGCGGCGCGCCGCTGCCAGATGCCCGCGCGGAAGAGGGCGCTGCCCTGGTACATGGCGGCCAGCCCGTACTGGCCGGTGATGTTCAAGGAGCGGAAGGCCAAGATTGGCAATCGCATCATTTACGGGCACGTGGTGCACTGGGATCTCCGCAACCGAGAGGGGCGGGAGAGGTTCTGGTCCGTCCCTGGACGGACCAAGTGCACCGTCATCGCTGTCGCTCGCCGCGAAGAGGTGCTCCATCTCGCGAACAATGCGGAAATCGTAGAGGTTTCGTCCAACGACGACGAGGAAGCCGACGACTCGGAGGACAGCAGCAGCGGAAGTGAAATTGTTGGCTAGTGGTTGAACTAATGTAGGATGTGAAATCGCACCTTTGTTTAGAAGAATTTGTGGTTGAATTAATGAAATGCCTCGATTTAGATCTCTGTCTCGATTAATTTGTGGAAGAATTTGTGATTTAGATCAATTTGTGCCTCGATTTAGATCTCTGTCCCGGATTGGGAACGTGATCGTGGACCAAAGACCCTTTTTCTACTAGTGTATTCTGATATTGGTGGTTTGTTTAAACGTAATCTACGTGGATTGTGCCGCATGCAAATGGCACAACCACAATTTATAAAGTGGAAGCACGTACACCCGGTTACTGGAGATCCGGGAGCTTCGCCAGATGTAGGGGATGCAGGAGCAGAAAGGCGGTGAGATAGACGGGGTCAAGATTAGGCCAGAAAGTGGTACCGATTTCCTCCTCATCTGGGTATTATCGGTTGCCATTCCTATTTATGTTGCCATGTTGTTGTGTGTAGCACCTAAAATAAGTTGCTGCTTTGTGGAGTGTAGCAGCTTAAATAATTTATTTATGTGCCACTTACATTCCATCGTATTTGGAGACCTCCTGCCCCTCAGCAATCGTGGAACCGGTGCTGCGTGTTTTCAGATAGTACTGGCACAAAGACAATTTTGAATTCAACTACTGACTCGGGCGTTTCCAAACCCTAAGTCGCAGTACATTTTACTCAGAGAATGTGGGTAGATTGTTTTTCCCAGCAAAGTTCTACACAGAGCTCTAGAATTTACCTGAGTTACATATATAGGTTCAAGTTCAACACATTACTATGCATCTTCATTGCCAGCAGCCTTCTTCCGTAGCCTGGGTGCAAGGCCTTCACGTCCACTGGCTTCTTCATTTCCTGCCTTCTTCCTCTTCCTCGGTGCCAATTTTCTTAGCTTCACATACTCTGCATCGCCGGGACAATGGGCACCAGAATTGTGTCCAGCATCATCTTTCCACTCGTTTTTCATTTCTTCGGGCAGAAAAATGACTGACCCGGCAGTCATGTTTCTAACCTTCCGGCGCTTCCTGTCAAAGAAACAAGACTGTTGCATAACTGCCCAATATCTACAAAGTAAATAAAACAAAAATTACAATTCAGCACAAACATGCGAACTCCAAGAGACTTTTCCTTACCAGGAGCTAATTAGGTTCGAGCAACCACCCTGTCCAAGAATAGAAGGGTGACTCCCAGTTGCAGCAGCTTCCACATTTAGTACATCAAAATTCAGCTCAAACATGCAGGCCGAAGCATACCTTTTTATCAACCCAATTAGCTGACTATCACACGTTAGAGGAACCATGATGCCACGCTCATCCATGAATCTGAACTTTGCAGTCTGCTTCGGCCATAATTCATCATGATTACGCAGAGCAGCAACCATACCAGTTATAGTGTAGATCTGCGCAGCCGCTTCTTCCATCGTGATACAATGGTGTCCATACCACTTGCCCTTAGAGTCGTACCTGAAGAGGACTACCGTAACCAGGTAAGGGTGGTCCGCGGAGATCCCACTTGATAGAAAACTGTGGAAAAAATATGTTTGTCAGTGTTTGGCTAACAAACAATTTTAGGTTTAGTAGCTAGCTAGCAGTTATAATTAGTGCGAATAGCAAAAAGAAGGGTAGCTCACCCGCTTGTAGCCAGAACTTTCGCTTAGCAAAGTTCCACACAGAGCTCTAGAATTCAACTGAATTACATATATAGGTTCAAGTTCAACACATTACTATGCATCTTCATTGCCAGCAGCCTTTTTCCGCAGCCTGGGTGCAAGGCCTTCACATCCACTGGCTTCTTCATTTCCTGCCTTCTTCCTCTTCCTCGGTGCCAATTTTCTTAGCTTCACGTACTCTTCATCGCCGGGACAATGGGCACCAAAATTGTGTCCAACATCATCTTTCCACTCGTTTTTAATTTCTTCGGGCAGAAAAATGACAAACCCGGTAGTCATGTTTCTAACCTTCCGACGCTTCCTGTCAAAGAAACAAGACTGTTGCATAATTGCCCAATATCTACAGAGTAAATAAAACAAAAATTACAATTCAGCACAAACATGTGAACCCAAGAGACTTTTCCTTACCAGGAGCTAATTGGGTTCAAGCAAACACCCTGTCCAAGAATAGAAGGGCGACTGCAACTGGGAGTCCCAAGAATAGAAGGGCGACTCCCAGTTGCAGCAGCTTCCACATCCAGTACATCACAATTGAGCTCAAACATGCAAGCCGAAGCATACCTTTTTATCAACCCAATTAGCTGACTATCACACATTAGAGGAACCATGATGCCACGTTCATCCATGAATCTGAACTTTGCAGTCTGCTTTGGCCATAATTCATCATGATTATGCAGAGCAGCAACCATACCAGATATAGTGCAGATCTGCACAGGCGCTTCTTCCATCATGATACAATGGTGTCCATACCACTTGCCCTTAGAGTCATACCTGAAGAGGACTACCGTAACCAGGTAAGGGTGGTCCGCGGAGATCCCACTTGATAGAAAACTGTGGACAAAATATGTTTGTCAGCGTTTGGCTAACAAACAATTTTAGGTTCAGTATCCAGCTAGCAGTTATAATTAGTGTGAATAGCAAAGAGAAGGGTAGCTCACCCGCTTGTAGCCAGAACTTCTTCTTCCTTGGTAGTAGGATCTGCCATCCTCTGAGCTGCTTGGCTCGTCGGCAGAGGAGGCAGGCTAGAGCCTCGCAACGGCGGCTATGACATGCGCCATTGGAGCTCGGCATCAGCGACTAGGCGCAGCAACTTGGCGCCGGAAGTCAAATGTCCAAACGGATCGTCCTGCTTGGAGGGTGGATTCTGACGCCGCCGGTGCTAGGGGAAAGGTGGGAATGGATTTGTGAAATTGGTAAACGCATCCAATCCACTTAGTTACTCGATTTGCCTAAGAGGTTGCCGCGTTGGCGCTCGTGTCACGGACAGATGACCGACATGAGGGTCCCGACCGTCTACTTCACGGGGCAGTTTCATGGAATGTTTGAATTTGGCAGGGGTGAGATGAGTTTGCATCAAAATGGCCCCTCTCGGTAGTTGGCGGCCCAACATTTCGAAACGCGGCAATTTCAGGCAACTTAGGTACCGCCATGCGCTGGCCTGGGAACTTTGGTAACGCAGACGAACAACCCCCTTTCAAACAAGAGGAGCAAGGTCACAGCCATAGTTTCTGTACGTTTTTCATGTTTTGTACTACTCAGTACATTGAAGCATATTCTCCAACCAAGCTTACAAACGTGTCCATATTTGGTAGATTGGTGCATCTTGGCATTTCAAGCAAGTGTTTACAAAGGAGATTCTAGATTTGATGGATAATGCCCTACTTTCATGAGTTTCCAAGCTTCCTAGCTGAAGATGCTGAAATTAAATATATGTTGAAATAAAGCCATTCGTTCGCAAAGTGCAATGCTATGTGCATTAGTTTCCATGGTAAAATATAAACTAGTATTTTGACAAGTTTTGGATCAATTTTGATCTATGGTGACTGGTAGGTGGGCCACGTATATGGTGGTGCCCAAAGCAGGATAGGTCAGAATTCCCAAAGTTATCCCTCTGCACCCCTTCGTGTTGTGTATTAACTTCCACCCTCTGCCGCCTAGGCCCTCACCCCCTTCCCACAAAACAGAGGCGCTTATGGCCGCTCCTCATCACCACCGTGCACGAAGAAGGTTTCCCTACCCATCGGTCTTCTTGAGACGCACCGATGGGCACGTCGATCCCATGGTAGTCCTTCTATCTCTAGCTCGATCTGGTTGGCATTTTATTGCCCTTTCACCCAATCTGCCTCCTCAAATACGTAGTTTAAGTTGTACTCAATCTTCATGGTCATAGTTCATCCTGCGCTGCATCTGTGTTCCTAAATACCTTCGGCGATTTTTGGTGTCAATATGTTTGCTGAAACGCATAGGCATATATAGTTTTTGTACTCCATCTATATGTTTCCTGCTTTTCTTTTAATAATAACCAACCTTGTATGTCATAATTAAACAGATGGGAAGATTTTGGATAGATATTTCTCCATTAGGCAGTGCTAAATGTATCCTTGATGTTCTACCATTTATGGGTTTTGTTAAAGCTCATTATGACAACTCAAAAGTACATTGCCCCTGTCGGTTATGTGCGAATCGTACGGTGCTGCCTCAAAGTATAATGGAAGACCATATTTTTACATTTGGGATGCTAAGTACATATGTTAGATGTGTATTTCATGGTGAACCATATGATCCTGCATATGAACCGGGGGAAGCACATCTTTATCATCAAGATCAAGTAGGGGAAGTAGATGTTGATCAACTAGATCAACTGACACAGGCAACTCCTGAGCATCTAGATCAACTTGGAGAAGGGGGAGGAGAGAAAAAGTGGAAGCTGCAGGAAACAGGTTTCATTTCTAGTACTACTACTATGTCAGATGACAAGGTATATTTGTATAATGATAAATGTTCAGGTTGTGTGTCTTTGATGTTTCTCTATAAACGTATTTGTTAATCTACCAATCGCAGAAGCAGACGACCGAAGAGGACTTTGATGGTAATGATGATGACCTATTCATTGATGAGCCTACACCTGAGGTTGTGGATCGGGTACACTGCTTTTCTGGATGGATTTGATGCAGGGATGTTGATCATCGGGGGTGTACTTTTGGTGCCGTCTGAGTAGTCTCATGACCACTAGCCCAGCTGCAAAACTCTTGTGGTGTAGAGCTATCCCATGATTGGTTTTCTACTGTTGTAGTTCTGTAATATGGATCTACCTTATGATTTCTAGTCCTTTGTTAGCAGAACTGTAATTGGAAATTATTCTGTATAATAGTATATATGTGTGTTTGTGTGTGTTTCTAGTCTAAATTCCAAGCTTATTATTTTATCGGATACTAAACTGTTTTTGAGGCCCCAGCGCTGGTGCCATATGCTCCAAATACCGCCATCTTGTCCACTGCTCTGTGACACGAATCAGCAAAAGGATATTCGAAGAGGGGCGATTTTCTCTGTCCTTGGAGAGGAACCTGGGAGAACTAGTACTAGTACCAAGGGAAGGAGAAGGTTGGCTCGGTCAATTATCTCACCCACTTGATGTGCGACCCGCTTTAACTTACCCCTGACGTGGGTCCCGCTTGAAACATCTTTAGGCCACCATGATAGCTGGGATCAAAAATTCGGGATTCTCTCTCGGCAAAATGTTCCCAGCACTGCCACTTAAAAATACTTACTGTAGAAAAACAGTACTGCCCATGACTGCAAGTGCACAGATTGTTTGTAGCTAGTTTTAAAATAAAGATATCGATCCCACAGGGAGTAGTAGGCGAAAGACTAAAATGTTTTTAACTACAACTAAACAAAGTACTTAAGAAATAACTTTAAGATGCAAGGAAAGTAAGGTTATTTTTGGGTTTTTGGTTGAACAAGGTAATCTATTATATACTAAAAGCAATATACAGGTGTTTCTCGAGACACCACGTTGATCCACATCACCTAAATTATTCTCTATTGTTAGATCTAAAATTGATGGTTAGGATTAAACGAAAAGTTATGTGTAACGTAATCCCATTATAAGAAGTTATGGGACAACATGATCGTGTCATATTTGGAATTGATGACTGGTGGAGCCGTATATTGTAGGCTAACTTAAGGCTGGGATTAGTTACCGTGTTCAATTGTTTGGTCAAAATCTTTATTGACAAAGACCACCAAATACATACACGTTGAAAGAAAATCCAAACTTTGGTTAGTAACTTGGACGCGTAAACCATGTGTGACGTAGATGCTTTCGTTTTTGTTAGGGTTATATGGCCTAGATTTAAACGGAGGATGATACGATGGGTTGATATGGATAGACTAGAGTCCGTGTCTTTTCTCCCGGCCACAAAAAAAAAACAGACCACGGGTAAACAGAGATCAGAGATGAGCAGGTAATCACTTAAGTAAGGAAATAAATAATAGGTTGGGACATCCAGCCAGCTGCACAAGAAATTTTGGAAAGAGACTGATATGTATATACTTACCAATACATGCGAACAACTACACTACTACACGGGGCTCAAAAAGAAAAATATATACTCCCTCCCTTCGGAAATAAGTGACATGAATTTATCTATATGATTCATCTAGACATTCTCAAAAAAAAGCATGCATTTAGACGTGTTTTATTGTATGTATACATATGAATCTAGACAAATCTAACTCACTTATTTCCGGACAGAGAGAGTACAAATTTCTTAGATTTGCTCGTTTTGTTCTTATGAGATGGAGAACATTTTTATTTCAAACACTGATGTAAGGATTTTCTCCCCGTCATCGTAAGTAGTTGACGGTCGGATCTAAAGTTATGGCAAGTTAAGGTTATTATTGAAGCGGAGAACGCAAGTTTAGAATACAAGGTAGGTCACCAATTTTATTCCACATAAGTGTCATGTACATGTGAAAAACATGGTGGCGTGCAAAACACAGATGCATATCTTAATATTATCACGGAATGTTTCTTCAAGTTTAATCGATAGACTCAGAAAGACAAATAATAATTGAGTAGATGTTCAACTTGGATTGTGCCAAAAGAACTACAACTAGACAAAAAATTCTATGCAGTGACCTGTAATAAACTTAAATTTTTTTATATCCTAAAAAAAGTCAAATTGGTTTGGAATCAAGCGTGAACATGCAAGTTTACAGCAACAATAAAAAATGAAACTTGGCTACAAAATTGTGAAGCATGTAAAATGTTTCCAATAATGTTGTTCTGCTTTGAATGCTCTCTTCAATTGTGCATGCACCTCTTATTATTTCAGAGGCAACCCATTTTGATGTTTTAATAAATTTAAAAAGACTAGATGGAAGGATAATAAATAAAAACCAATAGAAACAAAAGATTTGTCAAGCTCTCTGTAAGTTAAAGACTCAATTTTTTGAATTTTATAACCGTCATGGTCTCTCAAAGTCAATGGACCAATTTGTTGCATATTTATCTTCTTATTCATTTGCAGTTGCAATTATGCAAAAACAAATTCAAAACTGTCAAAATGAAAAAGACATCATATGTTTTGAAGGCCGAAAGAACGCCCAATTTAATTGTGGACCCTAAGATCCTTGAGTGCATTTTTCGAGGTACACATCTCTCACAAAGACATGTTTCCGAAACTATATTCCATTCATAGACTAAGGAGGAAAAAATCGTAGGAAAAGGAAAAGAGGCACGAGAATTAATTGGTGTGTTAGTAGACTATGATAGACACATGCATATGTACACTGATTCAACCAAGAGAAATCATTTTGTTAAGAGAGCCTATATATACTGAGAACAGACAATACATATAGAGAATGTACCTAAACTACACATGCACCAGGAGCAATGTCTGCACAAATTGAATGCATGAAGCTAAAGAAGTGATTGGTTCGTTCAGTTTTTGTTGGCTCATTTATATTATATATATGAAAGAATAAATTTTGGTGCAAGCATACCTAAGGAATATGATGGATGCAATATTAATAGAAATACCACTATGATTTAGTTCCATAGTGTGATCTTGATTACAGTTTTGTCACTAAATTTAGCAGGATGGGAGGATCAATCGTAAGTGTGCATGATGTGCGTGGAAATATGATTAATTTCAGTAATTAGGTATCCGCTTCCACGAGAGAAAAGTGGCACCCCTATAGAAGTATCAATAACAACAAACACGATTATTGTCATAACAATCACTAATTATACCTACACACCGAAATCCATACATGATCTTTGTAGCTACTTTTATCTACAAGAGTTTCCCAAAATTGGATAATTATATTGTTAGTTGTATTTTATATAGAAATAGTTTAATTTGTACGATTATAATTCTTGGGTATTTTTCTATGGATCACACACCATTTATAAAAAAAGAGTATATACTTTCAGCAATAGATATTTATCATTGGCCCTTTAATATGATTAAACACACTTTTGTGTTGATCTTAATTGTTTCTAATCCAATAAAAAATTAAAAAAAAGATGTGTCACTACTATTAGTTAGTAAATTCGGCGGCGGTTTATGCTACTAAAACTATGTATTTCGGTTCGACATAGTAATGTTACATGACACTACAATTACATACAAGCGAGAAGATACAATTAATAGATTTTATATTGGAGATAGCCATGTACTAAAATAATGTGTTACGGAAACATATGCCCATATACCAAAATAATTTGTTGTCCTAAAACCCCTTATAGTATAAGTTCCCTAAGTTTGTCTACTGCGACATATATACCAAGGAACGGGAAGAAATTACTTTATTCATTTTTGGAATACATTCACACAAAAAATAATCTAATTTGATTCTTTGATGTATACTAGAAGAGGGGAAGTAAAGAGGATAAGAAATATATGTACCTGTCAACAAGCATAGATTATGTTTTCACTTCATTATGCAAATCGATTTTGCTATTATATAAGAAATACGATCTAAACATTATTTGGACATTGCTTAGGTAGCCGTGATTAGTATTTGGACAACGATATTAAAACAATCTAGGTGTTGATATGGTGTACTCATATAACATCACAAAATGACCGTTAGTCAAATGGTGGTTCGTAGATAACATAATTGTCATAAATTCTCTAAATCATCTAAGTTTTTTATCCATGTTTAAACAAGTAACATAGGGAGTCTCCTATGATGGGATGGTTAAAATATTGAGCATATCACTTGTGGTAGTGTTTATGATTTAAACTACAAACTTATTTCGCGGTCGCTTTTGACACATTAAATGATGCCCTCGCATTTGCGAGGGCCAACTTGCTAGTTTAAAGTAAAGCAAAACTTAATATAGAAAGTAAGAATCGCGTGTGTAATAGAACTTTGGAGCTGCAATAGGGAAAAGCGTTCTCAGGGAATAGTGGATACACCGCTAGCAATTTAGACTAAGCAATCAAGATTATTATAACGAATATTCTCATAATGTGTATGTATGTGGGAGGAGCTCCATATATGGACGATTAGCCAGCAACCGGTGCACACATCATCCTCATAACCACAACAGACAGCAATCGACATCAATTAAATTACTGCGCTATTAAGGGATTTCTCCCATGGCATGGATATGGCTTTATGAGTTCTCCTTGATTCCCCAAGTTAGTACGTAAAGGATGAAAACAGCTTTATAGTCACTATAAGTGGTATCATCCCTCTGTCTACAAACAAGTAAACCCCTTCATCGAGTCCCCGTGAGAGGAAAATGTTAAGGTGGTGCACAACTCCCAACATCAAGATGAAGACAAATAACACATACACATAATGATGTATAACATAATAATATCTATCTCATCTCAGTCATATGCTTGGGTTTCTCCATCTCCCCAAGAACTAGAGATCTACTCAGGCATGAAGGCAATCAACATCATAGCAATGGTAATGGAAACAATCATAGAGGAATAGTACTTGTATAAATCCACAATGAATACGGGAATTACAAAAAGATCTAGACAAGATGTAGATGGGATGGATGGATATGGGGGTGATGCAGTGGTGGATGATGAAGATCGATGCCTTAGCCTCCCGGATCTGCGCAGGTTGAAGATGGATCCCTCGCTGATGAGTTCCCCCTCCAGATGCCTTCTGGAGATGAGGTTTCGGTGATTTCTAGGTTTTGTGTATGTCATCTCCATGAACCAATTGCACGGGGTGAAACTATTTGACGAGGCGGAGGCGGTGCCAACTATACCGCCGGAGCTATACAGCCGGAAAAGTTGCTCCGGCCGTATAGTTGGTCGTTGAACTCTCTGCCTCCCTAAAGCATAGTCACTAGCATCACACATGATTTCGAAAGGTTCATCCCATTTTGGTGATTGCATGATAGGTGATGAAACTAGTTTATCCTTAAGGTTCTGAAAAGCTGCAATGCAGTCATGATCTAAATAGAATGGAGTTTCTTTATCAAGAAGATTGTTGAGGGGCATAGCTAGTTTAGCAAAATCTTTTATAAACCGCTTATAAAAACCTGCATGTCCCAGAAACATTTTTAGGTTTTTAATGTCCTGAGGTATTGGAAGATTCTCTATAGCATTTATATTAGTTTTGTCTATTTCTATTCCCTTCTCCGAAACTTTGTGCCCAAAAACTTTACCTTCTCTTTCCATGAAACGACATTGTTCCCAATTCAAAACCAAGTTTGATTGCCTACATCTCTGCAAGACTTTGGTCAGATTATAGAGGCAATTATCAAAAGTTGTTCCACAAACAACAAAATCATTTGTTAGAACTTCCATAGTCTTCTCAACAAAATCATCAAAAATCTTTAGAACACATTCCTGAAAAGTTGCTACTGCATTACATAAGCCAAATGGAATTAATCTATAAGCATATGTGCCATAAGGACAAGCGAAAGTTGTTTTCTCTTGATCTTCTGGTTGTATGGCAATTTGAGAATATCCAGAATAACCTTCAAGAAAACAAAAGTAAGAATTATCACTAAGTCTTTCTAAAATTTTATCCATGAATGGTATAGGTTTATGATTTTTCTATGTCTCACGGTTTAGCTTCCTAAAATCAATGCACATACGATATCCTACAATTGGTCTTACAGGAACTAGCTCACCATCCTCATTCATAGCATCATCAAGACCACCTTGTCTTGGTATGCAATGAGTTGGGCTAATCCACTTACTGTCAGAAATAGGATATATTATCCCAGCGTCTAATAAGCGTATAACCTCTTTTCTTACTACTTCCTTCATTTTTGGATTAAGCCTTCTTTGTGTATCTACTACAGGTTCAGCATCATCAAGCATGGTAATCTTATGTGTTATGATAGATGAATCTATTGCTTTAATATCACTCAATGTATATCCAAAGGCTTCACGATGCTTAACCAAAACTGAAATGAGTTTATTTGTTTCATTTTTCGATAGATTCTTTCTAATAATGACAGGGCATTTATTTTTATTATCTAAAAACTCATACCTCATATTGTCTGGAAGTCTTTTCAATTCTATTGGTGGAGGCTCTTCATCTCCTTTTCTTACCAGTTCTTCATAGTCATGTGGATTTTGTGCTTCCGAAATTGAATCAAGGTAATCGTCCATTTCTTCTTTCTCCTCATCATCTGGTGGTTCCTCCCAATTAATCAGGCTCCTCTCTAATTCATCTTGTGGAGTACTAAAATGAATTGCCGCTAGTTCGGCAATCGTCTTCTCTTCCTTGACATCCTCCACTTAATATGGCCTCTTCTATAGTTTGACGTAGTGGAATGTCATTTCCTCTTCTCCAAACTTTAACGAAATAGTTTCCTTCTTATTATCTACTCGAGCTTTGGTAATGGAAATAAAAGGCCTGCCTAAAAGAATAGGACAAAAAGAATCTCGAGGCATATCAACAATATGAAAATCAAAAGGGGTACATGAGTGAGCCTATAAAGACATAGATATTTATGATTACTCCTTCCGGTTTTATATTAGTTCTATTAGACAATTTCATAATAGTGTCTACCGGTTCCACATCTGGATTATTTAAATTGTAGTGGAGTTCCTCATAAAGTGATGAAGGCATAATATTTATAGTGGAAATTGGTTCAGAAATTCCATATAAGAAAGTTTCTCCACAATATATAGGGGTCATTGGTTTAGAAGTTTCGTTACCTCGAACCTTACCTTTGATAAATTTTGAGGTTTCAAGGTATAACTTAACCACTTCACCTTCCACTATTCGTGCTTCCATAAGATCCTTTAATATAACATTATTTATATTTGTAGCTTCAGAATTCCTTTCTGGTTTCTTCGATCTCTTCTTTATTTGTTCTTCCTCTCTTTGTCTTTTTTCAAAGATCCCTTGTATAGGTATCAACGAGAACTCTTCCATTAGTGCTCTTGCATGCTATGAGGTTCCCATTATATAGGTACCTACATATGCCCTGCATAATTCTCAATAATTTTCTTTACTGAGTAGTAATCGATACCAAGGGTTTTAATCATTGTATATGTTCTTTCATCTGCAAGGAAATCGTTAATGCAAGCGTATTCAGAAAAAATATTTGTAATGTTCTCCTTATCTCTAAGGTTTTCTGTTGCTTCTCTCATTTTTATTATTAGATTCCAAGCCTCATCATAGGTATAGGATAGAAAACTGCCATTAGAAGCAGTGTCTAGATTCATCCTATTTTCAATATTTAGGCCTCCATAAAAAGTATGGATGATTAACCAATCAGGCAAATGATAATGGGGGCAATTATCTAGGTAGCTTTTATACCTTATATATCCTTCATATAAGCCCTCACTAGGATTATTTTTTGAAACTAATAATAATACCTCTCATCCTGTGAGCTTTCCTTTTAGAATAATATTTTGATAGGAATTTGGTTGTCAATTCCTCCCAAGTCCATGGTGCTTCTGCACAAAAAGATATGTACCAGCCACAAACATTATTAGAGAGAGTTTGTCTAAACAACTGGGTTTTAACTATATCAAGATTACAGTCATCGAAAATAAAGGAACTGAGAACATCTTCAAAGAATTGTAAGTGTCCATATGGACTTTCTTCATTTGTTCCTTAGAATGTAATAATTCAAATAATAAATGTAATAATTCAAATAATAAAGGATGGATCTCGAGTCCATCCGGAATTATGCTTTTGTTGATAGTTATAAAAGCGTACATGGGCGAACCCATTTTCCTTACTACCTCAAGCTGGTTTAAATGTTGAGTGTTGTCCATTGTTGCAGTCCTGCAACTCAAGTAAAAATTAGTACAACGAAAGTAAATAACTAAAAGTAAAGTGACTTATAGAGCTAAGCTCCCCTGCAACAGTGCCAGAAAATAGCTTGATGACTGCAAGTGCATAGATCGTTTGTAGCTAGTTTCGAAATAAAGATATCGATCCCATAGGGAAAAGTAGGCGAAAGACTAAAATGCTTTTAACTACAACCAAAGGAAGTACTTAAGAAATAACTTTAAGATCCTAGGAAAGTAGAGTTGTTTTTGGGTTTTTGGTTGAACAAGGTAATTTAAAGTAAACAAAACTTAATGCAGAAAGTAAGAATCGCATGTGTAATAGAACTTTGGAGCTGCAATAGGGAAAAGCGTTCTCAGGGAATAGTGGATACACCACTAGCAATTTAGACTAAGCAATCAAGATTATTATAACAAATATTCTCATAATGTGTATTTATGTGGGAGGAGCCCATATATGGACGATTAGCCAGCAACTGCTGCACACATCATCCTCATAACCACAGCAGACATCAATCGACATCAATCGAATTACTGTGCTATTAAGGAATTTCTCCCATGGCATGGACATGGCTTTATGAGTTCTCCTTGATTCCCCAAGTTAGTACATAAAGGATGACAACATATTTATAGTCACTATAAGTGATATCATCCCTCCGTCTACCAACAAGTAATCCCCTTCATCGAGTCCCCGTGAGAGGCAAATGTTAAGGAGGTGCACTACTCCCAACATCAAGATGAAGAAAATTAACACATACACATAATGATGTATAACATAATAATCTCTATCTCATCTCAGTCATATGCTAGGGTTTCTCCATCTCCCTAAGAACTAGAGATCTACTCAGACATGGAGGCAACCAACATCATAGCAATGGTAATGGAAACAATCATAGAGGAATAGTACTTGTATAAATCCACAACGAGTACGGGAATTACAACAAGATCTAGACAAGATGTAGATGGGATGGATGGAGATGGTGGTGATGCAGCGGTGGATGATGAAGATCGATGCCTTAGCCTCCTGGAGCTGCACAGGTTGAAGATGGATCCCTCGCGGATGAGTTCCCCCTCCAGATGCCTTCCGGAGGTGAGGTTTCGGAAATTTCTAGGTGTTCTGTATGTCGTCTCCCCAAACAAATTGCACGGGGTGAAACTATTTGATGAGGCGGAGGCGGCGCCAACTATACGGCCGGAGCTATATGGCCAGAAAAGTTGCTTTGGTCGTATAGTTTGTCCTTGAACTCTCTGCCTCCCTTGTTCATCAATTAGCGTCGTCTGTGAGAATTGGGAGTGTTGATGTCGCGGCTTCTTCGGCCCCATCAACCGCAATCTACAACTCTACAAAACCGGAGATTCGCCAGCTCTTCGGCGCGTTCGACTTCACCGTCCACACGTAGGCCACTCGCCTGGTTTCGAGTCCATGGGCGATGGAATCAGCCTGGCGATCGGGAGCTTCCGCTTCCAAGTTGGTCAGATGGGGATGCTTCGCATGCCTGATTAGCCAACGGCACCTGGGATTGCTCCAACATCGTGGTTCCCGCCACCAATCGGCACCCTCAGCGAGCTTAACACCTTAGCAGCAGCTGAGAGCACGGACAGCGACAGTAGTTGCGGATCCGATCTAGGTGACCTAGCAACGGAAGATGGAGTCTACGGCTCCGGATCTAAAAGTTGTGGAAGCAACAGCTTCCCCAACCACTTCATGTGCGCCGTCATCAATGCTGGCGACACCAGCGCCAATCGCGAAAACGGTGGCAATGGATCTAATCCGCCCAACGGTGGCACACCTAATGGCGGAACGCCCAACGGCGGCCCCACCAATGGTGGAAATGGCGTGCCTATCAACAATGGAGAGGTAGTCGAACCACCAACCATGATGAACAAAGGCACCAGTGAACGTGTCGTGATCAGACTCAACGACAATGAATGGGCCCATTGCCGAGAAGCTCTGCGAGGCAACCCTCTGCCCCCCGGCACGCCGCAGGAAATGCTGATGGGCTGCCATTGGCTACTAAAAGAGGAGTACATATGCCAGCTGCATCCAATCATGCAACTCGAGGCGCGTAAAAAGGCAGCGGATGAGTCGAGGCTTCGACAGGCCGGGCTCTCCTCTCATGGAGGATCCTCCTCCAAAGGCAACGAGTACGTCGCCAACAAGAGGCGATCTTGACTGGCCCATCTCGCCGAGCAAGAACGCATAAAAGCTGCAAAAGTCCTCGACTTCAGCTCTATGACAGTCGACACGCGGGGCAACATGGTCCCAAAGACACCGCAAGCTACGGTAACAGCGGCCACCATGTACCTTCTCAACAACCAGCTGCCAGCTGGAGATCCCCGAGTCGCCATGCACCGATCTACGATCGCGGGCTTGGGGCTAGTCGAGGCTGCTCTCGACAAAGAGCCGATGTTGGAGCTGAAGAAAGGCAAGGCTCTGGCAAAACTCTATTCCTCACCCTCGTCCAGCGAAGACAGTCACAATCTGTCTCGGCGTCGCCACTCATGGCGGCACGATCGCAACTGCGATGCGCGCGATGATCTCACGCAGCGCAAAATCGACAAATCAAGGGCACGACGTGCCCGTTCGACTGACTCAGAGGACAAAGATGTGGAGCTCTCTGTGGTGCTAGATGCTTCAGTAGAGCTATCAGGCAGAAGCGAATGCCCAAGGGGTTCAAACTCCCATCGGAGAACCCAAAGTTTGACGGTCTGCAGGACCCGAAAATCTAGTTGGAGGACCACATCTCCTCCGTCAGGCTCCACGGCGGGAGTCGAAGCACGGCCATGCAATGCCTACAGCTACAGCTGCAGGGCGCCGCCCGCGCATGGCTCAACAATCTCCCGCGCGGATCCATTCGCAGTTGGGAACAGCTGGTATACAGCTTTGTACGCAACTTAAAGGGCACTTACAAAAGGCCCGCATCAATCGAAGAATTAAGAGGTTGCCAACAAAGATCTAGCGAGTCGCTGCGCTCGTACATCCAGAGGTGGTCCATCATCAAGAACTCCACAGAAAACATCTCAGAGGACCACGCGACCGATGCGTTCAGCGGCGGTTTTCGCCGCATAGAGCTCAAGGAGGAGCTGTGCCGCTCGAAGCCCAAAATGATTGACCACCTGATGGAAATCGCGAATCGGTGGGCAGACGGAGAAGACTCGGTGAAAAACCGCGTTCACTCCGATGACGAGGCGGAACTCGAGCGCAGACGTGATCGCCGAATCAAGCGTCGAATGCACATCTACGATGACCACGACGACGTTAATATAGTCGCAGCCAGCTACGCCGACAAACACGACGACAACCGCAACAGTGGCTATCACAGCGGCGGATACCGCGACTCCGAGAAAACCATGCAAGTATGGCAACACCACACTTGCGAAGAGGCACTCGCAACATCTATGGAGGACAAACTGTCCGGGCCGTGCAACGTGAACTTCTACATCGACAAGCACGACGGCAAGAAGAAATCCAGCCACCTCCTCAAAGACTGCCGCGAGTTGCTCAAACTCCATGAGGGCCTGGCTCGGATGAATCACGACATGATCAACAGGGGCTATGGAACAACCCCAGGCAATGTGGCACATGGAGCTCCTCCACCACCGCCCGCGGCTGCGCTAGTCCAGCATCACGGAGGCGAGCAGTACCCACGGGCCGTAGGCAATATGATGATTCAAAAGGGACGCCCCTCAAATCAAGTGCATAAGGCCATCACTCGCCAAGTCAACTTGGCGACAAACTCCCCGCCCTCCACCACTGAGTACATTAGTGGAAGCGAATCCTGCATCACCTTCGACAAGCGCGACCATCCGCGTCAAGACCCTCGTCCAGGCCATTGTCCCCTTGTACTCGAGGCGCAGATCGGAGGCTTCAACATGAGTCGCGTCTTCATGGATGGTGGAAGCGGCATTAACCTCATGTTCGCAAGTACGTTGCATGCAATGAGGATCCCTCTAACATGTCTAGAGGTCTCTGACACGACGTTCCACGACATCGTCCCACGCAAGGGCATATATCCCCTAGGCAAAATCAATCTCGACGTCATCTTCGGCACGACGAAAAACTTTCGGCGCGAACGCATCGACTTTGGAGTCGTCAACTGGCCTTCATAGTACCACTTCATCCACGGACGCATCGCGTTTGCTAGGTTCATGGCAGTGCCACACGACGCCTACCTGCAGATGAAAATGCTAGGTCCAAACGGTGTCATCACAATCAATGGGAGCTTCGAGAGGTCCGACAGCTGCGACAGGGAATTCAATAGAATCTCCCAGTCCTTCGGCATGCATGAGGAGCTCGCAAGATTGAAGGAGTCCACAGACAACAATCTGCCTCCCCTAAGTAGGCCAAGCTCACCTGACCTGTCTTTCAACTCGTCGGTGCACACGAAGAAAGTCCAGGTCCACCCAACGGACCCGACCAAGAGGGCCCTCATCGCTGTAGCATCCCAATTGTCTAACAATGGTAATGCTACTTGGTCTAGTAAGATAATGGCTACTCCTTATATATAATTGTTGCATCATAATTATATCATGCTCATGTCATCATGCCACCTTGCATTTGAGCATCATATAAAACCCTTTTCTTTTGGTTCTTCTCTCATATGCATTATTAATTGTATTTGCCTCTTGATATTGCATTTGGTTATTGATATGTTGTTTAAATGCCCAAATTGAGTTGGGGCATATCTTTTATTCAACTCCATCACCTTTCTTTTCTCCACCTTACAATTCCACCATTCCATTTAACCATGGGCTTTTATTATTCTTGCCATTTAATTTAGCTCATGAGGGTTGGGATGGATCCAAATTCATTTTCCTTTAGCATGGCTTTATCTCCATATATTGGAATGCATATATATAAATGCCATGACCATTAACTTTTTTTTACAAGATTAAATCATGGCATTTATCATTTTTGCATGGGCCATGCAAGAGTACCACCACCTTTAGCCCATTTGATTTCTCTTGGTTTTATTGGTTCTTTTCTTTGGGATCATCTCCATCTCTCACCAGCATCCCCTTCATCTCATCAACACCATTATTTTCTTCATGCATGACCATATGAGAAACTATCCACATTGCTTTTCTTTTCTCCTTTACACTTGCCCATGTCCTGATCATGCATCTTTTAATCCCTACACACTCCCTCACCCCTTCATCTTGACTTGATCTTTAAGCATGTGTTAAAAACCTAAAAAAATTCTAAATCAAACCCTAACACCTACCCTCTCTCCTCAAACCCTAATTTTCTTAACTAAACCCTAAACCTTACCCTCTCTCTCTACCATGCTGGTCCCACCTAGCCACCCTCTCTCCCTGGTCCCACCTCAGCTAACCACCTACCCCAACCCTAACAAAACCCTAACCCGAGCCACCATATCTAACCCTAGCCTAGCTACCCGAGCCTCCCCTCTTGGCCTCTCTCTCTCCCTCCCTGTCAAGCTACCCACCAGCCCGAGCCAGCCTTCCACACCTCGCCGTCCCCACCCGGCAGCCCCTGCCCTGCCCTGGCCGTGCACGACAAGCACGTGAGGGAGGAGAGGCTAAAGGTGGCCGAGACCACCTTTTTCCCAACCCGATCTCCACGGCAACCCTCTTCCCCCTCCCTCTCTGCTATGCACCCCTCTCGTTCCTCTGCCTTGCCCAGATCTACCCCGAGCCGCTGCGCCGGCCCTTTTCTCTCCCTGCCACCGTCTTCTTCCTCGCCGTCCACCACCGCCAGTACCACCGCCTACTCGTCGATCCTGCCGGCGAGCGCGACGTGGACGTGGTCGAGGAGATCGAGAACGGTCCCCTACTTCGCCTCGTACGCGCCAGCGAGGAGGAGAAGGTCCCCAGCAGCCGCAGCACGACGACGTCGCCGAATCCCTAGATCCCCGGTTCGCCAGCTCCGCCGACGCCCTGCTGCGCCTCGTCCCGATCCGCCACCACCGACAACCTCGCGGTGAGCCACCGGACCCCCCTGACACCCTCTCGTCCAGCGTCGCTTCCTGGTCACGCCGATTCTTTCGACGAGCACCCTCGGTGCACCGGCGTCGCGCGCGCGTCTGATCGTCGCTGCGTCGCAGAGACACACCTAGCCGTGCATGCGGTTCCTAACACCAACCCCTCTCCAGCCCAGCGGTAGCGGCCGCCCTCCGCGCGCGCGAGGTCGCCAGTTCGAGCCCCGCCGCGCCGCGCTTTGCGCTGTCGTTTTCGTCAGTAAGTTCAGAGAAGAGAAATAGTGCCGCCGCGCACTTTGCCAAAAAAAACCTAGCCTTTTTATTTCCTAAACCCGCGATCCAACCGAGCCCACCAGTCAGCCTCCCCATCCAGTTTACAAAAACGCCCCCATAGTTTTGACCACCCAAACCGCGCTCCATTGCGACCCCACCTGGCAGCATCTGCACGTTCAGCCGCTGGCACATGGGCCATAGGCCGCTGGCCCCACCTGTCATTCGCGATGGCTAGCCAAACCCAGCGTGAGAAAACCCGCGGCTGTGCAACGTTGACCACTAGGCCCAGATTGCGCCGGCCCCATCCGTCAGTGGCTTGGGCTGGAATATTCTGGGTGTAAAAAGTCCTGGCCTTTTCTGTTAGAATAAAAATGTTTTCAGTAATTGTTTAAATTCAAATTCAAATCAGTTTTTAAATAACTTTTAAATTATAAATCCAAATAATACATATAATATATGTTTTGGAATCAGAAAAATGTGAGGAATTCAAATATGCTATTCAAAATAATGTTTGAACACTTTAAATTTTCGAGATGATTAAAATTACAATAAAATGCCCTTTTTGTTAATAAATTAATAACTTTAATTCTATAACTCCAAATTTGGCAAATAATATGTCTAAATCGATCAGCGCGATGAGCCCGTTCTATCTATGCATTCCTTGTTCTGATTTGAAGCCTGAATCATGTCATTATTACAAATCTGAACTGTTTATGACAATAAAACTTGGCTAAGAAATTAATAAAATGTTTTATTCTTGTACCCCACACCTCACCATGCCATGCTACTTTAATGCCATGCAAATGGTGCATCATTCATCATGGCATGCTTGTTTGCTTGTCGCATTTTAATTCATATGCTTGTGCACTTTATTTATGTTGGCCCTTGTTTGTTTGGTTCTTCTTCGAATAGACGCCCAGCAGGAGAATTATCAGGAATCACAGGAGTTCTACCCAGATCCATCTCTCGCTTCAACTGAGCTACCAGGCAAGCACGACCACATGCTTGCACACATATAGTACCTATTGCCTCTATCTTATTCTTGCATCATTGAGTCGCGATTGCATTAAATTGAATCCCAAGTACTGCATAGCCTTTACTTTTAAACCCCACTGAAGCTTGTTCCTCCATCCCATGAGCCATTACTACAGGAGTTGTTTGAGCCATGCGAGTCGTAGAACAACATGTGTAGGGTATGTGAGTGTCGGATGAATAATGAGGTACCTAAACAACTTAACCTGAGTAGTAATGGGATAACTAATGAAAGAGGCACCGGTGAGCAATATCTGCTATTTGGTTTTTCATGCTCACTTGTGTCCCGTAGGACCCCGAGTACTTGATTCCTGTTCTTTGACTATTCGCACTATCCACATCCGGGAGGCCTTATGGACCCCCCTGAGCCTGAGCTTGATTCATTTCTATTTCTTGGGGCCACAAAGTAGTTTGGGGATTTATTACTATCCTGTACTTATGCCATGTTACTGTTTTATTTAAGATTGTGTGAGGAGCACCTGTACTGTTTAAGAATTGCGGAGTGTTTTCGCGGTATCGACAAGCCCAGTCACATTTTCGGGTTCCCAGTCGTTTACAGCCATTGGCGCAAACCTTGAGTCCGTCTCGGAGTCAGCTAGCTTCGTCGTGGGTAGCTTAATGGGGTGGCCCCCTGAAATATTACTGAATCCTGTGATTGCTTTGTCGTGAATGCCTCGTTGGGTTTTGAGTTGGTTTTTCCGAGGTTGATCGAGTGTGTGTTGCTATTCGTGCACCCTTGCAGGGTAAATCTTTCTGAAAGCCGTGTCCGCGGTTATGGACGACTTGGAGCACAGTTTCTCGATCATAGACAAGTATAACTAAAGTACCGCCTTTAAATTGACTAAGTACTTGACTAGTAAATAGTGCAATACTCATGGAATGGTTAATAAAACTGCCAACGGATGATGGGGGTGGTTCGTCCGCTTCCTTGTTGGTAAGCGGGGAGGAGGATGGATCTGTTAATTATACTGTTATAACTGTTGTTCTTAACTAACGGACATCCGTCTATCATTGGTTAGGCGGATGGTTAGCGAGTATCTGTAGACTTGTTAGATAATATATATTGCTGCAATTGCGTCACCCCAGGTTGTGTCCCCTTTAGTGGCATAAAGACTTGCTGAGAACCCCTAGGGTCTCACACGATAAATTGTTTGGTTCAGATGAACAGGTGTATTCGCAAGAAGGATACTGGGTGGAGGAGACAGATGATGCTGGCAACGATCACTCGGTGTAGAGATTCCGGGAACGGGGATCCGTGAGATCTGTGGGCGG
This sequence comes from Avena eriantha, assembly GCA_910589775.1. NCBI lineage: Eukaryota > Viridiplantae > Streptophyta > Magnoliopsida > Poales > Poaceae > Avena > Avena eriantha. The sequence goes on from OU342745.1 coordinate 526,025,282, forward strand.
GATGTGTTTATTTATGTGGCATCTTATGCCGATCTGCTTCTTATCCGTACTCGGATCTTGTTTTCCGCTTCCGCCTGATACTCTGATGTTTGTTGTATGAGGAGCTATCCTAAATTATTATCTCTATCTAGGATATTTGAATCTTGCCGTATGGCGTTGCAATATTTCTATTTCTTTTAGATGGAATGGCTCTGAGGACTGTTGTATGTGGCTTGCATACATACTCATTTGTGTATGTAGTTGATCCCTTCGCCTGCCGATTACGCCACTCGTTCTTGTCCCGATGTTCTGAAAATGGTTAGGGCGGCCGAAAGGTCTACCGTGAGTGGCCCTAGGCCCGCCGTACTATTTTAACCACTTTCGTTCATCCAGGCATGTAACTAAGAGCATAATTCACCGAGGTAGTTACAATTGGTATCAGAGCCATCCCGCCATTCAGGGTCTCAGCCAAAATGGTCGTTGTCAGTCTAGCAAATATTTTTGGTAGTTATGTATACTAGGAAAAAAACAAAACGTGAGAGTAGGACTGCTTCCATTTTTCTTCTTATCCACCCACCCACCCTTTTCTGGTAAGGAAGTGTAATGTTTTCAATTCTCTTCTAAAATTCAAACTAGGATTCACGTGTTCGGGGTTCCGTAGTACCATAGGTTGTGTTGTGTGTGTGTGTGAATTCCTTGTCTATCTGTTGCATCCAAATGTTATCTCTATCTGCCTTTTGATTATCAACTGTTGGTACATTCCATACCGACAGGCCTTTGTAAACCGACGTGATCTATATGATTCGTTGTATACCGATGTGATCTATCTTATTCTTTGTTATCCAACGTTATCTTGTTGGGGTGTTCTTTTTCGTAGTTACCAATCTTTAGGTCAATCTTAAGAAGAAGGTGTTGGGATATGTATTTTACTTATTCATGTGCGGAGTAATGATTTGAGTGCGGGATGGAGTCGCGACCATACCACTACTTTTATCATTTGCTCTTGTATGTTGAATTAGTAGAGTTACTAATCTTGATTCGTGAAGTGGTTTTGTGCATATAGTGGTATTTTAATGCCGAAATTTGCGGAATTTTTTTTTATTTGTTAGTTGTGTACCACACTCCTTGTTCGGTCGTGTGTGGTATGCTTAATATCGTCTAGTTGCCTTGAACTTTGTTGATATTTTAATATCATCTCAGTGAATTGCATCCTTTAATCTTGGTTAATTCCATTTTGGTACTATTTTGGATTATTATCATTTTCCATTATGGTACTGACTTGTGTTTTATATCAATCACGGGATGGCACCACCATGCTGTTCTGAGGAGGACATACCACCTGAAATTGGGGCTACTTTGGCAAGTACTGCAAATACTTTGGGCACTATGCAGCAGAACCAGCAGTGCTTCGAGGAAAGTGTCAGGAGGAATGAGTTTGTTCCGCTACCTCCACCTCCCAAGCGAGGAGACATCAAGAGTTTTCTCAAGTTCAACCCACGCCAATTTGAGGTGTCTGATTAGCCACTTGATGCGGATGATTGGCTTCGTGAAGTGTCAAGGTTGCTGATGACTGCGGATGTTCCCGAGCAAGCATGGGTCAAATGTGCCACTCACCTTCTGAAGGGAGATGCAGCTCTCTGGTGGGAAAATTACCTCAAGGCATACCTCTCTGGTTTTCAGCCTACTTGGGAGCAATTCACTTCTGCTTTCAAAGAGCAATATTGTTGGAGATATGCCCAAGAGGCAATAATAAAAGTGATTATTATTATATCTTTATGTTTATGATAAATTTTTACATCCCATGCTATAATTGTATTAACCGGAAACATTAATACTTGTGTGTTTTGGTAAACATAAAAGAGTCCCTAGTAAGCCTCTTGTTAAACTAGCTTGTTGATTAATTGATGATCATGGTTTCTTGATCATGGACATTGGATGTGATTAATAACAAGGTTATATCATTAGGAGAATGATGTGATGGACACACACCCATAGTAAGCGTAGCATAAGATCAAGTCATTAAGTTCGTATTGCTATAAGCTTTCAAATGCATTGTAACCTAATCCTTCGACCATGAGGTTATGTTAATCACCATCAGCGGATGGATACTTTGATGACATAAAACGCCGCTTCGTAACTGGGTGGTTATAAAAGTTTCATTGGGTATCCTGAAAGTATGTGTTGAAGCACATGAACCAAGATTGGGATTTGTCCATCCATATGACGGATAGATATACTCTGGGCCCTCTCGGTGGAATGTCATCTAGTTAGCTTGCAAGCATGTGACTGGGTCACAAGGGATGACATATCACGGAACGAGTAAAGAGTACGTATCAGTAATGAGGGAGAACTAGGTATGGAGATGCTGACGATCAAACCTCGGATAAGTATAGTATCGCGTGACAAAGGGAATTGGTTTCGTATGTAAATGGTTCAATCGATCACGAAGTCATCGTTGAGTATGTGGGAGCCATTATGGATCTCCAGGTCCCGCTGATGGTTATTGATAGGAGATGTGTCTCTGTCATGTCTGCATATTCACGAACCGTAGGGTGACACACTTAAGGTTCGAAGTTGTTTTAAGTAGATATGGAATGTGCGTTGGAGACCGAATGTTGTTCGGAGTCTCGGATTGGATCCGGGACATCACGAGGAGATCCGGAATTGTCTGGAGAATAAGATTCATATATTGGGGATCATTTTCTAAGTTAGGAAATGTTCCGGAGTGTTTGTATGGAGATTCTAGAAGGTTTCGGAATGTTCTAGAAGCTTCTAGAGGATTTCTTGGAGTTTGCTTGAAAACCAAGAAAGGGTCAAAGGAAACCTAGTGGGGCAAGACATGGATTCATGGGGGAGGAGGACTCCTCCCCCCTTCCCACCGCCGGCCATAGGAGGGGAGTCCTACTAGGACTCCCCCTCCTCAGGCGCGCCTCCCCTCTTAAATGGAAGGGCAGGGGCGCCCCCTCCAAGCTCTCTCTTACAACTCCCAATCTCTGCCGCCTCTCTCCTCCACCTTTCTTCTGCACAGGCATAGGCGAAGCCCTGCAGAATTCTCTACTCCACCACCACCACCACGCCGTCGTGCTGCTGGGATTCCGTGCAGAAGATCTACTACCTCCACTGCTCGCTAGAACGGGGAGAGGAAGGTCTGCTTCGACTCCGCACGTGTGACCGACTGCGGAAGTGCTGCCAAAACGCGGCGCCGGAAGGATCGTCAACTTGACCGACTGCGGGAGCGCTGCCGAAACGCGACGCCGGAAGGATCGTCCACACGATCTTGAGATCGGCAAGTGATCGACTACATCAACCACGAGATCTAATCTCGTTAACGCTTTCGGATCTACGAGGGTTAGTTCATATCTATCTCGTTGCTCATGTCTAATAGATTAGATCTTGGCTTTTATCTAGATTAGATCTGGGTTTTGTTCGTTCTTGCGGTAGAAAATTTTTTTTCCATGCTACGAACCCATCAGTGGTATCAGAGCCGTATCTATGCGTAGATCTGTTGCACGAGTAGAACACAATGTTTTTGTGGGCGTTGATGCTTTTGTTGTCGGTGTCTTAGCGTGTACTTTGCATCTTGCGGCATGGTGGGATGAAGCGGCTCGGGCTAACATTACATGTCATCGCACATGAGACATGCTCCACGCTTGGCGTGCAACTTGCTTTGCACAAGTGGCTTTGCGGGTGTCTGTCTCTCCCACCATAGTTAAGATTCAATTTACAATGAGCATCTGACAACACTTGTATCAACGTTGTGGTCCTTGTTCGTAGGTAAGATCGGGCTTATGCGAAAGCCCCAAACCACGTAAAACATGCAAAGAAAATTAGAGGCGTCTAACTTGTTTTTGCAGGGGTTTTGTGATGTGATATGGCCATCATGTGATTATGATTATATTTGATGTATGCAATGATCCTTGTTGTAATATGGCAACCGGCAGGAGCCTAATGGTTGTCTTTTAATTCTGTTAAGACCTACGTGTCTATTCATCTTGTAATAGCTTTATTCCAAGTAGTTGTAATAGTTACTAGTGATGATGGACAACCATGAAGCGGCGCCACTGACCTTGACGCAATGCTGGTGATGATGGAGATCATGTTCGTGCTTTGGAGATGGAGATCAAAGGCGCAAGAAGAAAGGGCCATATCATATCACACATATTATGAATTGCCTGTGATGTTAATCCTTTATGCATCTTGTATTGCTTAGATCGCGACGGTAGCATTATAAGATGATCCCTCTCACTAAATATCAAGTAATAAAGTGTTCGTCCTTAGTTGGCACCGTTGCTAAGACTCGTCGTTTCGAAGCATCTCGTGATGATCGGATGTGATAGACTCTACTTGTGCATACAACGGGTGCAAGCCAGATTTGCACATGCGGAAACTAAGGTTAACCTTGATGAGCCTAGCATGTACAGACATGGTCTCGGAACACGGAATACCGAAAGGTAAAGCATGAGTCATATGGATGATATGATGAACATGTTGATTGTTCGCCTTTAAAGCTACATCATCTCACGTGATGATCGGACTTGGTGTAGTGGATTTGGTTCGTGTAATCACTAAAACAACTCGAGGGATGTTGTTTTGAGTGGGAGTTCATTTGTAATTTGGATTAGTCGAACTCAATTTATCATAAACACAATCAAAGTGAATTTGCATAGTTTGTTGTAGTCATTGGCATCCGTTCACCACCTTACGCTTAGTTATAGTTGAGATAGTAGAACTATAGAAATTTTGGAGATTTGCTTTACGAATTGGTATCGTATTGTTTTGAGTGTCAATCTAAAGTTTAAAAGTCCTGTTGCAAACTTTTAGCAAACTCCGTTTACTCTGTGAAGTTTGATAAATAGTATTAAATCAAGAGTAATAATTCCAGTGTTAGTATCTAATGTATCATGTTTGCCTCCATGATTCTTGATACTCAAAAGATTGTTTTTAATATCAAGTTTATCTAAGAGCTGAAAGCAATGTTTCAGAAACCATCATATGTGAAAGGTATTGCGATATCTAAAACAATGTGTTGGTTACAACATGATAGAGTATACATCCTCATATTTGATGAGAATTTGTGAAGGTTGGAGACGCTAGTCGTCCTAATCCTCCAAAAGGTTTTGAAAAAGAAACATTATACTCGCAATTCATCTTTATAAGCTATAGCAGCTTGATCATGAAAGTTGTCATGGTAAGGATGAATAGAAGATGTAAGTAAAATGTTTACTAGACTAAAAGATTACTAAAGAATGGATTTTTTGAAAGAACACCAAACATTTGATGATGGTGATCCACCTCAAAGTGCAAGTCCAAAGGTATTAGTAGTTGACTATATACACTTTGTACTATGTGCCATATGAATGACACCACTATTGATGTTGATAGATTCTTTTAAAAGAAAAGGAATTGCTGAAAGAAAATCTATAAAATATTTGGCAGAAAATAAAAGGGTGGAGATGTCCAACTTAGGCATATAGAAGATACACATGTTATGGTTGTATTCCTTGCTTGTTAAACAATGTGGTTCTTAGGTATTGGATACCGAATTGGTTGGTATGAAATGTCATACAGGACAACGCAATTCATAAACTACAGTTGCCTAAGTAACTAGCAAAAGAATGAGTGATGATGTTCATCGAAAACAAATAAAATGTTATTGTGTTTTTCGTTGTCATCAAACCTAGCCTTCAAGATTTGTTTTAATAATTGTTATTTTGTTCTGGTATTACAAGAACAATGGTTGTTCAAATAATAACCTTATTCCATAAAGGATGGATGAACTTTTACAAGTCTAGTGGGAGAAATCACATCCATAAACACTATTGCTAAAATGTCGCAAGACAAATGATTGAAAGATCACTTATGAAGTGACATCGCTGTTTAAATTATATTTGAAAGAAAACATGAAGAAACTCCATGTTGATGGAATTTTGGAGTCTTTGATTTTGATCAATTGACGCATGTGAGACTTTCCTCGAGATAATTGAAACTCCGTCCATAGGCCAGAGAGGAACGGATGACTAGCTTATTGGAAATTGTGCATGCTGATGTGCATAGTCCATTATGTGTAGCCATATGCGATGGATCTTTTTGCTTCATATGCTTTCTCCGAAAATTTGAGTGAATATATCTGTATATTTACTTAATAAGGAGGAAGTATGAAACATTTGAAAGTTGTTCAAAGACTTTCAAGATGAAGTTGAAAATCATTGTAACAAGAAAATAAAGAGTTTATGATTCGATCATAAAGGAAGATATTTGAGTTACATGTTTAGAAAAAACACCTAAGACTTGAGGAATTGTTCTATGATTTGTGTTTCCCGATAAACCATAGGAGTATGGCATATTCGAGAGATAAAATCAAACCATGTTTGAGATGGTAAGATCAAGGGTGTCATTTATAAAACTGCCATTATGTTTTTAAGGATTAAAGCTTTAGTGACTACCGCTTTTACACTGAAAAGAGCACCATCTGATCCATTGAAATTACACCATATGAGTTATGGTTTGGGATAAAACCCGAATTGTCTTTTCTTAAATTTTGGTATGTTATGCATAAGTAAAATGTTTACAACCAAAGTCGGATAAGCACGTCTTTGTAGGTTATCCCAAAGAATTTGTTGGGAATTTCTCCATAATGCCGAGGACAAAAGAGAGTTTGTCGCTTGGAACGTCAAGTTTCTTAAGAAGGAATTTTTCGTGAAAAGTTAAGTGGGAGGACAATAGAACTTTGATAAGGTTGTTGAACCTTAGCTATATGTGCTAAGTAGCGCAGCGCCGGAAAGTGTCCCGGTGATGGCCACAATGCTCATGGCTCTCGTGATTACAAAAGGTGTGATCTCGGAGATTAGAGTTCCTATAGAACCGTGTGGGTCGGTAAGAATCAAATAGTAAGATTTGATAAGCAAGTCGTTATTGTTTTGACAATGATGGACCGACTACATGCAAAGAAGCGATGATGGGCCCTGACTCCATAAAATGACTAGAAGTCATGGAATCCGTGATAGCTTCCATACACGAGAAATCAAGTTTCTGAACTTTGAAGACCCTCCGGAAAGGCATGAAGCCTATCGGTCGTGTTTGGATCTATAAACAAATAGACATGGATGTTTCGAATCTATGAAATAGTCGACATGTCAGAAAGAAGTTTACGACAATGTTCAAGGAATTGACTATGATAAGATTTGATCTTTCATAGCGATATTTAGTCTGGACGGATTAATGTAGCAACCACTACATATATTTTGGTATATGGTAGTTGAACAAACAAAATAAGTTCTTCTAATAGAATGGTTACCTAGGACGTGTAAATGACACAATCCAAAGGGTTTTGTTTATTCAAAGGATGCTATAAGAGTATGCAAAACTTCAATGGTTGAAGTAAGCATAGCGGAGTTGGAATCTTCACCATGATGAAACTGTTAAAAGAGTTTAAATTCATCGGAGATGATGAAGATGCTTGCATTTGCAAGAAATTAAGTGGGAGCACTGAGACATATTTCTAATACATTATGTGAAAGACATATTGTTGATTGGAAATGATGTATCTTTTATTGACACAGGTTAAGAATTTCATTTCGATGAAAGACTTAGGCATAACCCAAATTTGGCATCAATGTCTATATGGATAGATTGAGGCGCTAATATGGTTTTGCCAAATGTACATAGATAAGATGTTGAATGAGTTCAATATGGAAACAACAAGAAAGGTTCTTGACGCACGGAAAGGACTGAATCAAGATTCGAGTGTGTTGACACGAGATTCAAGTGTTTTGACACTTGGTGAAATCACAAGAATATTTTGATCGATCATTCTTTGAGATGTACACATCCAGATATGTCCTATGCTCTAAATGTTATGAGCATATACCAGAATGATTCATAAGATGATCATTGGACAATAGTAAAGATATTCTTATGAGCTTTGGAAGAACTAAGAATATACCATGTATAAGTGACAAATAGTTAAAGGTAGTTCATTGTAAAGCGTTACATTGATACTAATTTTGTCACAAGATACAAATTAAATTTATCTCAATTTAAACTATGGGTGGCACAATTAATGGAAAGGAAGTTCCATAACGGATTTGGTTGAGTACCAAAGTTAAAACATTGTAACACATACTACAACAAAAGGCTAAGTATATAAACTGCTATAGTAGCGGCAAAGGAAGGCATTTGTGTTAAGTAGTTTGTTATCAAACTAGGTGTAGTTCAAAGTAGGCTAATACTATGAAGATATATTGTGTGACAATAATATCAACATATTTTGAGCCGAAGGAACTAAAGGTCTCACGAAAGGACCAAATTTATACAATGCCATCTCATTGGAGAATGAGGAATGCGTAGAGACGCAAGGACATGCAAATACACACGGACCTGGAAGTGTCAGATCCGAAGATTATGTTTACCACTAGCAATTGTGTCTATACAACACCAGAAAGCCATAGGTGTTGAATGCACAAGTTTTTAACTAGATTATTGACTCTAGTACAAGTGGGAGATTGTTGGAGATATGCCCAAGAGGCAATAATAAAAGTGATTATTATTATATCTTTATGTTTATGATAAATGTTTACATCCCATATTATAATTGTATTAACCGGAAACATTAATACTTGTGTGTTTTGTAAACATAAAAGAGTCCCTAGTAAGCCTCTTGTTAAACTAGCTTGTTGATTAATTGATGATCATGGTTTCCTGATCATGGACATTGGATGTGATTAATAACAAGGTTATATCATTAGGAGAATGATGTGATGGACACACACCCATAGTAAGCGTAGCATAAGATCAAGTCATTAAGTTCGTATTGCTATAAGCTTTCAAATGCATAGTAACCTAATCCTTCGACCATGAGGTTATGTTAATCACCATCAGCGGATGGATACTTTGATGACATAAAACGCCGCTTCGTAACTGGGTGGTTATAAAAGTGTCATTGGGTATTCTGAAAGTATGTGTTGAACCACATGAACCAAGATTGGGATTTGTCCATCCATATGACGGATAGATATACTCTGGGCCCTCTCGGTGGAATGTCATCTAGTTAGCTTGCAAGCATGTGACTGGGTCACAAGGGATGACATATCACGGAACGAGTAAAGAGTACTTATCAGTAACGAGGTAGAACTAGGTATGGAGATGCTGACGATCAAACCTCGGATAAGTATAGTATCGCGTGACAAAGGGAATTGGTTTCGTATGTAAATGGTTCAATCGATCACGAAGTCATCGTTGAGTATGTGGGAGCCATTATGGATCTCCAGGTCCCGCTGATGGTTATTGATAGGAGATGTGTCTCTGTCATGTCTGCATATTCACGAACCGTAGGGTGACACACTTAAGGTTCGAAGTTGTTTTAAGTAGATATGGAATGTGCGTTGGAGACCGAATGTTGTTCGGAGTCTCGGAATGGATCCGGGACATCACGAGGAGATCCAGAATTGTCCGGAGAATAAGATTCATATATTGGGGATCATTTTCTAAGTTAGGAAATGTTCTAGAGTGTTTGTATGGAGATTCTAGAAGGTTTCGGAATGTTCTGGAAGCTTCTAGAGGATTTCTTGGAGTTTGCTTGAAAACCAAGAAAGGGTCAAAGGAAACCTAGTGGGGCAAGACACGGATTCGTGGGGGACGAGGACTCCTCCCTCCTTCCCACCGCCGGTCATAGGAGGGGAGTCCTACTAGGACTCCCCCTCCCCAGGCGCGCCTCCCCCCCTTAAATAGAAGGGCAGGGGCGCCCCCTCCAAGCTCTCTCTTACAACTCCCAATCTCTGCCGCCTCTCTCCTCCACCTTTCTTCTACACAGGCATAGGCGAAGCCCTGCAGAATTCTCTACTCCACCACCACCACCACGCCGTCGTGCTGCTAGGATTCCGTGGAGAAGATCTACTACCTCCACTGCTCGCTGGAACGGGGAGAGGAAGGTCTTCTTCGACTCCGCACGTGTGACTGACTGCGGAAGCGCTGCCAAAACGCGGCGCCAGAAGGATCGTCAACTTGACCGACTGCGGGACCGCTGCCGGAACGCGACGCCGAAAGGATCGTCCACACGATCTTGAGATCGGCAAGTGATCGACTACATCAACCACGAGATCTAATCTCGTTAACACTTTCGGATCTACGAGGGTTAGTTCCTATCTATCTCGTTGCTCATGTCTAATAGATTAGATCTTGGCTTTTATCTAGATTAGATCTGGGTTTTGTTTGTTCTTGCGGTAGAAATTTTTTGTTTTCCATGCTACGAACCCATCAAATATCTGTCAGAAATTGTCATGGAAAGGATGAAGGAAGTGTTTGTCAACCTCAAGCAAGGCACTGACAATGTCAACACCTACATCAGAAACTTCATGAACCTTTCTCGTTATGGTGGCGATGAGATCTCTGATGACAAGAAGGAGCAAAAGAAGTTTAGGCAAGGGCTCAATGCATCAATTAAGTATGCAATCACTCATGCAAGGCCGGCATTTTTTCTGGAACTCCAACATACAGCTCTGCAGGAAGAAGCAAGTAGGCAAGTGTTTGAGGAGTCAAAGAAACACAACCGCGATGCAGCAAGCTCTTCTGCTATGACATCTCCTTCTAAGCGTCGTGTCTGGGTTCCTAACATCCCACCGTCGCTCCCTGCTCCACCAAGACCGTCAAGCTACGCAACAAGGCCACCAAACTCCTTCACTGCTGCTCCCAGGGGATACAACCACAACTACCCTGGAGCGCCTGGCGGAGTCCCTGGCTACATTGCTCCATGCCCACCTGGTGCTTGTTAAACTTGTGGAAACACTGGGCATCAGCACTGGAATTGTCCGATGAACAACAAAGCTCTTCCACCACCACCTCCAAGACCTGCGGCAAGTTCTCCTATGGTTCGTGCACCTTCACCTCGGGCTCTCAACATCAACACTAAGCCTGGGTCTACGGTTGCTCGTGCCAACTGTGTCAACGTCGCTCAAGCTGAGCATACACCTAGAGTTGTCAAGGGTATGCTTCCTGTTAACTCAGTTCCTGCACGAGTTTTGTTTGATTCTGGCGCATCGCATTCTTTTGTCTCTACGAGTTTTGCTAATAGGAATGGGTTATATATGGATCCTCTCCCCAAGCGTTTAATGGTCCTTTCTCCTGGAGCAACAATGGCATCTTCTAAAATCAGCTATGGCAATCAAATTGAGATTGGTGGCTCTTCGTTTCCGGCTTCCTTAATTATTCTGGGAAATTCTGATATTGATGTTATCTTGGGCATGGATTGGTTAACAGGAAATGCAGCTGTGATTGATTGTGCTGAACGTTCGGTGTCTCTGAAAATTCCTGAAGGCCATATAGTCTATTCTCCAAGTCTGACTCCTGCAATTCAGCTTTACTCTTTGGTGTCTCTGAATGATGATGCTATGGAAGGTATTCAGAGCGTTCCGGTAGTCTGTGAGTTCCCAGATGTCTTTCCTGAAGAGTTGCCAGGTATGCCTCCAGATCGTGAGGTTGAGTTTGTCATTGAACTTGAACCTGGTACCGCTCCTATCTCCAAGCGGCCTTATAAAATGGGTCCTACTGAGTTGGCTGAACTCAAACGTCAGTTGGATGAACAAGAGAAGTTGGGTTTCATTCAGCACATTACTTCTTCTTGGGGTAGCCCAACCATCTTTGTGAAGAAGCGAGACAAGACTGATAGACTTTGTGTTGACTATCGGGCACTCAATGCTAAAACCATCAAGAATAAATATCCCCTTCCGTGGATTAATGATCTCTTCGATCAGCTAGTTGGAGCTGTGATATTCTCTAAGCTCGATTTGAGAAGTGGATATCATCAAATCAAGATTCGCAAGGAAGATGTTCCTAAAACAGCTTTCACCACCCGCTATGGCCTGTATGAGTACACGGTCATGTCTTTCGGTCTCACCAATGCGCCTGCCACCTTCTCAAGGCTTATGAACTCGGCTTTCATGGAGTATCTTGATAAGTTCGTTGTGGTCTATCTAGATGACATTCTAGTTTATTCTAAGTCAAAGGAAGAACATGAAGAACACCTTCGGTGTGTCCTAAACAAGCTTCGTGAGAACCGCCTGTATGCAAAGTTCTCCAAGTGTGAGTTTTGGCTGCCTCAAGTCACCTACCTTGGTCACGTCATCTCTGCCAAGGGCATTGCCGTCAATCCAGAAACTATTAAGACAATTATGGACTGGCTTCCACCCATAAATGTCAAAGAAGTCCGGAGTTTCCTTGGGTTGGCCAGTTACTGTCGTCGCTTCGTTCAAAACTTCTCAAAAATTGTGAAGCCTCTTACCGATCTCCTCAAGAAAGGCAAGAAATACCTTTGGACTCCTGCATGTCAAGCAAGCTTTGAAACACTCAAAGAGAAGCTCACTTCCACACCAGTCTTGGTTCCTCCAGATACATCAAAGCCTTTCCAGATATTCTGTGATGCCTCATTGCAAGGATTGGGTGCGGTCCTTATGCAAGAAAAACAAGTTGTTGCTTATGCCTCTCGACAGTTGAAGATGCACGAGATCAACTATCCTACACATGACCTTGAACTCGCAGCAGTTATCTTTGCTTTGAAAGTATGGAGGCATTACTTGCTTGGCAACCGTTGTGAGATCTTTTCTGATCACAAGAGTCTGAAGTATATATTCACACAGCCTGATCTCAACCTTCGTCAGAGGAGGTGGATTGAAACAATCAATGATTTCGATTTAACCATCAACTACACTCTGGGCAAAGCTAATGTCATGGCCGATGCTCTTAGCCGAAAAGCATATGTCAACAATCTCATGGTGGAAGAACAACAGCCTCTCTTATGCGAGGAATTTCGCAAGCTCAACCTTGAAATTGTGGATCAAGGGTATCTTCTGAACCTTCTGACAACACCGCTCTTGGAAGAAAAAGTTCGCTCTATTCAACTTGGTGATCCTTACACTAAAACGATCATCTCCAACATTCACCTTCCGAAGTATGAGTCTTTCCACGTTAACGACCAAGGCACTCTTTTCTTTGAACACCGAATGTTTGTTCCGAACTACCCGGGTTTAAGAGAGCAAGTTCTCAAGGAGGCGCACGATTCGGTTCTTTCTATCCACCCTGGCAGCTCTAAGATGTACATGGACTTGAAAACACAATATTGGTGGCCTGGTTTTAAACGATATTGTGCCAAGTATGTCTCGGAGTGTGATGTTTGTCGCAGAGTTAAAGTTGTCCATCAGAAACCTTCCGGTCTTCTACAGCCATTGAAGCCTCCAGAATGGAAATGGGAGAAAGTAGAGATAGACTTCATCACTAGTTTTTCAAGGTCGCAGAAGGGCAACAATGCAATCTTTGTTGTCATTGACAGGCTTTCCAAAGTAGCTCACTTCTTTCCAGTCAAAGAAACAATTTCTGCAATCCAGTTGGCCGAGCTCTATATCAACAGAATTGTCTCTCTGTATGGGGTTCCTCTGAAGATCAGTTCAGACCGTGGAAGCATCTTCACTTCCAAGTTCTGGGGAAGTTTCCAAAATGCTTTGGGAACAAAATTGAACTTTAGCACAGCTTACCACCCTCAGTCGCAAGGACAAGTTGAAAGGATCAATCAGATTCTGGAAGATATGCTCCGTGCTTGCGTTATCTCTTTCGGCATGAAGTGGGAAGAATGTCTTCCAGATGCTGAATTCTCTTACAACAACAGTTTCCAGAAAAGTCTAAAGATGGCACCATTTGAGGCTCTCTATGGTCGCAAATGCAGAACTCCGATTGGTTGGTCGGGCGCAGGTGAAAGAATATTGTTTGGCCCCGACATTGTAACTCAAGCGGAGGAGAAAGTTCACATCATTCATGAAAATCTGAAGATTGCTCAAAGTCGCCAGAAGAGCAATTATGATAGAAAGCACACGGACATGGAGTATGTCCCTGGTGATCTCGTTTACCTTCGTGTCACTCCCATGAGAGGCGCGCACCGCTTTGGTATCAAAGGAAAGCTGGCTCCTAGATACATCGGTCCTTTCAAAATTCGTGGAAGAAGAGGAGAAGTTGCTTATGCTCTTGAGCTCCCAGAACAACTCAAAGTCCATGATGTTTTCCACATTTCTCAACTCAAGAAGTGCTTCAAGGATCCCGGCAGGACCATGGACCATGAACTCATCAATCTCCAAGAAGATCTGTCTTATCAATAACACCCCATAAAAATTCTTGAAGTCGCAGAAAGAAGGACTCGCAACAAGTCCATCAAGTTCTGCAAGGTGCAGTGGTCGCACCATTCCGTTGATGAAGCCACTTGGGAACGTGAAGATGAGCTCCGTGCCAAGTATCCTACCCTCTTTGAGTCTTCTTCTTCTTCCTAGAATCTCGGGGCGAGATTCCTGTTTAGTGGGGGAGAGTTGTAGCATCCCAATTGTCTAACAATGGTAATGCTACTTGGTCTAGTAAGATAATGGCTACTCCTTATATATAATTGTTGCATCATAATTATATCATGCTCATGTCATCATGCCACCTTGCATTTGAGCATCATATAAAACCCTTTTCTTTTGGTTCTTCTCTCATATGCATTATTAATTGTATTTGCCTCTTGATATTGCATTTGGTTATTGATATGTTGTTTAAATGCCCAAATTGAGTTGGGGCATATCTTTTATTCAACTCCATCACCTTTCTTTCTCCACCTTACAATTCCACCATTCCATTTAACCATGGGCTTTTATTTTATTCTTGCCATTTAATTTAGCTCATGCGGGTTGGGATGGATCCAAATTCATTTTCCTTTAGCATGGCTTTATCTCCATACATTGGAATGCATATATATAAATGCCATAACCATTAACTTTGTTTTTACAAGATTAAATCATGGCATTTATCATTTTTGCATGGGCCATGCAAGAGTACGACCACCTTTAGCCCATTTGATTTCTCTTGGTTTTATTGGTTCTTTTCTTTGGGATCATCTCCATCTCTCACCACCATCCCCTTCATCTCATCAACACCATTATTTTCTTCATGCATGACCATATGAGAAACTATCCACATTGCTTTTATTTTCTCCTTTACACTTGCCCATGTCCCGATCATGCATCTTTTAATCCCTACACACTCCCTCACCCCTTCATCTTGACTTGATCTTTAAGCATGTGTTAAAAACCTAAAAAAAATTCTAAATCAAAACCTAACACCTACCCTCTCTCCTCAAACCCTAATTTTCTTAACTAAACCTTACCCTCTCTCTCTCTACCATGCTGGTCCCACCTAGCCACCCTCTCTCCCTGGTCCCACCTCAGCTAACCACCTACCCCAACCCTAACATAACCCTAACCTGAGCCACCATATCTAACCCTAGCCTAGCTACCCAAGCCTCCCCTCTTGGCCTCTCTCTCTCCCTCCCTGTCAAGCTACCCACCAGCCCGAGCCAGCCTTCCACACCTCTCCATCCCCACCCGGCAGCCCCTGCCCTGCCCTGGCCGTGCACGACAAGCACGTGAGGAAGGAGAGGCTAAAGGTGGCCGAGACCACCTTTTTCCCAACCCGATCCCCACGGCGACCCTCTTCCCCTCCCTCTCTGCTATCCACCCTTCTCGTTCCTCTGCCTCGCCCAGATCTACCCCGAGCCACTGCGCCGGCCCTTTTCTCTCCCTACCACCGTCTTCTTCCTCGCCGTCCACCACCGCCAGTACCACCGCCTACTCGTCGATCCTGCCGGCGAGCGCGACGTGGACGTGGTCGAGGAGATCAAGAAGGGTCCCCTACTTCGCCTCGTACGCGCCAGCGAGGAGGAGAAGGTCCCCAGCAGCCGCAGCACGATGACGTCGCCGAATCCCTAGATCCCCGGTTCGCCAGCTCCGCCGACGCCCTGCTGTGCCTCGTCCCGATCCGCCACCACCGACAACCTCGCGGTGAGCCACCGGACCCCCCTGACACCCTCTCGTCCAGCGTCGCTTCCTGGTCGTGCCGATTCTTTCGACGAGCACCCTCGGTGCACCGGCATCGCGCGCGCGTCTGATCGTCGCCGCGTCGCAGAGACACACCTAGTCGTGCCTGCGGTTCCTAACACCAACCCCTCTCTAGTCCAGCGGTAGCCGCCGCCGTCCGCGCGCGCGAGGTCGCCAGTTCGAGCCCCGCCGCGCCGCGCTTTGCGCTGTCGTTTTCGTCAGCAAGTTCAGAGAAGAGAAACAGTGCCGCCATGCACTTTGCCAAAAAAAACCCCAGCCTTTTTGTTTCCTGAACCCGCGATCCAACCGAGCCCACCAGTCAGCCTCCCCGTCCAGTTTACAAAAACGCCCCCGCAGTTTTGACCACCCAACCCGCGCTCCATCGCGACCCCACCTAGCAGCATCTGCACGTTCAACCACTGGCACATGGGCCATAGGCCGCTGGCCCCACCTGTCATTCGCGATGGCTAGCCAGACCCAGCGTGAGAAAACCCGCGGTTGTGCAACGTTGACCACTGGGCCTAGATTGCGCCGGCCCCATCCGTCAGTGGCTTGGGATGGAATATTTTGGGTGTAAAAAGTCCTGGCCTTTTCTGTTAGAATAAAAATGTTTTCAGTAATTGATTAAATTCAAATTCAAATCAGTTTTTAAATAACTTTTAAATTATAAATCCAAATAATACATATAATATATGTTTTGGAATCAGAAAAATGTGAGTAATTCAAATATGCTATTCAAAATAATGTTTGAACACTTTAAATTTTCGAGATGATTAAAATTACAATAAAATGCCCTTTTTCTTAATAAATTAATAACTTTAATTCTATAACTCCAAATTTGGCAAATAATATGTCTAAATCGATCAGCGTGACGAGCCCGTTCTATCTATGCATTCCTTGTTCTGATTTGAAGAATGCATCATGTCATTATTACAAATCTGAACTGTTTATGACAATAAAACTTGGCTAAGAAATTAATAAAATGCTTTATTCTTGTACCCCACACCTCACCATGCCATGCTACTTTAATGCCATGCAAATTGTGCATCATTCATCATGGCATGCTTGTTTGCTTGTCGCATTTTAATTAATATGCTTGTGCACTTTATTTATGTTGGCCCTTGTTTGTTTGGTTCTTCTTCGAATAGATGCCCAGCAGGAGAATTATCAGGAATCACAGGAGTTCTACCCAGATCCATCTCTCGCTTCAACTGAGCTACTAGGCAAGCACTACCACATGCTTGCATACATATAGTACCTATTGCCTCTATCTTATTCTTGCATCATTGAGTCACGATTGCATTAAATTGAATCCCAAGTACTGCATAGCCTTTACTTTAAACCCCACCGAAGCTTGTTCCTCCATCCCATGAGCCATTACTACAGGACTTGTTTGAGCCATGCGAGTCGTAGAACAGCATGTGTAGGGTATGTGAGTGTCGGATGAATAATGAGGTACCTAAACAACTTAACCTGAGTAGTAATGGGATAACTAATGAAAGAGGCACCGGTGAGCAATATCTGCTATTTGGTTTTTCATGCTCACTTGTGTCCCGTAGGACCCCGGGTACTTGATTCCTGTTCTTTGACTTTTTGCACTATCCACATCCGGGAGGCCTTATGGACCCCCTGAGCCAAAGCTTGATTCATTTCTATTTCTTGGGGCCACAAAGTAGTTTGGGGCTTTATTACTATCCTGTACTTATGCCATGTTACTGTTTTATTTAAGATTGTGCGAGGAGCACCTGTACTGTTTAAGAATTGCGGAGTGTTTTCGCGGTATCTACAAGCCTAGTCATATTTTCGGGTTCCCAGTCGTTTACAGCCATTGGCGCAAACCTTGAGTCCGTCTCGGAGTCAGCTAGCTTCGTCGCGGGTAGCTTAATGGGGTGGACCCCTGAAATATTACTGAATCCTGTGATTGCTTTGTCGTGAATGCCTCGTTGGGTTTTGAGTTGGTTTTTCCGAGGTTGATCGAGTGTGTGTTGCTATTCGTGCACCCTTGCAGGGTAAATCTTTCTGAAAGCCGTGTCCGCGGTTATGGACGACTTAGAGCACAGTTTCTCGATCATAGACAAGTATAACTAAAGTACCGCCTTTAAATTGACTAAGTACTTGACTAGTAAATAGTGCAATACTCATGGAATGGTTAATAAAACTGCCAACGGATGATGGGGGTGGTTCGTCCGCTTCCTTGTTGGTAAGCGGGGAGGAGGATGGATCTGTTAATTATACTATTATAACTGTTGTTCTTAACTAACGGACATCCGTCTATCATTGGTTAGGCGGATGGTTAGCGAGTATCTGTAGACTTGTTAGATAATATATTTTGCTGCAATTGCGTCACCCCAGGTTGTGTCCCCTTTAGTGGCATAAAGACTTGCTGAGTACCCCTAGGGTCTCACACGATAAATTGTTTGGTTCAGATGAACAGGTGTATTCGCAAGAAGGATACTGGGTGGAGGAGATAGATGATGTTGGCAACGATCACTCGGTGTAGAGATTCCGGGAACAGGGATCCGTGAGATCTATGGGCGGGATGTGTTTATTTATGTGGCATCTTATGCCGATCTGCTTCTTATCCGTACTCAGACCTTGTTTTCTGCTTCCGCCTGATACTCTGATGTTTGTTGTATGAGGAGCTATCCTAAATTATTTTCTCTATCTAGGATATTTGAATCTTGCCGTATGGCGTTGCAATATTTCTATTTCTTTTAGATGTAATCGCTCTGAGCACTGTTGTATGTGGCTTGCATACATACTCATTTGTGTATGAAGTTGATCCCTTCGCCTGCCGATTACGCCGCTCGTCCTTGTCCTGATGTTCTGAAAATGGTTAGGACGGCTGAAAGGTCTACCGTGAGTGGCCCTGGGCCCCACCATACTATTTTAACCACTTTCGTTCATCCAGGCATGTAACTAAGAGCGTAATTCACCGAGGTAGTTACAATCGCCAACAACTTGGGTTTCGCATAGGAACTCGCGCTCGTCGAATTCCTCCATGAGCACTGGGAAATCTTCGCCTGGTGTCATGCGGACATGCCAGGGGTTCCCAGGGAATTTGCCGAGCACGCACTCAATGTCAACCCAGACGCAAGGCCAGTCAAGAAGACAATTCGACGACTGTCTGAACCAAGAGCAAAGGCGGTCGGAATGGAGATCAACAGACTCCTCGACGCCAAATTCATACGCGAGATCACGGAAATCACTTGGCTCGCCAACACGGTTCTGGTACCTAAAAAAGACACGGATATCCTGCGGATGTGCGTGGACTTCACCTCCCTGAATAAGCACTGCCCAAAGGATCACTTCCCGCTGCCGCGAACCGACCAAATCATCAACTCTACTGCGGGATGTGAGCGTCTCTGCTTCCTCGACGCCTATTGGGGGATACCCCTGGGTAGGGTAACGTAGGGGTATAAAGGCCGAGTTAGCCGGGGTACGGCAGGTTCAAAGCAAGTGCTGACCGGGTCACATCAAGGCACGACGAACGACAGAGTGACCCGTCCCATGGAGCATCACCTTCACAGCAGCCCGACCGGCATAAAATATATGCCGGTCGTGTTAGTTTATCTGTTGTGCAGGTACCTCCATTGCCGGATTAACCATGTGTGAGACGGACTATCACAAGGCTTCGAATAGAAGGAAGGAATCTCCTGTTGGTCAAAAGGTAGATTTATGAGCTATAGCATGAGTGAAGTAAAGGAAAGAGGAGGACCAACGGGTCAAGGGCGACCAAGATGACGTGGGCAATGTCGGCTGACGTAGCCCGTGTCAGGTGACGCATAAAAGAAGAGGATTACGTTGCGGGTTACGTCCAAAGCCTGGACGAGCCGTTAAAGAGAATAAAGAAGCATCTAGCTTTAGTCGAGGGGCATATTCGGAGAATATGCTGCCATGTGTGCCCTAACTTTGTAACCCGGGCTACCCAATATAAGGAGCACCGGGGCCTCCATAGAGGGGGATCGATCATTTTCTATGTCTAAGGTAGAACTCTAGGGCTAGTTAGTGGGGAGTAAGAGACATTGTATCCTTCTCACCAACAGCTTGAAGAGCATATGTAAACGCCATTGATAGAGAGAATACAAGAACATTTGTGCGTGGAATCACCACGTTCTCCCTCCCTGGATTCCCCTAGCACATATTGGCCCCATCTTTAGCCTATCCATGGCATCTGTCGTGCCACCACCACGACAGCTGGCGCCCACCATGGGGCTAGCAGTGCTAGCAGGGGTGAAAATCCGGACATGAAGCATCTTTAGCACCGGCGAGCGCGTCGTCTCTGGCCTGGTTCAGCGCTTTGGAGCGCTGGACTATGTCAACGACAACACAGGGAGATTCGGCAGGCACCCTCCTCCGCGCAACGGCGTCTTCATCAAGCTTGGCGCGCAGAAGATCTACATCGACGTGGATGAATCATGCGTTCATTCGCAGCACATCGTCGAGGGAGGCGAACCACCTCTCACTGCAGCTCGTGGTGTGCGTATCACTCGCCCCACCACCAGCATTAAGGTCCTGATGACTGTGCCAGACGCAGAAGCAAGCAAAGGCCCGGCGCCAGAGCCGGAGGTCACGCCAAAGCAGACCAGGTCTAGGTTTCCCCCACTAGAAAGACCAAAGAATGTGTTACAGCAAGCAATAGATAGCCTAGCAACGCCAATAGAACCTGTGGTAGATCCGGCTCAGGCGCAAGCTAAGCTAGAGGAAACTAGGCGGAAAGTGTTAGCTGGGGCAAAGAAGGTAGCCGAGCTACATCAGTCTCTGAACATTACCCTGAGGGAGTATGCAAAGGCAAACCGCATAGACGGAGTGAAAATCCGAGGTAAGAACCTGATTACTGAGATTGACAAGGAATACGAGCATAGGTCGGGTCAGATGGCCACGCTAGTAACAAGAGGGCTGGATAGGTACAGTACCCCAGCAAAGAACCTCAGGGTGGCAAATGTGGCCGTGTCCGAGTTAGAAGGTTTAATCGGAGAGGCTCAGCAAAGGCAACAAGAGAGGGTGAATCACTTGCTGAGAGTTGCTTGCAGCAAAATGAAGAAATGAACAAGGCAACCCTGGCACCACCAGGAGCGTCACACGTGGTACAGTCGGCTAGGAATAACCTGGCAAGATCCGGGGGAGCCGCATCATCTCCGGGTCACAATCCCAGGAAAGAGGAAGTGGTAAACTCTAGGAGAAGAGGCAAACAGATGGTTCCTTATGATCCAGTAAGGGCCAGAAAAGGCAAAGCAATGCAAGTCGATGAGGATCGGCACAGTACTAGCCGAGGTGTCACTGGACGAGGTAACCGTGACCAAGGCAATGCCGGTTACAGGAATGTTGCCAACAGCAATGCCGGACAGCATGATCCCGTGGGAATGGGGAAAAACATACCGCGGCAGCAGTAGCAACGTGCACCTCGGCAAGAGGGAAGTGCAGGACAAGTGGCACCACAACAAAATGCTTGTCCGAATCAGGAAAGGTATAATGATGGTTATTCGGCTATGATCAACGACGGTTACCCCAGACCAGATCACCACATCATCGGGTCAAGGCTGGGAAGCAGGAACTTGCAGCTAGATGATGCGAGGTTGAAACTGGATAGGATCTACAGGTCGGAGCTAATCGAGATACAAGTTCCATCTAGTCCGATATGCTTTGGGCCCCGGATTAGGAAGGAGCCACCAGTGCCGAACTTTCAGCTGGCCAGAGGAACCAAAACTTATGATGGAAGTACAAGTCCAGAATATTGGCTGATTGATTATGCGAAGGCAGTCAAGATCGCGACAGGGAATTTAAGATGGGTTGTGAGATATGTGCCACAAATGTTGGAAGGACCAGCGCAAGTTTGGCTGAACAATTTGCCACCAGGAAGTATTAACTCCTGGCTGGCCTTCGAGGAATTGTTTGTTAGCAACTTTTCAAGCACCTACAAGAGACCAAACAGGCCACAGACTCTGGTGTTATGTCATCAAAGACCGAACGAGCTAGACCGAGATTTCCTAACTCGATGGTGCAACGTGCGTAACTCGTGCGAGGGGGTAATTGAATCACAAGCTATTGTGTGGTTCGCCCAAGGATGCAGGTATGGGACTATGTTGTGGCAGAGGCTGTAGCAAGATATGCCAACCACTTTGGCTGAGACGATCCGGATCGCAGATTCGTATGCTTTGGGAGATCCAACGAAACCCCGGCTAATGACAAGCGAGGCGAACGAGGAATATTACAACCGAGATGTCTCAGGGTCATCAAGAAGGAATGATTTTCGAGGAACAAGAAGGTACGAGTGTCTGCATTATAGATATAACTCGTAGCAGGTGGCAGCGGTAGACCGGGACCAACCCAATGCCGGCGCCAGCCAGCGCCAGAAAACTGGAGGACAAAACTGGCAACAAAAACATTAAGGGAAGAAACCTTGGACCCCGGAACAGAAAAAGCAGTGGCAGGAACGGAAAGACATGCCAAGGTACATGTTCAAATCTATGTTGGATCAACCGTGCAAGTTCCATACTCCAAGTCCAAACAGCCCGGCGAATCATATGACCCGGCAATGTGAGTGGATGAGGAAATTAGAGCAGGGAAGTTTGGGGAATGCTCATGCACCTCGGAATGAAGCGCCTAGGAATGAGGCACCACGCCACCATTACTAATAGGGGAATGGACAACAACTAATGTTGCCGCCACCTCCACCAAGGTATGAAATCAGGAAAGAAGGGATGCGGTACATCAAGTAGACAATAGCCAGCAACAAGGTCAGGGTTACCGCGAGAATGAAGGACGAAACGAGTACAGGGAGCATCACCAAAGCTATTGCATATTTACCACGGAATAAAATGACCGGAAAATCTTGCAGCATTGGCATATGGAGGTAAACACAGTAATGCCGGTGGTAGTGAGATACATGCCCTGGGCAGATCAGAAAATTATGTGGAGTAATAGGGATCACCCAAAGGTCATGCCTAGCCCTAGGACTTATGCACTGGTCCTGGATCTAATGTTCATTGGGCCGAATCTCAACGTAAGGTTTTCCAAGGTACTAATTGACAATGGAAGTAGTATCAACATAATGTACAAGGATACCATGCACAAGTTGGGGATAACAGAGAACATGCTGCAAGCAGCGAGGACCACCTTTCATGGCATTGTGCCAGGCATTTCCTGTGAGCCAATTGGGAAGGTCCGGGTTGATGTGTTGTTCGGCACAAGAGATAATTGTTGGACTGAAAAATTGGAGTTCAAAGTGATGAATCTGGAGAGTGCTTATCAGGCGTTACTCGGTAGGCCCGAGCTAGCAAGTTCTTGGCAAGTACTCACATCAGTTACCTTAAGATGAAACTGCACGGACCAAGGGGAGTGATAACTGTATCAGGAGACTTCTGGCGTTTGATCGAGTGTGCCTCAACCGGATCTAACTTGGCCGAGTCACTCGTGATAGCTCAAGAAAAAAGGAAGATACTAGAGGTAGCGACATTGGCTCAGTCCGCGCAACAGCATATGTCGGCACTAACCAACCCGCATGGGAGTGTGTCATTCCAAGCAACCAAGGACACAAAGAAAGTACCAATCGATGATCAGCTCCCAGAGAGCACCGTAACCATTGGTGCCAGGTTAAGCCGCAAATAGGAAAGCGAGCTCGTCAACTTCCTCCGTGAGAATCAGGATATCTTTGCTTGGTCTACTCAGGACCTGCAAGGTGTACCGAGGGAGTTGGCTGAGCACTCATTGAATGTAAGACCCGGGGCTAAGCCGGTAAAGCAGCCCTCCGGTGTTTCATAGAAGACAGAAGGAAAGTTATTGGGGACGAGATAGCAAGACTCCTAGCACCCGGGTTTATCATGGAAGTACTCTATCCGGATTGGCTCTCTAATCCGGTGCTGGTGGAAAAGAAGAAAGATGATCCGAACGTGGTCGTGGTATGGCGGATGTGCATTGACTACACGAACCTGAATAAAGCGTGTCCCAAAGATTCATTCCCACTCCCTAGAATAGATCAAGTCATAGACTCGACAACTGGATGTGAACTACTATCATTCATTGATGCGTATTCTAGTTTTCACCAGATACCCCTGAATCCGGATGATCAAATAAAAACTGCATTTTTACCCCGTACGGGGCTTATTGCTATTGCACTATGCCGTTTGGACTACGTAATGCAAGAGCAACGTACCAATGATGCATGCACAAATGCTTACATGACCAAATAGGTCGAAATGTGCAAGTTTATGTGGACGATGTGGTGATAAAGACCAAGGAAAGCAATACGCTCCTTGATGATATCTAGCAAACATTCACAAACTTGAGAAGGTTCCGAATGAAACTAAACCCGGAGAAGTGCACCTTTGGCGTGCCCGCTGGAAAGTTACTCGGTTTTGTAGTGTCCAGTTGAGGTATCGAAGCTAACCCGACAAAAATCCGGGCCGTAGAGAGAATGGAACTGCCAAAATGCCTTAACGATGTACATAAGTTCACTAGTTGCCTAGCATCGTTAAGTCGGTTCGTATGTCGATTGGGAGAGAAGGACTTGCCCCTCTACCAATTAATGAAAAAGACTGACAAATTCACCTGGACGCCATAGGCCGACCTTGCGTTTAGGGAATTGAAGAAGATGTTATCTACTGCACCAATCCTAGCCGCACCACTACCCAAGGAGCCAATGTTGCTTTATGTAGCCGCGACCAACCGAGTCGTAAGTGCAGTAATTGTAGTGGAGCATGAGGAAGGAGGAAATTCAGTACAAAGACCAGTGTATTATGTAAGCAAGGTATTGTCGGCTTCAAAACAAAATTACCCTCACTATCAAAAGATGGTGTATGGCATATATATGTCGGCCAAGAAACTCAAACACTATTTTGAGGAACATCCCATCAAAGTGATATGTGAGGCGCCCATATCAGAGATTATGAGTAACAAATATGCAAGTGGGCGGATAGCAAAATGGGCAATCGAGTTAGCCCCGTATGCACCGCAATTCAACAAAAGAGAGGCGATAAAATCGCAAGCCATGGAGGATTTCTTTGTGGATTGGGCCGAGATGCAATACGAACCACCTTTGCCGGACTCCAATTACTGGTGAATGCACTTCGATGGATCAAAATTGAAAGATGGGTTGGGCGCCATAGTAGTGCCTACCTCGCCCAAGAAGGATCAACTGAAATATGTCCTTCAAATCCACTTCAATGCCTCAAATAACTTTGCGGAATACGAAGCATTGGTACATGGTCTCAAAGTAGCAAAAGAAGTGGGGATACGTCAGATACAATGCTTTGGAGACTCGGATTTGGTAGTGCAACAAGTGCCTAGAAATTGGGATGCCTTGGATGCTAACATGGCCTTGTACAGATTCCATGTTCAAAAGATAAGTGGATTTTTCGAAGGGTGTGAATTCCATCACATACCTCGGATTGAAAACGAGGCAGCAGATACGCTGTCCAAGTTAGGTTCATCCCGGCAGCCAATCCCGCCAAATGTTGCTTTGGAGCACTTGAAAAAACCATCTATCACACCACCACCTGAATCAGACTCAATTTATATCCCGGCACTCATCGGATCTGGAGCTGCACCCATGGAGATAGATTGCGGAGGCACCTCAACAAACCCGGGGACTACTTGAGCGAACCTGGGGACTGCTTCAGCAAACCTGGGGACTGGTCAGACAGACCCGGCAGGTGTTATGTCGGTGGATGCAATGGAAATTGACAAAGAACCATTTCCCGTCCGGGCTATACCACATTGGGCCAAGCCAATATTTGATTTCTTGAAAGAACGAGTTTTGCCGGATGATGAGATACTCTCACGGCAGATCCAAAGAAGAGCAAAGGCCTATACTATTATCAATGCCGAGTTACACAAAAGAAGTGTGACCATAGTGCTGCAGTGGTGTGTTGACCCGGAGGAAGGACTTGACATACTCTGAGATATTCACCAAGGGGAATGTGGCCATCATGCCTCCTCAAGGGCCTTAGTGGCAAAAGCTTTCCGGCATGGATTCTATTGGCCAAGTGCTTTGGAGCAAGCAGAGGATCTGGTGAGAAAATGCAATGGCTGTCAAAGATACGCCACCAAAACTCATTTACCAATGTCGGAGCTGAAAACTAACCCTATTACCTAGCCATTTGTTGTATGGTGCCTAGATATGGTAGGGCCATTTAAGTCGGCAAAAGGAGGGATGACCCATATGCTAGTTATGGTCGACAAATTCACCAAGTGGATTGAGGTGAAACCAATTCGGAAATGCAATGGGGCAACAGCAGTAAAATTCCTCAAGGATATAATCCTAAGATATGGCTATCCCCATAGCATCATATCTGATAATGGAACAAATTTTGTTGAAGGAGCATTTGCGATGTTCTTCCAAGAAAAGAAAATCCGGCTAGATGTCGCCTCAGTTGCCCAACCCGCATCGAACGGGCAAGTGGAAAGATCCAACGGACTAGTTTTGTCTGGGATAAAACCCCGGCTCATAGAGCCGCTGCAAAGATCACCGGGGTGCTGGATAGAAGAACTACCAGCGGTATTGTGGAGTTTAAGAACAACTCCGAATTGATCAACAGGCTATACGCCATTCTTTTTG
Organism: Avena eriantha; assembly: GCA_910589775.1. Classification (NCBI taxonomy): domain Eukaryota; kingdom Viridiplantae; phylum Streptophyta; class Magnoliopsida; order Poales; family Poaceae; genus Avena; species Avena eriantha. Next base: position 526,051,694 of record OU342745.1, read on the forward strand.
GTATATGGGGTAGAAGTTGTATTACCAGCCGACATAGAGCATGATTTGCCAAGGGTCACCCAATACACAAAAGCCGAAGTGTGTGAAGCCCGGCAAAATGATGTTGATATGCTGGAAGAAGCGAGAGAACTGGCATTGTCCAGATCCGCCATATATCAGCAAAACCTCCGACGCTATCATAGCCGGAAAGTAAACCCCCGAGTCTTTCGGGAAGGTGACCTGGTACTCCGGTTGATATAGTGCACTGCTGGCATGCATAAGTTATCCCCTCCATGGGAAGGACCTTTCATTGTAAGCAAAGCCTTGCACAATGATTCCTACTATCTTATTGATGCACAGCCCCATGAAAAGAACAAGGCGGACAGGTCCGGAGAGGAATCTAAGCGACCGTGGAATGTAGCACTACTTCGTCCTTTCTACACCTGACAAAGAGGTGAATGTATCCGATCTACTCATATGTCGGTATGTATATTGGCAATGAGCCTATTAATAAAACTTTGGCACCCCAAGCAGAGACTCGGAGACTGCTGTAAAAATTGTCTTTCTTGTTTTTGCATTTCTTATGTCGGTTGGGTTAAGTCGCTTTTATCTTAGTCGGATTAGTAATGTGTGAGCACCAAAAACTCAACTCTTCGACTTTGCTGCTGTCCAACAAGAATTGGCTTCATGGAAAGCAAGAGAACAAGTTTGGAATGGCAAAGCACATGAAAAACAACTAAGGAAAAGAACTTAAGCGGGCCGACATTGGTTTTCTGACTAATCCTTGGTCTATTTCATTTATCTAACGCTGGATTATTTTGAGCTAATCTCAAAGTTTCAAGTATTGTTAACCAATTTTTCGAACCTCGGACTCGTAAGTCAAGAAAATGAATCAAGGTAGACGCGAGCCGAGTCAAAAATTGGAAGAACAAGAAAACGAAACTCGGGCACTTCACCCACGATAATCCAGCATTAAGAACTTAGTTCCACACAATGAATTGTAGCACAACCAAAAAAAAGTACGTAGATACATTTCCACCCGGCATTCCGGGGATCTGACAAATATGATAAGTGTTTTTAAGGAGCAGGAGCAGCAGTTGAGTCATCAGTCAAAGAAGGAGGTACTTTAGAATGTGGGGGAGGGGCGTTAGCCTCGGCTTCATCCTCGGAATGGGAATCACCGTCCTACGGGTCTTTAACCTCCTCGCCAAGCTCGGAGGCCTCACCCTCACTTCCTTCATCGTCCTCTCCAGAAGCAGCTTCATCGTCAAAAACATTGAGATAGCTCGGCCCCTCGTTCCAAGCATGGCAGAAGGAGTACTGGACGAGCTTGTTGGCACAGGCTTTGCGGCGCGTGATCCAATCCGGATCTTCGCACCACCTAGACCCGGTGTGTAACACCCCGTCCACTCCTGGGACCGGGGGGTGTCACTCCTGGTAGCTTAATAGGATATCTAGACTGGCCCCACAGACCAACACTAGTCTTTTCTGTGCACTTTGTCCTCACTCGTGCGCACCCGGTTACCCACTTCCCGGTCGGTCACCCATCCTAGAATTGCTTTAGGCCAAGCACGCTTAACCTTAGAGTTCTTTTCGAATGAGCTTCCGGAAAAGAAGTTGCAACTTGTTAATATGGGTATTCTATCAATCTTATTAAGCCATGTGCCTGGTCTCACATACACCCACCATTTAGAAGATCGATGCCCTCATCGATCAAGCACACACCAGGAACGTTCCCTCTTGGCACGCGTCTGTGCGTCCAGTGCCGGCACATGTGCCATGAAGTGTCCACTCCGGGCCACACGCGCCATGCTCCACATGGCCCGCCACTAACCCGCACACACCCGTGTAATCGCAAGGGTCGGCTCTGATACCACTTGTAACACCCCGTCCACTCCTGGGCCCGGGGGGTGTCAATCCTGGTAGCTTAATAGGATATCTAGATTGGCCCCACAGACCAACACTAGTCTTTTCTGCACACTTTGTCCTCACTCGTGCGCACCCAGTTACCCACTTCCCGGTCGGTCACCCATCCTAGAATTGCTCTAGGCCAAGCACGCTTAACCTTAGAGTTCTTTTCGAATGAGCTTCCGGAAAAGAAGTTGCAACTTGTTAATATGGGTATTCTATCAATCTTATTACGCCATGTGCCTGGTCTCACACGGTGCGCATGCGAGTAAGCAACCCAAGATCAATTCCTTCATACCACGAAAGAAGAAACTGCAAGGCAATGTCAGCCCTAGCCCGTGCGGCGGATTCGCGCCACAGATGCAGCTGCGTATCGCACTCCATTAATTTGGCTATGAAAGCCGAGCCTATTTTGGAATGGTTTCACCAGGCCAGAGGGAGGTGAACATTCGCGTTGCTGCCGGTATAATATCCGCGCCATGATTCTTCACTACCTCAAGGCGAGCGGTGAGGCTCGCCAGCAGATCTTCCGTATTATATGGGATTGCCTCGGCACCAGGGGCTGCAAGAAATACCATGTTGTTTGTGGGACCGGGTTACGGCAGCGGCACCGAGCGTATCGCTTTCTAGAAATTTTCCTGACAACAAAGCAGAAGAAACAGTAACTAAGAGCACCAGATCCGGAGAAATGAAAGTTAAGCAAGGGCATAAAACTCACAAGCAATATGGAAGAGGAGTCGTTGAAGCTTAGAATCAACGCTGGCGCTGTGGGCCTAGAGTTTCTCGTACTCAGAGGTCACCGACGTAAGTTTAACGTCGACTTCCTGCAGTAAGCTTTGATCCTTGGAAATTTGCGTGGTTAAACGCGCTTTCCCCTCAGCAAACTCCTGGTCAACCTTCTCCAATTCGGACTTATGGAGGCCCTTGAGCCTCTGAATTTTGGCATTCAGCCGAGTAACTTCTGAGTCCTGGAGCTGCAACCGAGCTATCTCTTCATCGTTTTTCTTCAACTCAGCGTCATGCTTCCCTGCTTGTTCGAGGAAATGGGTCATCATTTTAGGCATAGTAACGCTATCTTCAAGAGCAACTACAGCAATGGCATAATTTGGAGAAACCGAATTATAAATGTCTACCGGATAAGGAAAGGAGCGTATAGTGATCTTGCGAAAGAGATAAGGTTACCTTTGATCTCAGCCAAATTCTTCCGCATGATAATATTTTCAGCTTCAACCTCGGCTGCATGGTTTGGATAGCAAGTTAATTCGGATCACGGACAACTCGAATGAACAAAGATGGAAGAGGGAGAAGTCTAAGAAAAGGACATTACCCTTCTTCTGGTGATCCTCCAGGAGTTTGCCATAACGCTCACAAATATCTTTATAGGAGTCCAGCAGGCGCTGGAACTCAGCGGATCGGCGGTTGATACTAATCTGAAATAAGCAAGACAATGCCAAAGTTAAAAGGCAAGGTAAAAATAATTCGGTCTACAAGATCCGGGCCAAGTGGAACTTAACCTGGCTCTAGGTGTGTGGATATTCAAAGTCTACAAGATTCGGGCCAAGTGGAACCCAACCCGGCTCTAGGTGTGTGGATATTCGAAGTCTACAAGATCCGGGCCAAGTGGAACCTAACCCAGCTCTAGGTGTGTGGATATTCTAAGTCTACAAGATCCAGGCCAAGTGGAACCTAACCCGGCTCTAGGTGTGTGGATATTCGAAGTATACAAGATCCAGGCCAAGTGGAACTAAACCCGGCTCTAGGTGTGTGGATATTCGAAGTCTAAGATTCGAGCCAAGTGGAACTTAACCCGGCTCTAACTTTGTTCATACTTGAAGTTTATATGAACAAAAACTAAATTCTATAAGGAGCACCCGAGCGAGTAACAAGTTACTCCCTCAGAGGCTCGGGGACTAGGGGATATATATAAGGTGCTCATCTATGCAAAGTACCACAGCGGAGGAAAAGAATTACCTCTATCATCCTGCCAGCCAAAGAAATGGTCTTGGTAGCATAGTTCATCTGCATGCTGAACTCGGCCGGGCGAAGTTCTCCGGCAGATCATCTTGTGGGTCGATGAATTATGCATTGTTCCAGTTCTTCACGTACTCTAGGAGCAGTGGACTGTAACTTTCGCCGCTAGGAGAATAGTTCGCCACAAGGCCTTTGGTGTGGGCCTCACGCCTAGCAGATTGAGTTTCAGCAGGGCTAGTATGCAGAACCAGCTGCCTGCTACCCTCTGATCCGGCAGCATGTGACTAGACAAGGTACCTTTAGCTGATTCAGCAGCTTTCTTGAGCTTGCCGGATGAAGCCGGAGGAGCTGGCTGGAAGATATCTGCAACTGAGGGAGTTGATCCAGAGGGAGCTGATGGGGCTTTCCTCTTGGGAGGCTTGGTGGAAGTTGCTAAGGCTTTTGCTGCTGGTGTTGTTGTTGCTTCTGGTGTTGTTGTTGCTGCTGGTGTTGCTGCTGATGTTGTGGCTGGTGCTGGTGATGCTGTTGCTGCTGGTGGTGCTGCTGGCACTGTTGGTGCTGGTATTGCTGGTTCAAAGGAAGCTGAAACAGGAGAGAAACTTGTTGGGGGCGGTGCCGATGAGACAGGCACCTCGACATTTGGCGCTAGGGCCAAAGAAGAACTGGGAAATCTGGCATGAATGTATCTGAAGCTGCCCCACCACCCCCCGCACTAACATTGCCCTTCTCATGACGAGGAGAGCTCGGTTCAGGCGCAGCCCCGGAGCCCTCTTGGATAGGGCTGAGCGGGCGAGTGTCCTGGTCGCAGGGGGGAGAAGGGCTACTCCGGATCGGAGAGGCTATGTTGGAGGCGCTCTGGCAGATGACTTTGGGCGCTCTGAACAGCAGAAAAAAGGACCAATAAGAGATAGGAGCAAACATAGAAAGGGAAAACGTGAAGGGAAAATGCAACAAGACTTACTCGTCTGAGGTTGGGGGAGCCCAAGGTTTGGGCGTCCTCCGGGCCATGCTCTGGGCGGCCGGCTTAGTCGAGGCTTTCACCCCGGACTTTTTCTGCCTCTTCTTGGGCGGCGGCAACTCCGAAGCTACGGCCGAGGTAGCCGCGCGCTTCTGGGAAGGAACAGGGACCAGGCCACCCGTAGCAAGGGGGAACCTCGTGCACCTGACTAGTCGGGTTGGCTGAAGATTCTAACATAACCAGATATACGTAAGAGATGAGAACCGGGTCAAGTACCTCCAGGACCTCACCGTCAGAGTCATCATCATCTGGCCAATCCCTTAGAGAAGAGGCCTTACCAGAGCCGTGTTTGACGACATCCGGAGTGGGCAGGAAGGACTCTGAATCAGGCTCCTCCTTGTCCTCCTCGGTGCGGTCCGGTACCCACTTGCCCGCTAGAACCTCAACATCTTCTAGCGACTACTGGAGGAATTTCTGAGAACATGACAACAATTGCCAAGTTATGAAAGTAAACCGACATACGGAGAAGATCCGGAAGACAGCAGGAAGTAGGTTTACCTTTGGAGGAGGGTTGTCCCGGGTGAAGGGCTCGAGCTCCCATTCCCAATCCTCGGAGAATTCTTTCTCCACATTGAAAATGGACTTAACCCGGCGGTAAACCGCCGATTTATCAAGCTCGAAAGACGAAGTCCGGTGGGGGTCTAGGGGGCCTCTCAAGTAACAGATCTTGTGGGCTCGCTTCTGAAGGGGGGAGACCCGGCTGCGGACAAAAGTAATCATGATGTCCTCCCCCCAGAGCTTCTCCTTGAGCAATTCCTTGATCCGGCGCTCCACCTGATTCGCCAGGGCTGTGGGTCGCTTGGGAATTCTTTCCCAAAGCGAGGTATCTGGAGGGCCAAGCTTGAAGGATAGGAGCCGGATCAGGTCCTCGTCGGTGGTATTCCGGACGTAGAAGAAAGTCCGGGCCCAACCTTTGCAGGACTCGAGCCCGGGACCCGAGGGAATGCAGATCCCTTGCAGGGGGATATGGAGGCAGCGCCGCATTGGGTCAGGTGCTTATCCTCTGGAGCAAGCTTCTTATCCGGAACCACGTTCCTCCGGAGACCAAAGAATTTGATCCAAAGCTCCTTGGTTGGCCAGAGGCCAATGTACCCCTCAATGCCAGAGGCAAAGGAGGACAGAGAAGTGATGGCATTGGCGGGAGATGATGCGGTTGCAGTTTGTAGGTAGAAATGAAATCAAAGAAGAAATCTGAGGTAGGAAGGCCGAAGCCAGGGGAATACGATAACTGGAATACTATGAGGGATTATCTTATTATGCTACTGTCTAGTAAGTATACTAGCACAATAAGTAATACTTCTAAAGTAAAGTGTTATGACATGGTTATAGCTTCGTGATCATCATCAATAGCTTCAATGAGAGTTTCACAAACTTGTCATTGCCATGTTATAATACTTGCCCCTTCGCAATAATAAAATAGACGCTTCTAAATTAACTATTGCATGTTTTACGCGGCTTTAGGGCTTTTGCAGTAGAACCCCTTCCCACCTACGAACGTCGAGCCACAACATGAATTCAATGATTGCCGTTCTTCTTCCCTTTTCAGGGCCCTCCAGTGTTAATGCCATATCAACTACTGCAGAGAGACAGACACCCCCCTAAGCCACTTTGATTTGTGGACCAGTCTCGTGAATCACCACGTGAGGTCGGTTGGGGGCCGCTTCATCAAACAGTGCCGCGATATGAACAATAATACTAAAGAGGGTAGCAACTAGAGAATCAATGCCCACATATTGCTATGTGTTCTATCCGTACGACATGTCTACCCATAGACCCGCTCTGATACCACTGAAGGGCTCCATAGCAGAAAACAAAAACATTCTATCTACTCGAACACTAATACCAGGATCTATACTATGTAGACATAAGTAACGGAGAAGGAATACAGTATCCATACCTTTGCAGACAGAGGCACGCCTTACGTAGGAAGGCGTATATTGATGAAGACGAGCAGCACCCCAAGTGTGGTGCCTCCGAAGTTCGTCACACGTCCGGTGTAGTGGACGTCAACCGGGCTCCAATCTAGCCGAGCAGCGGAAGAAGTAGATGCCGGATCACTGATCACACGACGGTAGTGTGAAAGTGGAGAACTCAACCACGAGGTACTCCCCAATATTACGGGGAAGTCCTCAGTAGAAGAGAGAGAGAGACTGAGAGGAATGGGTGTGTTCCAAGGGGAAGGGGGACCCCTTTATATAGTAGGAGGGGGGCGCACCACCCTGGGGCCAGGCGGTGTGGGACTAATGCCCACACCCGCTGGCCACCTTGGGGCAGCCGCCAGCCCTAGGTGGGCCCCACTCGGGTGGCCCACTAGCCCTAGGCCGGCTGGCCCCCACCCCCTAGGCGCCTTGCCCACTTGGGCCTCCCTTCGGGTGAGGCCCATTAGCAATATAGTGCCTTTTAAAAATAAAATAAAATATATATTTAATATTAATTCTCCAATTAACATTCAAATACACATATTATATTATTCCTTCACTCCGGAACATCTTCCAGACCCCCTTCCGATCTCCATCGGATGTTACCGAAACTATTCCGGTTTCTCTCTCTATTTCTCGTACGATACCTCACCTACCTTAAGCGTCCCCACCCTTAAGCGTGACATCCTTTGGTTCGGAAACACTCCGGACATGATAGAGACCACTCTCATATCAATGATCAACAGAGGGACCTGGATGGCCATGTGACCCCCGTGTGTTTCACGAATATAATCGCTCGAACCGTGAGATAGTCGTTCCCCATTCCCTTTATCATACGATACCTAATTCATCCGAGACTTGATCTTCGGTATCTGCATACCTTAGTTCGATCCCATTACCGATGAACTTGTTTTGTCGTTCTCATGTTATTGCATTCTGTGACCTAGTCACATGCTTGCAAGCTTCATTAATGCAATGTCACCGAGATGGCCATATGTATCTGTGCTTTACACAGACTAGACAAATCCTGGTCTTGATATGTACTCCTCTACGCATTCCTTCGGAAAACCTAAGTGGCACCTTTTTGATCACCCTGTTACGAGATGATTCTTGATAACCATCTAAGCTTTTTCCAGAATGGTGATTTGCATTACCTCACAGTCAAAGGATCAGGTTGCGAGGTTCTCTGTGTTTTATCATCAATGGTGAACATCTAACTAGATCTCATTATGATATAACGGTCGGATGTTTGTCTATCATGTTATTTAACTAATAACATGACCTCATTGTCAGTTGGCATAAATGCCCACGGTCTTGAAACATAGACCATCCTCATGACCAATGAACTAGTTCACTAGAGGTAACTAGAGACACGGTTTGCTTACATACCACACGTGTATTAACGTTTCGTATTAACACAGTTATGGCATAGTATGAAACGTATTATGAACATACAGGAGGTATATCAAATAATACACTTTATTATTTGCCTCTAGGGAATAACTCCTTCAGTACATGCTTGACGAAGTACAAGTCAGAAGTCTCATGTCCCTTGTATACGAGGGTCGCTCCTCATGCTACTCAAGTTTAGTCAGCGGTAAGTTCTTGTCATTGTAAGTATATGTGTATCGTAGAGAACCGCCAACGGGGTACCCCTTGCCCGATGATACGGAAGAATCCCCATATCAAAATGACAAGGCAAGCAGACAACGAGCATCTCAGCAATCTTCTTATTTACCATGGTAATATGGTGCTTTTTTCTCTCTTTCCTATTTTCATAATCTCTTTTTTTCTCTTTTTTTCTCAATATAGGACTCTTTTTTTTATAAGAAGAATGCTTCATAGACAACTCATTATGGTTACGCTGCAGGTTTCCACCATGTCAGCATGGATTAGACCAGCGGCCTAGGCGTTTCTCTAACACATATACATAACTCCATGGACTTACAAGCTCCCCTTTCATTTCACACCGACGACATCCATATACAAAAGAGCATGATATCAACTAGGTACAAGTACCAAGTTTAATGTTGAAAGCGTTCCCCATGAAAGCATGGTTCTGCTAATTCCCAACAAATAAGTGCAAGCATATACAACATAGACGACACAATGGTTCAAGTTTATTAAGGGCAAAAAGTAAAGTGTCCCATCAAGTTCGTGAGAGCTTTAATCACTAGTTTTCACATAACAAGTTTAATTTGGAAGGTAAACAAAAGCATGAATATACTTGGAATAGCATAAGCTAATAGGTAGGTATGGTGGACTCTTTGGAATAACTTGGTTTAGGGAGTTGGATGCATGAGTGGAACTCATACTTGGTTGTGGAGGCTAGGAAAAGAGTGGGAGCGACAAACTAAGAGAGCAGTCATGGCCATAATCATGCAGAGCGACAAAACATCATTGATAAAAGCATAAAGTGATACTACAAGTTGAAAACTAAAGGATCATAAAGTCTATGGTGACTTGAGATAGTCATAACATGGTGTGAGCATGCGCCAAGTCAACCCAAATAAAACATCAAAGGAGAATACCACTATACTATGCTTTAATATGCTAAAACAACGCATGATTCATCCAAGGCACATTAAGCAATCTCAATTGTTTATAACAAGTCATGCTACAGCAAAGAATACTAAGCATAAAGCCAAAACGATATCAAGCATGGCATGACAAAGCATAGGCCACAGTCAAAAACAAACTCTTTTTACCACTGAAGCATGAGCTTTCCTACTCTTTTCCAAACCAAACCAAACTATTTGAAAACCAATGCAAGAAAGAGGAGGTCCAACCAATTTATTCAGAAAACTAAGCAAACTAAGCAAACAAGAAACCAAAACGAAAACGAAAAAGAAGACGCTCCAAGAACAACACAACTGTGCATGAAACAATAAAAATGAAGTGTTTGGAAGAAACCTGGGATTTTTATTGATGAAGAAGGGGATGCCTTGGGCATCCCCAAGCTTTGACGCTTGTACTTGTTGGATATTTCTTGGGGTGACACGCGTGGCATCCCCAAGCTTGAGCTTTAGTCCATCCTTCATCTCATTACTCATTCCTTCCATACACCTGAAATTTTTCCTTCATACAAAACTTCACACAATCTTTATTAGCAACATTAGTGCACTCAAGATAAAAGATCTTAAGGTTCAGTTCTAACACCAAATAAACTCACATTAGAACACTAGCTACTGTATCACTTCCCTCAAAAAGCTCAATTCCCCAAAAGAACTCGAAAAGGAACCCACAAGAAGCAAATGCAGAAAATGGCAGAAATCTGTCAAAACAGACCAGCAGGTAAAGACGAATTTTTTCGAAGACCTTCTGTTACTCAAATAAAAAAGTGTTGAACTAATGAAAGTTAGATAACAACCTGGGGCAGAAGCACAAAACTTCACGCCTCAAAACAACGTTCAGAGATTTTACACGAATATTTACGGTGAAGCACAGAAATCTGTTTCGGGGTAGCAACTTTCCCAATCATTAATTCTCTCTCATTAGATGTTACTCTTGGCACAAAAAGCAAATAAAAAGGATAAGGGGCGGTTATTACTGAAGTAATAACTTCCAAGACTCATCTAAAAAATTTATGTTATCTCCCAATAAGTACTTTTCTTTAACGCCTTTAAGTTAGGCATAAGCAAAAACTAAAATGGATAGAATAGAAGTAAGCGGAGATAATCATGGTGAAAACATTGTTTTGTTCAATGAAATCCTTTTGTTAACAAGGTTGATCAGGTCTTGTTACCAAAACAATTTCATATGAGACAAACTTTGTATTTCACTAATGATTATGTTACCTCAACCTTGATAGCAATGGTCCCAATCATAATAGTTTCAAATTTTTCTCTTGGTATGGGACAATATATTTCTCCAACTTGAATGCCCTCAACATGTTCAATTGAATTCAAAACCATAAGTCCTATCAATCTTCTTGGGGAAATAGACAATATGTTCCTTGTCATTAACATTGAAGGTCACCTTCCCTTGATTACACCTACAGTATTTTAAGAAAATGTCTCCCAAGAATAATAGACATATTATCATCTTCAGGCATGATAGTTTGAGAGGATGCTCACATAAGAAATATGAGTTTAAGTAAAATAGAGCATCAAGAAGCAAATTCAAAACACATTTAAGTCTAACCCACTTCCTATGCATAGGAATCGTGTATGCAAATAAATTCACAAAGAACAAAGTGACAGGCATAAGAAGATAAAACAAGAGTAACTTCAAAACTTTCTGCACATAGAGAGGTGTTTCAATACCATGAAAACTTCTACAACCATATTTTCCTCTCTCATAATAATTTTCAGTAGCCTCATGAATAAACTCAACAATATAACTATCACATAAAGCATGCTTTTCATGATCTACAAGCACTAGAGCTTTATTATAAACATTTTCAAAAGAATCCTCAGGTACATAACATTCATCCTCCTTTAGTAAGCATGGGGGACAATCAAATAATGTAAGGGATAAAGAGTTACTCTCATTAGAAGGTAGGCATGGGTAGCTAATCCATTGTTCCTCCTTTTGTTCATCACTCTCCTCCTCTTTTTCATCTAATGAGATTTCAGGTTCATCAATTTCTTCTTCCATAGGATCCTACAAGGCATTAGTCTCTTCCATTTGTGGAAAGCATCTATTAATATATTCAAGAATATAGCCATTTTCTTCCTTGAAATTATCAAAGCAAAATTTAAGTATACCATAAACCTCATATTTGTAGGGTGAATCATTAATATTTTCAAGCAAACTAGCAAGTTCAAAAGCACCCTTCCAAGCAATAAATTCCTCAATTTGTTCCACATCATTAAAGTCATAATTTCCCTTAACATAAGAAGATATGGTAACATCATCATTATACTCACGTTGAAAAGGGAGGTGTTTGTACATCCTACAGCAACAAGATTTATCAAAGAAATAAGTAACATTATAAGTAGAGCACACATTTCTAGCAATGGTATACAATTTATCAATTTGTTCCCATAAGTGTTTCCCTTTTTGTGACAAGCGGTGTTCCATATAATAATATTTTTGATCTTCTGTGAACCCACCTTGCCAATAATATTCCGTTTCAAAGAAACCAACCATTGGCAACAAGCATGATAAAGCAAGACAATAACAGACCAACGAAAATAACAGCTAGAGTAGGAACTATTTTTTTTGTATTTTCGATAAAGAAAGAAGCAAACAAGGCAGAAATAAAATCAGCTTGAACAATAGTGATTCCAAGTGGACTTGATAAATAAAGCTATGCTTCTCGGCAACGGCGCCAGAAAATAGTCTTGATGACCCACAAGTATAGGGGGTGTATCGTAGTATTTTTGAGGGAAGTGAAACCCAATTTATTAATTCGACACAAGGGGGGCCAAAGAATATTTATAAGCCTTAACAACTGAGTTGTCAATTCAGCTACACCTGGAAACAATCTTCCTCACAGCAATTTATCAGTAGCAACAGTTTTGTAGTAGGAATAGCAAAGTAACAGCAGTAGTAAAGTAAAGACAGCAGTGACAATAGCAGTAAACAGTGGGATTCGAGTGCGGTAGGCATAGGGATGGATGGACGGGCGTTGCATGGACAAGACAATTCACATAGCAATCAGAACATAGGGCAATTGCAGATAACTAAGATAAAGCATCCAAGTACTAGATAATCCTAGGCATGTGTTCCATATATAGTCATACGTGCTCGCAATGAGAACTTGCACAACATCTTTTTTCCTGCCAGCCCATTTGCAGCGGGGCCTCAAGGGAACTACTGGCAATTAAGGTGCTCCTTTTAATAGAGCACCGGAGCAAAGCATTAACACTCCATGAACACATGTGATCCTCACATCAAAGCCATTCCCTCCGGTTATCCCGATTTCTGTCACTTCGGGGCAATTGGTTCCGGACAACAACGTGTGTATACAACTTACAGATAAGACCATAAACAATACTATCATAATGAATCAATAACATGTTCAGATCTGAAATCATGGCACTTGGGCCCTAGTGACAAGCATTAAGCACAACAAGTCGCAACAAAGTCATAAAGCACTAATAAAAGATACTTGGCACCATGCCCTAACAATCTGATGCCATTACATGAACGATCTCATCCACTCCCTACCATCCCCATAGCCTACAGCGGGGGATTACTCACTCATAGATGGGGGAAACATGGATGGTCGATGGAGAAGCGATGGTGTTGATGATGGCGATGATCTCCTCCAATTCCCCGTCTCGGCAGGGTGCCAGAACGAAGTTTCTGGTGCTGTTTCGTGGAATCTAGTGGTGGCGCCGGAGCGGAACTCCTTCTGAAAAACGTTGACCCCCCTGAGTTTTTAGGTCAGAAGGCAACTTATAGGCGAAGAGGGAGACCGAGAGGGTGCCTGGGGCGGCCAGACCACCCCTTGGCGTGGCCAGGCTAGCCCGCACGGACAGGTGGTGTGGCTGGGACCCAGCCCCACTCCGTCTCATATTCTGGCTCCGGGAGTCTTCTGGTGAAATAGGATTTTTGGCTTTTGTCCCGTCCAATTCTGAGAATATTCATTTTCTGACTTTCCTAGAACCAAAAACAACAAAAAACAGGTAGCTGGCACTGTGGCTCTTGTTAATAGGTTAGTCCAAGAAATCATATGAAAAAGTACTCCAAAGTGTGGACAAAACACAAGAAAGTGGATAAAAGCATGCATGGAACATCAAAAATTATAGGTACATTTGCAATGTATCACTCCTCATGCTACTCAACTTTAGTTATCGGTATGTTCTTGTCATAGTAAATATGTGCGTATCATAGAGAACTGCCAACGGGGTACCCCTTGCCTGATGATACGGAAGAATCCCCATATCAAAATGACAAGGCAAGCTGACAATGAGTATCTCAGCAATCTTCTTATTTCTCTCTTTTCTCCTCCAATTCCCCGTCCTGGCAGGGTGGCAGAACAGAGTTTCTGGTGCTGTTTCGTGGAATTTGGTGGTGGCGGCGGAGCGGAACTCCGTCTAGAAAAACATCGAACCCCCTTGAGTTTTTAGGTCAGAAGGAAACTTATAGGCAAAGAGGGAGACCGAGGGGATGTCTGGGGCGGCCAGACCACCCCCTGGCACAGCCAAGCCTGGCCCGCGTGCCCAGGTGGTGTGGCCAGGCCCCAGCCCCACTCCGTCTTGTATTCTGGCTCCGTGAGTCTTCTAGTGAAATAGGATTTTTGGCATATTTTCCGGGATTTTTCCTGATAGTTGATTTTCCCCACAAAAACTAGACACCAAGGTAATTCTGCTGAAAACAGCGTCAGTCCGTGTTAGTTGTATCCAAATCACACAAGTTTAGAGGAAAAACAACAACAAAAGTGTTCGGGAAAGTAGATATGTTTTGGACGTATCATTCCCCTAGGCCCATAAAGGTGAAGTATCATGTAGTCGATGTTCACATGACACCACTAGAAGAATAGCACCACAACTTAAATATCAAACCATTAAATCCTTCTCAACACAATTGCACTACTAACAACATGACTTCTCCCATGTCCTCAAGAACTAAACGAACTACTCACAAGACATCATATGGATCAAGATCAGAGATGAAATAATGATAAGTAACAATATAAACATGAACAATAATTCAATGGATCCACTCAATAGCATCAACTACAACAAGTAATCAACACCAGGAATATTTCCCCTAAGAACTATGCAAGATTCAACCCAATTGTTACAGCGGTACGGAGTGGTGGTGATGGTGCTGGGGATGATGATGGTGGATATGATGGTCATGATGATCCCGATGAAGTCTAGCTTGATGACGGTGTTGATGGCGACGATCTCCCCTCTCCGGGAAGGAATTTCCCCGGCAGATTTTTGCCTGCCGGAGAGCTATTTCTCTCTATAGTTTCCGCCCCGCAGAGGCGACGGAACCTTTCTATGGTTGCTCCCCGAGTCTTAGGGATTCGAGGGGATTATATACGCCAAAGGGGGATGCCAGAGGTGGGCCAGGGTGGCCACACCACCTGGTGGCACGGCCAGGGGTGGCCCGCACCAGGGGTGGTGTGAGGCCCCTGTGGCCCATCTCCACTCCTCCTTCTGGCCTCCTTCGTCTTCTAGAAAAATAGGAATTTCCATATATTTTCTAGGATTTTCTGATCTTCGCCAATATTGCATCTGGACAGTGCTTTTTCCATTAGAATCCTGACTCCAGTGGTTCATCCTCCAAAAGTCATCAATCATGCAAAAATAGATGAAATAACATAAGTATCATCTCTTAATATGAAAATATATCAATAAATAACAGTAAATTATGATATAAAATAGTGATGCAAAATGGACGTATAAACTCCCCCCAAGCTTAGACCTTGCTTATCCCCAAGCAAAAACTGAGCTCAATAAACATGACTACAGGTTTATGGAGTGAATTGTCGATAAAGAGAATACGAACAAGAAGCATCATATTCATCAATACACAAATCATAATAGAAAACAACTCACTATTATATAACTTAACTTGCAGTAAGTAAAGGAAACACAATAAATATACACAAAGTAAATCATAATTGGTAATGGCAAACTTTGTTCTTGGTCAGAGAACGGTTAACAAGTTGCAGGAGTCACACATAATGGGGTTTTCAATGATAGCTTTCAAAGTAATATTCACTAAGATAAGAGCAGTGTGCAAAACAAGGAACATAAGGAACATGATTGAATAAATCATCATATGGATGATTGAATCACAACAACTCAAATACTTGCTTAAGATAGAAAGGAATAGGTTTACTGACTCAACTAAAAAGTAAAAGATAGGCCCTTCGCAGAGGGAAGCAGGGATTTCAAGTTTCATAAAGAGCTTCCAAAAATTATGGTACTTATTAGCTTTCAGCTCTCATTGCCCCTATCATAAGAATCTTGAGGTGATTAAGGTTAAAGTGACACAAATATGAGGATATGCTTGACAAGTTATAAGTTGAAAACCTCATGCCCCTTGCTTACGAGTACCGAACCTCATGCTACTCAACTTTAGTCATAAGTAAGTTCTTGTCATTGTAAGTACATGTATCATAGATAACCTCCAACGTGGTACCCCTTGCCCCATGACACAGGAGCTATCCCATATCAAAATGACAAGGCAACAGACAATGAGCATCTCATCGATCTTTTTATTTGCTATTTGCATAGGTTTTTATTGAGGATGTTTCACACAATGCTCACTATGGTTATGCTGCAAGTTTCCACCATGATTAGGCATGGCTTAGGCTAGCCGCCCAGGCGTTTCTCTAACACATATACAAACTCCATGAGCTTACAAGCTCCCCTTTTATTTCACACCGCCAGGATCCATAAACAAAAGAACATGATATCAACTAAATAATAAGTGCAATGTTGAAAGCGTTCCCCATGGTAACATGGTTCTGCTAATTCACAACTTATAAAGTGCAAGCATATAAGCAACATAGATGAACACAATGGTTCAAATTTATTAAGTGCAAGAAATTAAAGTGTGCCATCAAGTTTGTGAGAGCTTTAATCACTAATTTTCACATAACAAGTTTAATTTGGAAGGTAGATAAAAGCATGAATATACTTGAAATAGCAATAATGCTAATAGGTAGGTATGGTGGACACACATGGCATAGGTTTTAGTTCAAGGATTGGATGCATAAGAAGCATTCCCTCTCAGTACAGGTTTTTAGCTGGCAAGGCTGGGTAACAAGCATAAGAGTTGAAGGAAACAAACAAACATACAAGTGATAGAAACAATCATGCAATCTTCCTTGGAAACACAAAATATCTTAACTGGAGAATACTAAGCTTATGAGCCAAACAAGAACGAAAGATAATGAAATTATAGTTCTAAAAGTACTTTTCTCTTTTCCATTCAAATCTCAAATAGTGTTGCTACTGAACAGAGCCAGGTTTGCCAAAACAAACTAAATTTACTTAATGATCCCAAAGTGATATCAATACTAACAACAAGATCAATCATATCACAGAAATTGCAAACTAAAATAAGATGTGCAAAAAGTAAATGATAGAACTTCTCATTAATATTCCATAACGGCAACTCCCACCAAGGGATACATAGATAACTAGACAGAGGAGAGATACTTCCACAATGCAAACCATCCTATATGATAACTTCTCTATTCATGATATGACTATACTAAAAAGGTAAAAAAGATGAAAGATAATGATGTGATACTGTGACACTCCCCCAAGCTTGGAACAAACTAAGGGGATGCCAAAACCTGGTGATGAATTACTCCTTCGGTGGTGGTGGTGTTCTCTCGATAAGCTTTTCAATCAATTTCTTCAAATCCTCAATCTCAAAGGTGAGAGTACGAATCAACTCTGAATTTTGCTCGATGCGATTCATGATCATGTTGGGCTGTGAATCCTAGCCCTTGTGATTCTTTCCCCACTCTTCCTCCTTAAAGTTTTCTTTTCCTGCATGGTTAGACCGAGGCATATCCCAATTGGAGGGTAATTTTTCCTTAGGCATCTTTTGGAATTGCTGCTCATGTATGAGGGTATGGAAGGGATTCTTGTCGCATGGAGGAAGCGACCGTGAAGCTAAGCAAAGGCGCGGAACCATCCCTCCAGTGGACATCCATGCAGTCCTTTTGAGCTTGACAGGACGTGCCATCACTCCAATGTTTACAATGGTGGTGCTAGTGTGCGGATACTGGTCTTCCTTCACTTCCTCTTCAACTTCACCCTTGATCTCCTCCTGCTGCTTGGGGTCTTGGAGATCATCTTCCATAAGCTTCTTGCCCTTATGTTGGTGGAGACCATCGTGCTTCTAAACTTGAGAATAGTTCCTGACAGAAACATATCGAAACGAAAACACGACGAGAACACAATATACGGACCTCGGGGATCTGGGGGATTATATATTACAAAGTTTAACAACAAAAGGAGGGAACTGGGAGAAAACGGGTCGGAGACGGGCTCTGGGGTGGCCACACCCCCTGGTGGTGCGGCCAGGTGGGCCCGCACCACGGGGTGGTGTGAGCCCCCCGGGCTCTGTTTCCTTCCCTCTTTCGACTCATTATCTTCCATGTTAGATAAAAACTTCAAAAATATAAATTGAAAAGTTTTTCGTAGACCTTTTCTTACCAGAACTATTACCTATTCGAACACGGACACTGCAGGTTTCTAAATTTGGTTTTTAATAAATTCTTCCGGTGTCACCACTTGAACAATATATATATATATAACCCTAAAAACCCTATATATATATATATCTTCATTGTAGGAATCTCCAGAAATATAGTGCTTGAGTCTTTGACCATTCACCGTGTCATTACACCATTCTCTCCTAGCACTTGAAAATTTCTTTCATACAAAACTTCACACAATCTTCATTAGCAACATTAGTGCATATAAGATAATAAACCTTTTGGGTTCAGTTTCAACTGAAGTTCATCAGAACATAAGCCACTGTAATAACTCCTTTCGAAAACCCAAAAGAATTCAAAAAGGAAATCGATTTAAGAGGCAAATGCAAGAACGGCAAAAATCTGTCAAAACAGACCAGAAGGTAAAGATCATTTTTTTTAGAAAATCTTCTGTTGCTCAAATCAAAAAGTTCAAAACTAACGAAAGTTAAATAAAAACCTGGGGCATGCACATAAACAATTACAGATCAGTACGATGTTCTGTGATGTTTCATGATTTTTTATAGTGAAGCACAAAAATCTGTTTCGGGACAGCAACTTCCCCAAATCTTACTTCTCTCTCATTAGAGGTTGATCTTGACACAAAGACCAAACAAAATGGATAAGGAGAGGTTATTACAGAAGCAATAACTTCCAACACTCAAATAAACAAAAATAAAATGAAAGAAAAAAATATAATGGGTTGTCTTCCAAAAAGCTCTTTCTTTATAGCCATTAAGATAGCATGATAATTTCAATGATGCTCACATGAGAATATGAATTGAAGTAAAACAGAGCATCAAGAAGTAAATATACACATATTTAAGTCTAACCCACTTCCTATGCAAGGGAATTTTGTAAGAAAATAAATTATTGAAACCAAAGGCTTCTAGCATAGGAAGCCAAAACAAGTGCAACATAAAGACTTTCAGCATATAGCGAGGAAACTTAATATTATTGAGATGCATAAAAACATTTTTCCCTCTCTCATAATAACTTTCAGTATCATGAATAAATTTAATGATATAACCATCACATGAACCATAGTAGAAATGATCACTTATTCTGAAAGAAAACATAGGGACACTAGCTTTCCTAGTTCTACTAGGATGTGAAACAATATTAGAAGTATCCTTACAAAGGATAATGTGCCCATCTTCTACATGTTTAGTGACAAAGTCTTTCACATTTTCTATAGCAGGTTCAACATCTATTTGTTCATCAGGTTCTATAGCTTTCTTCATACTTTTGTTAACCATCCTAGCTATCATAGAATGTTCCTTTACCTTAACAAGGAAAGGTATTTTCTCAATGTAAGGATCAGGTAAAACACAATCAGCGGTATAAACTTTAGTATTTCTAGAAGGAACACAATTAACAATATGTTTATATGGCTCATGATACTTGTTCCATTTCTTTTTAGGAATTTCAGTATAAGAGGCAAAAGCCTTAAAACAATTTGCAATACTTTGAGAATCAAGACCATAATCAATACTAATATTATGAAAGTCATCAGTTCCCATAAAAAATTTAATGCATTCATAATCATAATTTATAACTGACTTTCTTCCTTTATCATTCTTCCATGCTTCAGCATTGTCTTGAATATGGTCTAGAAGATACCATTTAGCTTCTTGTTCCATACGTGTAAATGATACAGCACAAGAAGCATCTAGTAGATCCTTATCATGAAGAGAAAGCCTTGCATAAAAGTTATTGATAATAATATTATTAGGGAGCTGATGAATAGGACATTTGAGCATTAGTAACTTCAATCTCCCCCAAGCTTGGGCGGTACTCTCTCCATCACGACGCCAAAAGTTATATATTTGATTCCGATCTTTTTGAATCTCACTAGGAGGATAAAATTTGGAATAAAAGAGAGGTACAATTTCCTCCCATTCAAGAGATTGGCCATTCCTCAGCAGCTTATACCATTCCTTAGCTCTGCCCTTCAATGATACAGAGAATAACTTTTTCATAACTTGATCTGTTGTAATACCTGCAAACTTGAACAATCCGCATAATTCATGTATAAAAAGCAAATGATCACCGGGGTGGACAGTTCCATCTCCAAAAGAGTAGTTATCCATAACACGATCAACCATTTTTGTAGGTATTTTAAAAGTATCAATTTTAGCAGATGGTGGTTCATCTACTACCTTAGCATCGGTAGTAGCATTCCGAAATAAGAAACTAAGTGAACTATCCATATTGAAAATAAAGTAACAAACAGAAATAAACAATACTCTCAGTAGAAATTTCCTTTACCAGATCCACTCTTCAATAGTGCTTCACTCCCCGGCAATGGCGCTAGAAAATAGTCTTGATGACCCACTAGTATAGGGGTGTATCGCAGTATTTTCGATAAGTAAGAGCGTCGAACCCAACGAGGAGCAGAAGGTGTTGCCAAGTGGTTTGGATCAGGAATTCTCTGCAAATAGTTAGCAAGCGGAGTTTTAGGGGTTTTTGATTATGCAGATAAATAAAGTGCGAGAAAATAAAAGACAATAATAATAATTGCAGCAAGTGGCCCAATCCTTTCATTATCAAAGGACAAGCTGGTTGTATTACTTAAGATGACCAAACATTCTCAGGGACACATGGGAATATCGTCAAGTGCTTTCGCTTCATATAGTTGATTAATCTTCTTTGGTTGGATAAGTGTTGTGTGGGTGAACCTATGCTAATGTACTGAACTTCCTAGGACTAATACATACTTGTGATTATACCCCTTGAAAGCATCCGCAACTACAAGAAAGTAATTAAGATAGAAACCTAACCACAGCCTTAAACTTTGAGATCCTACACTCCCTTATGCAAAGGTTTCCTAACGGGGGGTTTACGTTTCTATCACTCCGGCAACCCCACGATTAGTAGCCAAATACATAATGAATTTCCCTAGGCCCATAAAGGTGAAGTATCATGTAGTCAACATTCACATGACACCACTAGAAGAATAGCACCACAACTTAAATATCAAACCATTAAATCCTTCTTAACACAATTCTACTACTAACAACATGACTTCTCCCATGTCCACAAGAACTAAACGAACTACTCACGAGACATCATATGGATCAAGATCAGAGATGAAATAATGATAACTAACAATCTGAACATGAACAATAATTCAATGGTTCCACTCCATAGCATTAACTACAATAAGTAATCAACACCGGGAAAGTTTCCCCTAAGAACTATGCAAGATTCAACCCAATTGTTACAGCGGTACAGAGTGGTGGTGATGGGGCTGGTGATGATGATGGTGGAGATGATAATGATGATGATGATCTCGATGAAGTCTAGCTTGATGACGGTGTTGATGGCGACGATCTCCCCTCTCCGGGAAGGAATTTCCCTGGCAGATTTCTGCCTGCCGGAGAGCTATTTCTCTCTCTAGTTTCCACCCCGCAAAGGCGACGGAACCTTTCTGTGGTTGCTCCCCGAGTCTTAGGGTTTCGAGGGGATTATATACGCCAAAGGGGGATGCCAGAGGTGGTCTAGGGTGGTTACACCACCTGGTGGCGCGGCCAGGGGTGGCCCGCGCTAGGGGGTGGTGTGGGCCCCCTGTGCCCATCTCCACTCCTCCTTCTGGCCTCCTTCCTCTTCTATAAAAATAGGAATTTATGTATATTTTCTAGGATTTTCTGATCTTCGCCAATATTGCATTTGGACAGTGCTTTTTCCATCAGAATCCTGACTCCAGTGGTTCATCCTCCAAAAGTCATCAATCATGCAAAAATAGATGAAATAACATAAGTATCATCTCTTAATATGAAATATATCAATGAATAACAGTAAATTATGATATAAAATAGTGATGCAAAATGGACGTATCAGGTCACAAAAATCAAATCTGTTTGCTATACAGGCAATGGTTTTGTCTTATATTATTAGATTTACTTTCTCTTTACATAATTTAATCTTTCCACTTAATTTCAATCAATGCCATGCACCAGCTGCTCAGATTTTTCTGCTACCATCCTCTTGTCAAGCTTGTGGATTCAAAAGGGGGCCATGTATGCCCTTCCAAAGGAAGAGGGAAGAAAAATGGTGCATGGCCACCCTTTGCAAAGGGTACGCATGGTAGCAGGTATGGATTCCAAGTGGTTTAGACCGACTTGATGTAAGATCTTGTATCTCACTTTTTTTGTCGCCTTACTTCTCTATCAATTTTATCATGAAGTTTATCCCTTGTGTCGCTCACCCCATTATAAACAAGATGTTTGGAAACGACAAGTTTCTAACTCTATATAGCGAGGGCCCTAAAGGCATGCGGCAACTATGTGATGTGGATGTCTCCCAAATGATGGCCACCACCTATTTGGGTGGCCGAGGTTTGTCCAAGTATGTCCATGAGAATGGTCTGAAGTAGGGGGACGAGGTAACATTTGATTTTAGCAAGCCTGGGCAGATACTTGCACGCCATCGTACACCTATTGACCGAAGGACCAAGAATAAAGGTAGTACTAAATAATTTTTTTCTGTACTCATCACAACCTCTAATTATTTTCTTGCGACTAACTGTTCTACACCATTGTCTTTACTCATCATATGACCCTAACCACTTCTGCAGTCCGCTTCCCCTTATGTACCACCCAGAAGGGTGCCAGCATCAAGCTGCTGGCACCGGCCCTAGCTCCTGCAACGGCACCTGTTGACCTCGGTAGGAGAAAGAATAGAGGTAGTAACTTAATTCGCTTGTATACTCTCATCTCTGTCTATGAGTTAAAGTTGTATAAGAAACCATTTTGCGTGTACACATCTCATATGCCTCTCTAACCACTCCTGCAATCCCCTTACCTACCCCACAGAAGGTAACCAGCATTAAGTTGTTGGCACCCGCAACGGCACTGGCCCTAGTTCCTGCTCCGGCACCTGTTGACCTAAGGAGAAATAATGGAGGTAGTGATGACTAGGTTCCTGCACCAATAATAGGGTTATTGCAGTACTTGTAGCAACAAATATTTAAAGAGTTTGTCCCGATGGGAGCTCGGCGAACATGACCCCACGGCCACGTTGTCAATGCGACCACGTTCGCACCCAAACTGTGGTTTGGAAATAGCCTATTCTATAAGTTGCTAGGATAAATGAATTTAAGATGTTTTGTAATAACTACTACTAGGACTAGAAGAAAACTAGAACAAAAGTAAAACTGAAAAGAGGTGAATGCAATGAGATGAAATATTAATTCTATGATTCCTCAAGTAATGTTGTGTACACCGGTATATATGATAAGTGCTTATGTAATAGTTGTTAACTATAATTGAGGAGGTCCCTCATATATCGTTGTCTCCCACCGCTGGTAAGTGGCAACTAGACAACTCAATTGTCCACACCCTCTTCAGATATGGGTCATCTCGTAAGAATAGTGTATTAAGGTAACAATACCAATCAAGGTAAACTAGAGCAAAGACAATAAGTTCTATGAACAACCGTACTCCTAAGCAAGAGTGGTAGTCACAAGATATCCCGTCTGTCACTTTGGGGTCAAGCAATTTGCAACACTATACCTATCTATATCATGAGTGATCTTGAGGGAACTCTGGGCGGTGCATCCTAAGCAGATATTGCCTCCGCAAATCACTTATAGCAAATAGCCTATTAGTTCTACCTCTGTAAGAGTAGAGACTAATGATAATTTTTGTGACACTTTGTGAATCCCTAGTAAATTCCTCAACAATGGATTGGACGTCTCCAATCACTAGAATAATATCATGAATAGAACAATATAAAGAGAAAGCACAAACATATTTTAACAAGAACACACCACACTTCAATTACTAAAATCATCATAACATTATAAAAGGGGGTTTAAGCCATGTTACATCCCATCACGGAGATCATGATGGGGAAGGATGAATGAGTAGTAGCGATGGAGATGGTGCTTAGGATGTTTTGTGATTTGCTACAAAACTAAGAATGACAGTAGAGTTTTTGCTACATATATAGCATTTTTGCTACATATGTTGGGAAACTCATAGTCAAACTCCAAGAGTTTACTATTTTTGGATTGTCCAAAGGCCAGTTGAGTTGTTAGCATCCCATGTTGTGTGACAGTGGTGCAAGACACGCATAAAGTAATCTCTCACTTTGATTTCCAAGATAAAATTTTGGCATATGTAATCTCGATACTTTGAAACATCATTTCTTATTTGACAACTCACTTAGTAAGCATCTATTAAGGCCATCATTTCCAACACTATGGGGTCATGCTACTCCATAACCATTCACTTAAGACAATTCTGAACAGTGACAACTAGCAAGTTTCGAAGAACTTCTTTATTATATTTTTTCCTTTTCGAAATGTAGAGAACATGGCAATGTATATTTGGAGGATCACAATATTTTTCACAAGCTAGATAAAAGTTGAACAAGGTGCATCAAAGCTATGGATTGTCTCCTATGGGGCCTAACATGAGCAAGTATATCCCTTATATAAATATGAACAAAAACTCACCTAAGTAAGCATTCAAAAACAGAGGGATACACAATAGCATGAAAACTTTTTAAGATAAAGAACTTTGCACAAGACTCTACGCATGCAAAATAACCTCCGCAAGCTAATAATACCAACTTGAGAAGATCATGAAAACAAAAGAGAAAATGCAGTTACCAAAAGAGAGTATAAGAAGTGCTTACCTCCCCAAGCTTAGTTAAAGCAAGGGTGACACACTTTATCGTTGAGGTCCTTTTAACCTCTACTTTGATGGACAAAGAACCTTTGCTTCAATGAATGCTTCACGATCTGGTGTATGCCTTCCTTAAGAACCTGGTAGGAACAATAGTAGAAACAAGACAATATTTTTGTGTTTTTGAAGACTCGGGTTTGGCTCACAAGTGATAGAAATACAATTCCCACTGAGTCGATTCATCAACCTAAGCACCAAACTTAAGTCAACAAACTAGTTCTAGAAGTGGACTCTCCTAGATTGTGATGAGGTGCAAGTGAAACATGATATGAGACACGAGTGTGCAGCCCCTATGTGCTTACTTAAAATAGGTTCGAGTTGGAAGGTTTTACCAGACACTGATTGTTGAAACGTTGAATTGAAGCAACCAAGTGGCTCATGCGAGTGTTTACACGGTTGGCACTACCGTACATGTCATCACATAAGGTTCAAGTCCCTGTTAAAATAACACACAAAATAAAAGACAATGGTTTGGTGTACGAACGAAGTTCGTTCACCCAACTAATGAAAGAAAACGAAAAGAAAACATGAACTACTAAAGAGAATTACAACTTAAGGAATTTCTGAGATAGAACTTTATTGTTTACATATTCTCGGCTTCTTTAAAACATGGGAGAAGCTCCCAGGTGGTGTTTCGAGGTTTCTAGAAGAAGAAGGAAAAAGAAAGAATGAAATTTTGAGCAATGGTTACCTTCCAGCTGGCGTTTGAGGGGTTTTCCCAACTATATGAGTGCAACTATATGGCCGGACCAAAAAGGTCGCGCCGTATAGTTGGTCGTTAAACTTACAGTACCTTGAACATCGAAGGGTAGATGGCGTCGATATCTATATAGCTACAACTATACGGTCGGACCAAAAAGGTCCCGCCCTATAGTTGGTCATTAAACTTGCAGTACCCTGCAATAGAAATTCGGAGATGGGGTAGATAACTATACGACCGCAACTATACGTCCGGAAAAATTTCCTGCCGTATAGTTGATCGTTAAACCTTCTGGAAACGCCAATCTTCACCTATTTCTTTGAGGATTCGTTATTAACCTAAAACTTAGTAAACACCATGTTTTGACGGTAAAATAACAACTTTAATTTTTGACCAACAAATACATATAATTGAAGGATTCACCTGAAACTGATTTTCTCCTCCTTTTTACCAAGTTTATGCAACACATAATATAGTGACAATAAATTCTACCTTTTGAAAACTACCACAAGATTACTCTAATAGCAAGACACGCGAAGAATAAAAGTGCCAATGCAACATGAATGCAACTAGACTCGAGACACAAAACTAAGAAAGACACCTAGTAACTTCCGGGTTGCCTCCCAGGAAGCGCTCTCTTCAAAGCCATAAAGCCAGGCTAGGATGCTCCATACATTTGCAACCTGGATCCCGGGGATATCAACTGGAGGTGAGGTTGTACATACCAGCTTGGAGCATCTTGAAGTAGAGTTCGGTCAGAGTCGTACCCGCTTACGGTGCATCGGCATCATATAGATGAACAAGTTCTCGCTTTCAAGCGACTGGTGATGCACCAAGCTTGGTGAACATGCCTCCGTGTATAGCTGCAATGAGAGGATTTGAGATTCATATAAAATTCTTAAATATTTACCTTGGTTACCTATGTAGGGGAACAGTTCATAGTATTCTTCCTTCGTAGCAGGGAGTTCAGGACCCTGCATGTTAGTAAAGCAAGGTTCTATCTCTAGTTAATTATTATTAATGCTCTCCATTTGAGTGTCAAGGAACAAGGCCTCCGCAAAACAATTATCAATAGTTTTAGCATCATAAAAATCACTACTAGAGTGAGAGGCATCACAAACAAAAGTTGTAGTGTGACTCTCTTTGTCAACCTCACCTTATTGTTCCTCCTTTTCATCGACTAGTGTTTTAATAGCAATGATAGAGTTAATAGTAGGAGTCGAAGGTGTGAGCGGGTGATTAATCCGTTCTTCCTCCTTGTGCTCCTTTTCCTCTTTGCTCTTTAGTGAGTACTGCAAAAGGTTATCTTTCTCCATGGCGGTTTTAGACCGCTTCAAATAATATAATACCAATGCATTATTACTTAAATTATTGTTGCAAAAGAGGAATATGAGGTATACTAAATTAAAAACTCCATCAAGTGCTTCACTTTCAACATCAATACTTCCTAATCTAAATACCATTTTAGATGCACCTTTGAAAACAAAATATTCTAGTACTTCCAAACTAGCATAGGATTTATCTCTATTATAATTTGCTAGAATTGGATTGTTGGAACACTTATATTGAAAATTAAGGTGGTCATCTGTTATACAAATTGTGCAATAAGATCCATCATTAGCACGCAACCATAATGAATGCCTTTCCAATTGGTCCAGCAATTTCTTTATAAGATCATGTCTAGCAACTAGGCTTGATGAACTGGAATCCTATATCTCCTCC
The DNA here is from genome assembly GCA_910589775.1 of Avena eriantha. Taxonomy (NCBI): domain Eukaryota; kingdom Viridiplantae; phylum Streptophyta; class Magnoliopsida; order Poales; family Poaceae; genus Avena; species Avena eriantha. Next base: position 526,078,737 of record OU342745.1, read on the forward strand.
AATGCTTGTATTATCTCTTGAAAAAATTTATCTCGGAAGACATGCTTAGTAGCAATAATTTTGTAATTTTTTTTGTTTTCAATATAAAAGAAAGCAGTAAGATAATAGCAACAAACTGAAATAAACTATGTATGAGTGAATAACCGAACGCTTTGCTCCTCGGCAATGGCTCTAATTTGGTGATTGTGTTCCTGCACCAATAGCAGGGTTATTGCAGTACTTGTAGCAGCAAATATTTAAAGAGTTTGTCCCGATGGGAGCTCAGCGAACACGACCCCGCAGCCATGTTGTCAAAGCTACCACGTTCGCACCCAAACCATTGTTTGGAAATATCCTATTCTATAAGTTGCTAGGATAAATGAATTTAAGATATTTTGTAATAACTACTACTAGGACTAGAAGAAAACTAGAACAAAAGTAAAACTGCAAAGAGGTGAATGCAATGAGATGAAATATTAGTGTTATGATTCCTCAAGTAATGTTGTGTATACTAGTGTACATGATAAGTGCTTATGGAATAGCTGTTAACTATAATTGTGGCGGTCCCTCATATACCGTTGTTTCCCACCGTTGGTAAGTGGCAACTAGACACTCAATTGTCCACACCCTCTTCGAACATGGGTCATCTCGTAAGAGAATAGTGTATTAAGGTAACAAGACCAATCAAGATAAACCAGATCAAAGGCATTAAGTTTTATGGACAACTATACTCCTAAGAAAGTGTGCTAGTCACAGGATATCCCGTCTGTCACTTTAGGGTCAAGGAATGCGCAACACTATACCTATCTATATCATGAGTGATCTTGAGGGAACTCTAGGCGGTGCATCCTAAGCTGCTATTGCCTCCACAAATCACTTATAGCAAATAGACTATTAGTTCTACCCATGTAAGTGTAGAGACTAATGATAAGTTTTGTGACACTCCGTGAATCCCTATTAAATTCATCAAAAATGGATTGGATGTCTCCAATCACTAGAATAATATCATGAATAGAAAAATATAAAAAGAAAGCACAAACATATTAATTAACAAGAACACACCACACTTTAATTACTCAAATAATCATAACATTAATAAAAGGGGGTTCAAGCCATGTTATAACCCATCACGGAGATCATGATGCGAAAGGATGAAGGGGTAGCGGCGATGGAGAAGGTGATGACGGCACAGTGATGGTGGTGTCGGTGTGGTGATGGCAGCATCCTCCTTGTCCTCCTTTTATTGCTTGGATGGCTTGATGGTGTTGATGGAGATCTGGATCTAAGTGGAGTTGTAGAGGCTATGGAGGCGGCACGGCAGCAAGCCGCCGTCGTGGAGGCGGTAGATGGGATCTAGATCTTATATATGGTGTATGGTGGCTTCCGCCTCTCTTCTTTGACTCATCCCTCCTTTATATAGGCCTTGGGGTGCCCTAGGGTTCCCCCAATACTGTCATATGACTTAGGAAAGGTTCTAGAGCTTCCGGAGGGCAAAATCCCGTCGTTTGCGACCTTTTTGGCAACTATACGGTGGGAGCTATATGGCCAGAATTTTTGCTCCCGCCGTATAGTTGGTCGTTAAACCTTTGGTACTCTTTAGTATTTTGGTCGCCATTTCTTCATACAAACTTCGTTTTGGGTGTTCTTGGGCTCATTGAGTTCATCTCATCGAGGGCTACAACCCTGTTGTCTTGGATATTTATTTTGGGAAGCTGGAAAATTTCACTTTTCCAACACCTCAAATGGCTAATTCTGGTCCCTGCAGCTCCTCCATACTATGCTCTCTTTGTTCCTTTTGCCTTTGTTTTATCCATAATCATCACCAACACCTACACACATGTCAAAGACAAGGAAGAGGGATAAAATTCTACCTAAACTACTAAACGTGCAAAGCTCATATTGAATTTAATAAAAACAAGTAATCATGCATATCAGGCATAGCAATAGTTAGATGGAGCATGATATGATAGGCAAATGACACAATTTATATCGCTAAAAAGTGTTTATTATCATAGCCATTAGGTAGTAACTTAATTTTCTTGTATACTCATCATATCCTCTGATCACGGTCTTGTGAGTAACTATTGTATAAGAGACCACTTTGCTTGTACACTTCTCATCTACCTCTACCATCCCTGCAGTCAGCTTAGCTACCCCTCAGAAGGAATCTAGAATCAAGCTACTACAGCCGGCACCGGTTCTGGGCCTTCTGGCTCCTACACTAGCCCCTCTACAATTAGTGGCACCATCTCCTACACCAGCACAAGCCCCAGCACAGGCACCGGCACAAGCTCCTTCATCACCTCGGGAAGCACCTTGTCAGACCATATCCTACACATGTGTCATCACAAGGTCGCACTGGATTATGTTTGTCAGTATATGGCGGCAGATAAACTGCTATGAATGCATTCTCAAGTTTCACATGATTCAGTGCATTGCTCTTAGTAATTATGCGTTTATCTCTTGCTTTGACTCAGAAATTGCCTAAGAGTGCCACAAAGAAACTCTAGGCCAGACGAAAGGGCACAATATTCTTCACGATGCAGAGCGAAGGATTGCAAATCGAGGGACGCTACGCCATTAACTCGACTGATGGGCGCTTGGCAGCTACTTCTAGGTGGATCAAGTTCTGGAAAGCAGCCAAACTTACTATTGGAAGAACGGTCAAGGTCGATGTATCTGGCTGTCCTAAATGCTGCATGCTGTTCATGAACTTCCTAGTTGTCTAGCTCTTTAGCTGCATGCTATTGTAATTAATAATGTGTTTATCGTATCTCCACTAATCATATATGGTGGTAAACGTATGATAACCTTTTGCTAGATTGGAGCTATGACTAGTATGTATTGGTATGGTATATCTATATCTATATGACACTTCCCTATATGACCAAATATTATGACAATGATTGTGTTCCATTGATCGAGTGTGTTTGGAGAAAAGGGCAAACTGATTGCGTTGCATGGTTTTTAGAGCTAAAACAAGAACTGTCTCTCTCTGTAGTGATATTGAATTTCAGTGCTTGTATTGCTAAATTAGTCACTTTGAAATGCTTCTGAATTGGTCAAGTGATGCTGAATATGAACTAGGAATCTATCGATTGTTTATGTCTTATTATTCTTTACTCCTTAATCTTTCAAATGGTATTGAATTTGTCAAAAGTTATGTCGTTGTTGCTGGCGGCTCGCTCTAGATCTTTTGCCTTTGTGTCATCGGAACCATTGGATGCATTTTGTATAGAGATGAGAGGGTAAAGATGTACAGCGTGATCTCACCAAGTAAAGTCATTGGATACCAGCCTTGTTTTGGCGCATGTGGTGTGTGTTCATTAGATATTTTTACATGAATATATGTCAAAGGAATTATCGCTTTTTTTCTTCCCTCGATGAGGTCTATGTTTGAATATGGCGTGCCACAGCCCACTGAAATTTGAGATAGGAGCCAATTGACCATAGCCAAAAAACTTTTTAATTTGGCCTTTTTGGCATTGCCCCCCCCCCCTCTAAAAAAACTCTGCCTACCCATGTTTTTAAGAAACTAATCGATTATGTGGCTTTTTATAAATCGAGGTTCCAGTAGCACTGCTCTTTTATTTTAAGAGAGATAACATGGATACACAAAATATTTTTTAGAAGATTGATACATAAGTTGTAGTACTAATACATGTTTAATGATTCAATTTCTATAAGTATCTTTGGTGTAGTGGCAAAACACTCAGTTTATGTCTATTTGATTTGATTTGAAGGTCTTTAGGTCGAATCCCATGTGTGTACATATATATATATATATATATATATATATATATATATATATATATATCTTGGGTTAACTTTTTTTGAGAAACGGTTTACTTTTTGATATCGCTTATGGAGAGGCTGACATCGCAGACCCACCAGCCTGCATCATCCCTCGAGTTTAATGGTCAGGTTTGAAAAAAAAGTTAAATACTTGTACAGAGAGGCTGGCATCAGGGACCCACCTGCCATAACATACGAGGATGCATCTGGGACCCACAAGCCAGAACATACCAGAGAGGCTGACATGGGGGCCTCGGCAGCAAGACCATACACAGCTACCACGTCGAGCAACGTTGCCAAGGTCAAAACAATGGACACGGCCAAAAAAAAAGTCCATCATACGCAGGTTTGATTTATAGAGAGACCAGCATGTGGGACCCATAGCACGGCTTTATACAGGTTCTTCCTCGAGCAACGTTGACAAGTTCTAAACCGGGAGTCGTGAGTGAGAAAAAAGTCCAGCATGCACACGTTTCTTCTAATGAGAGGCTCACATGGGGGACCTAGCAGCCTGGAAAAACGGCTGTTGCATCGAGCAACGCTATCAAGTTCGAAACACGGAGGCGTGACCGAGAGCAAAAAAATCGATCATACACACGTTTCTTCTAATGAGTGGATGACATGTGGGACCCTGCATCATGGTTAAACAGTAGATGCAGCGAGCAATGTTATCAAGTTCAGAACACGGAGGCGCGACTGAGGGAAAAATTCTATCATACACACGTTTCTTCTAATGAGAGGATGACATGTGGGGTCCAGGAGTTTGATTAAATGGTAGATGCATCGAGCAGCGCTATCAAGTTCGGAACAGGGTAGCGCGGCAAAGAAAAAATTCCATCATACACACAATTTTTATAATGTGTGGCTGACATGGAGGACCTAGCAGCATGACTAGACGGTAGATATATCGAGCAACGTTATCGAGTTGAAATCAGGGAGGCAATAGCCAAGGGAAAAATTCCATTATACACACATTTCTTCTAATGAGAGGATGACATGTGGATCCCAGGAGGTTGATTAAATGGTAGATGCATCGAGTAATGCTATCAACTTCGGAATAGGGTAGCACGAGCGAAGGAAAAAATTCATCATACACACGATCCTTATAATGAGAGGCTGGCATGTGGGACCTAGCAGCCTGAATAAACGGCAGGCGCATCGAGCAATGTTATCGATTTCAAATCAGGGAGGCGCCACTGAGAAGTATGGTCCGCTAGAGACACTAATGTCCGGGACCCACATGCCTCAAAAGACTTCGGCGAGTCAACATCGTGAGAGCAAACAAAAATCTTGCTTCTGCCACGCGCCAGCCAAGCTTCCTCCATATTTTTAGTGGTTCTATCATAGTAGAGGGCTGCGAAACCGGAAAAAAAAGTTTTCCATCAGCCACGGCCGAAACGAGAATTTTGCCGCTGAAGACGCGCCTTCTACGACGACCGTTGGGCCAAGTCGTTGCTTAAGGAAACTTTTCTTGTAGTGAAAGGTGTGCATTAGAGACATAGAACAATGTTGTCTCACTTCTTTCTCTTTTTTTGAGCTAGTACCACGGTTTGATCCACAAGGTTAACTTTGGCATGCATCACAATTACCACTAGACTTTATTTCAATCAAACAATTCATTTTATGAGTGTCGTCAAGACTATCAAAATATGTATGGGGTTAAGTATCATCAAGGGTATACTCTCAAGACAATCATTCATCAAACAAGTCGTAAATTTCAGACTTTTTCTTCTTATACTTGTTTGGCAATATTATTTCCAAGGCAAGACTCGGTTAACTAAATAACTAGAGAAAGAGCGTCAATAACTAATCATCATACTAATAAAAAGCCTTACTCCAACCATATTAAATAACTTCCCACTAGCATGGCATCTTAGCAAATCAACCAATTAAAATAAACAACTCAAACTTCATAAGTGGGAGACATAGGACATACCTCTCATAAGTGACTTCATGATCCTCTTTCTTATAGGGATGTGTTCCTTCAAAACTCAAACATGATTACTCTCATAATGATATTAAAGCAAAGAGGCAAAGTGTGACTCCACATTTACGAAAAAAGGAAAAACAGAAAAATCTTTTTGTATTTTTGAGGATAGGGATTAAATAATAGAAAAGAACTTGCGACCAAGCAAGGGTTTAAGAAAAGAAAAATAAACGAAAACAAAAACAAATTAAAACGAAAGCAAACTAAAAAGCAAAGGAAAAAAGCAAAGTGTTGGAATAAGCCAACACGAGTGTTCCAAATCTCCCAAGGAGCTAGAGTACAACCTCGTTATTGCACAAATAGATTTTCCAGGGAACACATCCCCAAGCCCAGGCTTTTGCCAACCCTTTTTGTTGCTCATTATGGTGGCGGTGGACAATCTCCCACGTTCCATTGGCTGCTCCAATCATGGAACTAGGTGGTGAGGCTTGCAGTAGCATCTCGAAGGTTGATGGAGAGATTGTTCATGTTATGAATATTTCCTTCGAGTGCGTAGATGTCTTCATAGGTGGTGTAGTAGTTTGGCAGCTGCTCATCTTGTGCGGGTCCTCCTTGTTCTACTTCTTCATCTTCTCCTCCTCACATGGGTATCTCTTGTTGGGGTAGAGTATCTTCAACTTGCGCATTAAAACGAAAATGTCCATCCTCAATAGAGAATAAACCGTTAGGCAAAGGATCTAGGATCAAGTGATCCTGCTCTAGGTATATCGAAGAAATATCTACCATGATTTTTAGAGATCATACCACATGCTCTTAGAGTAGAAAGACCGAGACGGTGACTTCCTTTCAATGGTTGGATGTTACCTAGGTTGATGTGAAGTGCACGTGTAAGAACGATCACAACTCCTACTCCGCATATGGGTCCTCAAGACTGAAGAGCCTGATGCTTAAAACACGAGAAGAGCGCCCAAATTTGGCATTAAGTTACAATTAATAAGAGCAGCTTTTGAGAGGATCAACATGTCCTCCTCATTAACTCTAGTAAAGTCACCACGTGCTTACAAAGTGTTAGCAATCACATAAATAAATATCGAATAGTAGGATGATCAATTTGGTTCCCCTTGGGTGTGTTTCCATGAATCTTCATTAAGTTAAAGTATTTAATAGGGGAAGTATCTAAAAAAAGTAGTTGTGCATACATCGGTGGTGTTGTTGGCAAACCCAAAGCATTAAACCCATTGGCTGAGTGTCAAAGTGTACTCGTTGTTCATAAGGCGGAATTTGATGTGATCAACTTCGGGCCTTTGTTCCTCGGCAAAACCGTAAGGATCCACCGTATGTGTCAAGATGTTGAAGAACTCAAGCGTCAAGCGGCGATACGTGGCAACATCCTAAAAGAAAAAATTATACAAACCAGCATTATTGCAAAGTAAATTGAAATCAGCACGAATGCGAAGTTGGTTCAGGATATAAGGACACGCCCACTTGGTGGACTTGATTTCTCAGAGCTTGAGACGATTGAAATGGTTCAGCTGGAACTCCTTGGTGAACTCGATGCCAAGTGACACGGGGGTCAACGTCTCAATGGGTGGTGCGGAGGACTTCGCAGCCATCTCACATGTACGACTCCTCGTGTTCATATAATAAATAAAAATAATACAAAGTAAATAGAGATTGCTAAAAAAAATTTGGTCTAATAGAAACATAGCATAAGTGATTCTTTACACTAACTACAAAAGAAACTCCTCTAAAAACAATGCTAAGCATACTTAATATCAAGATTTGAATCAAGAACAAGACCAAAGTCTAGATTGATAATGATGAAAGATTGAGTGAAGCTTTTGCACAAATAAGTTGAGGATCGGAGGAGAATCATACCTTAGATCGCGTGAGTGCGAAGAATTGAAGAAACATTAAGTAAATTTGAAGATCCAATGGAGGTGGTTTGGAGTTTGGAGGAAGAAGAACGAGAAAGATTGATTTTGGGGATTTTTAGGTTACCTCCTCGACCTGATTATGGCGGCCGCGTACATGGTATGGGCGGGCGGTACGGGCGGTGCCCGCCCGTACCGGGTGACTTACCTTGGGGGCGACGGCTACTCCCGGGTGGTGCACTCGGTACGGACGTGCAGTATGGTCGCACGCGCCCGTACGGCTGGTCGTTATTGATATGGTACCTTTGCTTGAAAACTGATGTTTGCTTGAGGGTATGGTACGGGCAGGCAGTACGGGAGCGTCCGACCGTACCAGTGCTCTTTACCGGTACTGATGCCTGCGGCAAAAATCAGAAATTCTATCTCCCTTTGGCTTGATGTGGTACAGGCGCATGGTATGGTCCCTTCCGGTTGTACCAATGCTCGTTAAGAACACTGTGAGCTGCAAAATTCAAGAATTTTGATTAGTAGCTATGTGTGCCTTTACTCATATTATCAAAGAACAAAATAACATCAAATATACTAAGTAAAGATCCAGCAATACTTCTTATGCCATGTGTTAGTAAAATAAAATATAGAGGATTACCTTATTTCTTCTCCTCTCTCTCCATAGGTCTTCTTGAACACTCTTTATTATTAAAAACAAACATAAACAAAACTAACACAACTAATACATAAAGAAAATTTTATTTCACATGGGTTGCCTCCCATGAAGCGCTTCCAGTTAAGGTCAATTAGCTTGACCTCGATGGCAATCACTTAGGTTTGTGAAGTGGAACACCCAATCCAAAGTAGTTGTCTTTTAAAGTAATTACACCATCATCATCATTAGGCTTGGCCTTCTTTTTTCTAGGGAAGTGGACTACCAAAGGATCTCTAGATGGTAGCCCTATTCTCACATTCCCTTCATGTAAATTAGTCAAAGCTTTAATAGTTCTTAGGAATGTCCTACCTAGAATTATAGGTGCTATGGGATCTTCAGGCATGTCCACAATAACAAGATCAACAAGAGTGGGACTACCTTTAATTTCAACGACTATATTTTCTTTGATCCCAACAGCTTGTTTATAAGTTGAATCAGCTAGATGGAGTCTCAATTCAATTGTAATAAATGGCCCCAAGTTTAATTTATCGAATAAGATTTTGGAAATTGTTGATACGCTCACACCAAGATCACAAAGTGCGGATATCTCATTGACTCCCAACATAATTTTAATAGTGAGCTCAAATATATCATCTAGCCTAGCTGGCAGCTTATCAGCTAGTCTTTTATACTCCATCTCTAAATCACGAACTTTAGATGCTACTTGTTGTATAAATTATTGATACATTGCATCATTGCCTTGTTATATACTTGGATTCTTTACAGTGATCATCTTCAATAGATCTTCCATGGTATATTCTGGTATTGGTGTATTGCTCTAATCCAGCTCTTCAGGTTTTTCTTCATTGATTACTACCCTCATCATCTTGTGGTCTTCTACCGGATTTGGCTCGGGTTTTCCAGCAAACTTTGCTAGTATGAGAGCTTAGTTCTCAGCTACCTTACCCAGATGAGCCTCCACGGCATTTGTCCTTTCCTGTAGAGCATGCAATCCTTTCTAATTGCAATGGCCTGGTTAGATAATTTTCCTATACTACTTCCATGGTTCTCTGTGATCTTAATAAGCATATTATTTTGCTCGGTTTGAGCTTGTATAAATGTTCTAACAGTTTGCTCAAACGGGAGATTGCCATGATTTGCTCCATTAGTATTATTATAATTACTGTAAGGAGCTCCGGCAGGATTAGCATGATATTTTTGAACATTAGAAGCATAATTATTTTTCCATGCAGGATTAAAAGGAGTGTGAGCTATAAAATTAACATCATTAACATTGGTAGTGATAGCATTAACATGGGTATCTTCTTTACCCTTTACTAAGCTAAGCAACTCATCTACCTTAGATGTAAGCTATCCATTATTTACCTTGGTAATTGAACTTACTCTCTTCGAGGTTCTTTCCACATGCCATTGGGCATGGTTATTTTGCATATCATCAAGTAACTTCTTTGCAACACTCACTAGCATAGACTTAGACATTGGGTTAAGACCATTATAAAACAAATGTAATATAAGCCACTCTTCCATCCCATGATTAGGACAGTTCATTACGGCTTCTTTCATCCTTTCCCACGCAAGTACTAGTGGCTCACGGTCTTCTTGTCTAAAGCTTGTAATGTTGGATCTTAGCTAGGGGAAATTTAGTCATAAACAAATTAGTACATTCCTCCCAAGATTTAATAGTGCCCTTTGGTAGATCTAGCAACCAATCCTTAGCCTTCCCTCTAAGAGAGAAACGAAACAATCCTAGTTTAAGAGCATTTGGATCTACATCCTTAATATGCATCATGTCGCAAATTTTAGTAAAAGTATTTAAGTGCAAACCCGAATCTTCAGCGGATGAGCCCCCAAATTGGTTCTGTTGAACCAAACTTAAAAGGTTAAGCTTTATTTCATATGTTTCTGCATCAACTACGGGCTGAGTGATGGATGCACGAATAAAATCATCAGTGGGAGTAGAATACTCCCCTAATCTCTTTTGAACCATGGCTCTTATATTGTTGGTATTTTTTCAGTAATAAAAATGAATAATAAGTAACTAATTTTTTTGAGTTTTCAAATAGATAACAAGAAAGTAAACTAATAACAAGAATTAAACTACAACTAATAATAAAACTAAAAACAAGGTATCTAATGACCTCACAAGGATAGTGAAATTGCTTTCCCGACAATAGCGCCAGAAAAAGGGTTGATACCTTTGATCCGGATTCACGGATGTAGTATAATAGCTTTTTCCCTAGAAGACCTAGGTTTAATCGAACCTCGGAAAGCAATGCTAAATGGAAATAAAAAAGGACACGTCTACAAAGACTTTGTTTGTTCGTTTTACCTTAGTTTACCGGACCAATCTAGTTTACTTTATAATGGGTTTGAATCAAATGGATCGAGATAGGCCAGATTGAAGATCCACCTGCAGCTGCACATCAAATGGGATAAACGATAATAATAAGCATTGTCATGTATAATGTTTGAATGGAGATAGTCTCTTGTGGGTAACACATCCTAATATTCTAGAGCCCCTGTGATGCAGCCGGCATAGCAATAGACTTTTAATCCAATCGAGTGCACACCGAAGCCACAGGTTACAAATGATTATTAAGTGTAAAACACATACCAAAGATTTAAGTGATGATGTTGTTGTTGATCCCGAATGGGGCGCTAAGCAAAGACCGTGCTACCCTTTCTGTCACTAAGGTTCCTATGAGATCGCCGCTAGCCAAGTATCTCACCTCAAGCCTTTATCAATCTATGGGACTTGGGTACCTACAAGTCCATAGATCGAGACAAGAGATGAAGAAACAAAAGATACAAATCCCAATTGCAAACAAAATACAATAATCCCATGATCTAGATGCACATAATCGTTGCGAGGTTTCTCCCTAACCCGCAGCCCGTGAGGACTACTCACTCATAACAAATAGATCGGAGATAGAAAATATCATACAAATACTTAAATTGAAATCAAATATTCTTACAATGGTCACTGAATCACAAGGAGATCTAAAGTACAAAGCAATGGCTATGGCTAGTGGATGGATGGATGGTGGAAGTGATGATCAATGGATGAACAATGGTGTGGATCTCCGTGGTGGTGTTGTGATGTAATCTGAGAACAGCGGCTCTCTGGTCGGCGGCTGGAGCCTCAAAATATATAGGTGTCTTCACGAAAGTTGTAGGGTTTGACGAGACGAAGCCATCACCAACTAGTATGGGTGAGCGGTACGGGCGGGCCCTGCCCGTACCAGTGGTCGTTGGGCGTACTAATGCCCTGGAACTGCTTCCCAAATACTTGGTCGTGTGTACTTCCTCAAAATCCTTCATTATGACTCCTTATTTCGCATTAAAAGCCGTGATTTCCTGCACAACATAATCAAAGAGAAGTTTTGCATATCTTTGCAATTATTAATCATTAGTGGCAAGGATTGAGAGTTTCTTTGGAAATTGCTTGACCAAAATCAATGTTTAAACATAGTGGAAGATGGCAAAAATCGGAGCCATCACTCCCCTAAAAAGAGGACATCCACTAGGTGCCAGAAATTCGCCGAAACAGAAATGAATTGACATTCCGGTGAAACAATGGTAACCCAAAATGAAATCCTTGTACAAAACAAAGGAAACACATAACACAATCTAGTCGATGTCTCCGACAATGCGCATACATGCAACACTCCTTCACGCTTCCTCCAACAATGACTAGGAGTAGGAGAGTCGGAGGAGAAGTAAAGTGTGAGATCTTGTAGATCTAGAAGTGCAAGATCTTTCACTTACATATGTGTGTCAACCAATAGAGGTTTAGCAAGCTTCTATGGTGAAACAATGGAGAAAATGAGGTGGGGAGGAGGAGGGGGTGACCAGATCTATCTTTGTGTGGAGGAGAAAGTAAGTTAGAGAAGTGAGTGGGGTGTAGGTGGCTACATGCATGTGCCAAAAGTGAAAAAGGTGGATAGATTACTCGAGGCGCATCCCCTACAAGATGCACCTTGTATAGTTAAATTACCCGAGGCACATCTTGTAGGGGATGCACCTCGAGTATCTAGCGCCTGCCACCCTCGGGCCCACCTCAGTTACTCGAGGCGCATCTAATAGCGATGTGCCTCCAATATTGAAAATTACCCAAGGCGCATATCAGCTGGTGCGCCTCCAATATTGGGGAACCTACCACCACTTGGCCCACCCACCTTGCTCGAGGTGCACCTGGTCCATATGTGCCTCGAGTAGTTCAACTACTTGAGGCGCATATGGAGTTGGTGCAACTCGAGTAAGGGGCAGCCAGATCTGATCCGTACATGAGATAGAGGAGACACATCCCTCACGGATGCACCTCTAGTATACAAATATAGAAGGCGCACGCTTTACCCATGTGCCTTGTATATTTAGTGGAGCCACATTTGTTTGGGATGCACCTCCTATAAGCCTGTCTCCTATAGGCTTTTCCCTAGTAGTGTAAGATCACCCAACGCCTCCTCAACTGTTGTTGGTTCACCAGTAGAGAAAATTGGCAAAGCAAAGACTATCATACCGAATACGCCCATCAGTAATAATTTTTGGTTGCACAATACCATGCTGCAAACATGTACGTGGCAGTTCCACCATAGGATACTACACACGGGAATATCGTCAAGTGCTTTCGCTTCATATAGTTGATTAATCTTCTTTAGTTTGATAAGTGTTGTGTGGGTGAACCTGTGCTAATGTACTAACCTTCCTTGGACTAATACATACTTGTGATTATACCCCTTCCAAGCATCCGCAAGTACAAGAAAGTAATTAAGATAAAAACCTAACCATAGCTTTAAACTCTGAGATCCTACATCCCTTGTGCAAAGGTTTCCTAACAGGGGTTCAGGTTTCTGTCACTCCGGCAACGCCTACTATTAGTAGCCAAATACACAATGCATTCACCTAGGCCCATAAAGGTGAAGTGTCATGTAGTCGAAGTTCACATGACACCACTAGAAGAATAACACCACAACTTAAATAACAAACTATTGAATCTTTCTCAACACAATTCCACTACTAACAACATGACTTCTCCCATGTCCTCAAGAACTAAACAAACTACTCACAAGACATCATATGGATCAAGATCAGAGATGAAATAATGAAAAGTAACAATCTGAACATGAACGATAATTCAATGGTTCCACTCAATAGCATCAACTAAAACAAGTAATCAGTACCGGGCAAGTTTCCCCTAAGAACTATGCAAGATTTAACCCAATTGTTACAGCGGTATGAAGTGGTGATGATGGTGCTGGTGGAGATGATGATGGATATGATGATGATGATGATCTTGATAAAGTCCAGCTTGATGGTGGTGTTGATGGATACGATCTTCCCTCTCCGAGAAGGAATTTCCCCGGTAGATTTCTGTCGGAGAGCTCTTTCTCTCTCTGCAGTTTTCCGCCCCATAGAGGCGGCAAAATCTTTCTGTGGTCATTCCCGAGTCTTAGGGTTTCATGGGGATAATATATGCCAAAGGGGAGAGCCAGAGGTGGGCCAGGGTGTCCACACCACCTAGTGGCGCGGCCAAGGGTGGCCCGCGCTAGGGGGCGGTGTGGGGCCCCTGTGGCCCATCTCTGCTCCCCCTTCTGGCATCCTTCGTCTTTTGGAAAAATAGGATTTTCCATGTATTTTCTGGAATTTTCTGATCTTCGTGAATTTCGCCTCCAAACAGTGCCTTTTCCATCAGAATCCTGACTTCAGCGGTCCATCCTCCAAAAGTCATCAACCATGCAAAAACAGATGAAATAACATAAGTATCATCTCTTAATATGAAATATATCAATGAATAACAGTAAATTATGATATAGAATAGTGATGCAAAATGTACATATCAACTCCCCCAAGCTTAGACTTTGCTTGTCCCCAAGCGAAAACTGAGCTCAATAGACATGACCTCATGTTTATGGAGTGAAGTGTCGATAAAAGAATACGGACAAGAAGCATCACATTCATCAATACACTAATCATAATAGAAGACAACTCACTATTATATAACTTAACTTGTAATAAGTAAAGGAAACACAATAAAGATACACAAAGTAAATCATAATTGGTAATGGCAAACTTTGATCTTGGTCAAATAATAGTTAACAATTTGCAGGAGTTCAAACATAATGGAGTTTTCAATGATAGCTTTCAAAGTAGTACTCAATAAGATAAGAGCAGTGTGCAAAACAAGAAACATAAGACACATGATTGAATAAATCATCATATGAATGAATGAAACACAACAACTCAAAATACTTGCTGAGATAGAAAGGAATAGGTTTACTGACTCAACTAAAAAGTAAAAGATAGGCCCTTCGCAGAGGGAAGCAGGGATTTCAAGTTTCATAAAGAGCTTCCAAAAATCATGGTACTTATTAGCTTTCAGCTCTCTTTGCCCCTATCATAACCATCTTTAGGTGATTAAGGTTAAAGTGATCAAATATGAGGATATGCTTGACAAGTTATAAGCTGAAAATCTCATGCCCCTTACTTACGAGTACCGTTCCTCATGCTACTCAAGATTAGTCACAGGTAAGGTCTTGTCATTGTAAGCACATGTGTATGATAGAGAACCCCCAACGGCGTACCCCTTGCCCGATGATATGGAAGAATCCCCATATCAAAATTACAAGGCAAGCAAATAATGAGCATCTCAGCATCCTTTTATTTCCTATTTGCATAGGCTCTTTTTTTCTTTTTTTCTTCTTTTTCTCTCCTTTTTTTATTTCCTATTTGCATAGGATTTTTTATAGAGGATGCTTCATAGATTGCTCACTATGGTTATGCTGCAGGTTTCCACCATGATTAGGCATGTTTTAGACTAGCCGCCCAGGCGTTTCTCTAACGCATATACGAACTCCATGAGCCTTACAAGCTCCCCTTTCATTTCACACCGCCGGGATCCATAAGCAAAAGAACATGATATCAACTAAATAAAGTGCAATGTTGAAAGCGTTCCCCATGATAGCATGGTTCTGCTAATTCACAACTTACAAAGTGCAAGCATATATGCAACATAGATGGGCACAATGGTTCAAGTTTATTAAGTGCAAGAAAGTAAAGTGTGTCATCAAGTTCGTGAGAGCTTTAATCACTAATTTTCACATAACAAGTTTAATTCGGAAAGTAGATAAAAACATCAATTTACTTGGAATAGCAATAGGGATAATAAGTAGGTATGGTGGACACAAATGGCATAGGTTTTGGTTTTAAGGATTGGATGCACGAGAAGCATTCCCTGTCAGTACAGGTTTTTGGCTAGCAAGGCTGGGTAGCAAGCATAAGAGATGAAGGAAACAAATAAACATACAAGTGATAGAAAACAAACATGCAATCTTCCTTGGAAGTACAAAATATCTTAACTAGAGAATACTAAGCTTATGAGCCAATCAAGGAAGAAATATGATGAAATTATATTCTTAAGAGTACTTTTATCTTTTGCATTCAGTTCTCATAATAATGTTGCTACTGACCGAGCCAGGTTTGCCAAAACCAACTAAATTTACTTAATGATCCCAAAGTGATACCAATACTAACAACAAGATCAATCATATATCAGAAATTGAAATCTAAAATAAGATATGCAAGAGAGTGAATGATAGAACTTCTCATTAATATTCCATAACGGCAACTCACACTAAGGGATACATAGATAACTAACGAGAGGGGGACACTTCCATAATGCAAACCATCCTACATGATAACTTCTCTATTCATGATATGACTCTACTAAAAAGGTAAAAAGATCAAAGATAGTGATATGATACCGCGGCACTCCCCCAAGCTTGGAGCAAACCAAGGGGATGCCAAAACCTGATGACGAATTACTCCTTCGGTGGTGGTGGTGTTCTCTCGATGAGCTTTTCAATCAATTTCCTCAAATCCTCAATCTCAAAGGTGAGAGCATGAATCAACTCCGAGTTGTGCTCAATGCGGTTCATGATCATGTCGGGCTATGAATCCCAGCTCTTGCGATTCTTTCCCCACTCTTCCTCCTTGAAGTATTATTTTCCTGCGTGGTTAGAACGAGGCATATCCCAATTGGAGGGTAATTTTTCCTTGGGCATATTTTGGAATTGATACTCATGTATAAGGGTATGGAAGGGATTCTTGGTGCGTGGAGAAGGTGACCGTGAAGCCAAGCAATGACACGGAGTCTTCCCTCTAGTGGACATCCGTGCAGTCCTTTTGAACCTGGCAGGGTTCGCCACCACTCCAATGCTTGCAATGGTGGTGCTGGCGTGTGGATGCTGGTCTTCCTTTTCCTACTCTTAAACTTCACTATCGATCTCCTCCTCCTGCTAAGAGTCTTGGAGATCCTCCTCCGCGGGCTCCTTGCCCTTATCGTTGCCAGAGACCATTGTGCTTCTAAACTTTAAGAATAGTTCCTGGCAGAAACAGATCGAAATGAAAACACACAAGAACATGATATACGAACCTCGGGGTGTTCGGGGGATTATATATTATGAATTTTTACAACAAAAGGAAGGTACTGGGAGAAAACAGGTTGGAGACGGGCTCCGTGGTGGCCACGCCCCCGGCGGCGCGGCCAAGTGGGCTCGTGCCATGGGGTGGTGTGATCCACCCGGGCTCTGTTTCCGTCCATTTTTTGACTCATTGCTTTCCTTGTTAGATAAAAACTACAAAAATATAAATTGACAGATTTTTCGCGAAACTTTTCTTACCATAATTGTTACCTATTCGAAAACGGACTCTGCAAGTCTCTGAGCTTAACATTTAATAAATTCTTCTAGAGTCACCGCTTGAATAACATCAATATCTTCATCTTCTTAAACATATTGTTTGAGTCATTTAACCATTCACCATCTTATTGCACCATTTTCTCCAATAACCTGGAAATTTCGTTCACACAATTCTCATTAGCAACATTAGTGCAAGCGAGGTAATAAACCTTTTAAGTTCAATTTCAACTGAAATCCATCAAAACATAAGCTACTGTAGCAACTCCTTCTGAAATCCCAAAAAGGAATTCAAAAAGGAAATCGATATAAGAAGCAAATGCAAGAGTGGCAAAAATCTGTCAAAACATACCAACAGGTAAAGATCAATTTTTTCGAAAATATTAGGTTGCTCAAATCAAAAAGTGCAAAACTAATGAAAGTTAAATAATAACCTGGGGCATGCACACAAAACATTACAGATCGATACGACATTCTGGGATTTTTCACGATTTTTTATAGTGAAGCACAAAAATCTGTTTTGGGACAGCAACTTCCCGAAATATTACCTCTCTCTCATTAGAGCCTGATCTTGACACAAAAACCAAACAAAAGGATAAGGAGAGGTTATTGCACAAGCAATAACTTCCAAGACTCAAATAAAAAAATAAACTGAAAGCAAAAATATATTGGGTTGTCTCCCAAAAAGCTCTTTCTTTATAGCCATTAAGATGGGCATGATAATTTCAATGATGCTCACATAAGATTATGAATTGAAGTAAAAGGGAGCATCAAGAGGCAAAAATACACATATTTAAGTCTAACCCACTTCCTATGCAAGGGAATTTTGTAAGAAAATAAATTGTTGAAACCAGAGGCTACTAGCATAGGAAGGCAAAACAAGTGCAACATAAAGACCTTCAGCATAAAGCGAGGAAACTTAATATTATTGAGATGCATTAGAACAATCTTCCCTCTCTCATAATAACTTTCAGTATCATGCATAAATTTAACGATATAACTATCACATGAACCATTATAGCAATGATCACTTATTCTAACAAAAAACACAGGGACACTAGCTCTCATAACACTACTTTGTGAAATAATATTAGAAGTATCCTTATAGAGGATAGTGTGTCCATCTTCTACATATTTAGTGACAAAAACATTTGCTATTACAGGTTCATCATCCACTTGTTCATCAGGTTCAACAGCTTCATTTGTACTTTCATTAACCATACTAGCTATCATAGAATGTTCCTTTACTTTAACTGGGAAAGGCATTTTCTCAATGTAAAGTTTAGTAAAATATGATTAGCAGTATAAACTTAGGTATCTCTTGCAGGAACACAATTAGCAATATCTTTATATGGCTCATGATACTTATTCCACTTCTTTTTAGGAATTTCAATATAAGAAGCAAAAGCTTTAAAATAAGTCGCAATAGCTTGATAGTCTAGACCATAAGCATTACTAATATTACGAAAGTCATTAGTTCCGATAAAAGATTTAATGCATTCATAATCATAATTTATACCTGACTTTCTTCCTTTATCATTCTCCCATGCTTTAGCATTGTCTTGAATACGGTCTAGAAGATCCCATTTAGCTCCTTCTTCCATGCGTGTAAATGATCCAGCAGAAGAAGCATCCAATAGATCCTTATCATGAAGAGAAAGCCTTGCATAAAAGTTATTGATAATAATATTATTGGGGAGCTCATGAATAGGACATTTGAGCATTTGTAACTTAAATCTCCCCCAAGCTTGACCTGTACTTTCTCCATCAAGAGGCCAAAAGTTGTATATTTGATTCCGATCTTTATGAATCTCACTAGGAGGATAAAACTTTGAATAAAAGAGAGGTACACCTTCCTCCCATTCAAGAGCTTGACCATTCTTCATCAGCTTGTACCATTCCTCATCTCTTCCTTTCAGGCATAATGAGAATAACTTCTTCTTGACTTGATCTGTTGTAATACCTGCACACTTAAACAACCCGCATAATTCATGTATAAAGAGAAAATGATCACCAAGATGGACAGTTCCATCTCCAAAATAGTAGTTATACATAACACGATCAATAATTCTTGTAGGTATCTTAAAAGCATCACTTTCAGCAGGTGGTGGTTTATCTACTACCTTAGCAGTGGTAGTAGCATTACGAAATAAGAAACTAAGTGAATTATCCATATTGAAAATAAAGTAACTAACAGAAATAAACAGTACTCACAGTATAAGTTTCCTTTACCAGATCCACTCTCCAATAGCGCTTCACTCCCTGGCAACGACGCCAGAAAATAGTCTTGATTACCCACAAGTATAGGGGGTGTATCGCAATATTTTCGATAAGTAAGAGTGTCGAACCCAACGAGGAGAAGAAGGTGTTGGCGAGTGGCTTGGAGCAGGAATTCTCTATAAATACTTAGCAAACGGATTTTTAGGGGGTTTTGATAATGCAGATAAATAAAGTATGAGTAAATAAAAGACAATAATAATAAATGCAGCAAGTGTCCCAATCCTTTCTTTAGCAAAGGACAAGCCGGTTGTATAACTTAAGATGACCAAACATTCTCGAGGACACACGGGAATATCGTCAAGTGCTTTCGCTTCATATAGTTGATTAATCTTCTTTAGTTTGATAAGTGTTGTGTGGGCGAACCTATGCTAATGTACTGACCTTCCTTGGACTAATACATACTTGTGATTATACCCCTTGCAAGCATCCGCAAGTACAAGAAAGTAATTAAGATAAAAACCTAACCACAGCTTTAAACTCTGAGATCCTACATCCCTTGTGCAAAGGTTTCCTAACGGGGGTTCAGGTTTCTATCACTCTGGCAACCCCTACGATTAGTAGCCAAATACACAATGCATTCCCCTAGGCCCATAAAGGTAAAGTGTCATATAGTCGACGTTCATATGACACCACTAGAAGAATAACACCACAACTTAAATAACAAACTATTGAATCTTTCTCAACACAATTCCACTACTAACAACATGACTTCTCCCATGTCCTCAAGAACTAAACGAACTACTCACAAGACATCATATGGATCAAGATCAGAGATGAAATAATGATAAGTAACAATCTGAACATGAACGATAATTCAATGGTTCCACTCAATAGCATCAACTA
This sequence comes from Avena eriantha, assembly GCA_910589775.1. NCBI lineage: Eukaryota > Viridiplantae > Streptophyta > Magnoliopsida > Poales > Poaceae > Avena > Avena eriantha. Next base: position 526,098,792 of record OU342745.1, read on the forward strand.
CAACAAGTAATCAATACTGGGCAAGTTTCCCCCAAGAACTATGCAAGATTTAACCCAATTGTTACAGCGGTATGAAGTGGTGATGATGGTGCCGGTGGAGATGATGATTATCCCAATGAAGTCCAGCTTGATGGTGGTGTTGATGGCGACGATCTCCCCTCTCCGAGAAGGAATTTCCCCGGCAGATTTCTGCCTGCCAGAGAGCTCTTTCTCTCTCTGCAGTTTTCCACCCCGCAGAGGCGATGGAATCTTTATGTGGTCGCTCCCCGAGTGTTAGGGTTTCGTGGATATAATATACACCAAACGGGAGAGCCAGAGGTGGGTCAGGGTGGCCACACCACCTGGTGGCGCGGCCAAGGGTGGCCCGCACCAAGGGGTGGTGTGGGCCCCCTGTGGCCCATCTCCGCTCCCCCTTCTAGCATCCTTCGTCTTCTGGAAAAATAGGATTGTCCATGTATTTTCTAGAATTTTGTGATCTTCGTGAATTTCACCTCCAAACAGTGCATTTTCCATCAGAATCCTGACTTCAGCGGTCCATCCTCCAAAAGTCATCAACCATACAAAAATAGATGAAATAACATAAGTATCATCTCTTAATATGAAACATATCAATGAATAACAGTAAATTATGATATAGAATAGTGATGCAAAATGGACGTATCAGTGGTGCAGAAAATCTGGAGTCCACACTTGATCCCATGCTACCTGGAGAAAAACCACCAGGACCGGCCACACTAGATCCTTGCATACAATCTGTCAGTTCCCGCGAAAGATCCGGAAAGAGACAAGAGGACATCTGCCGGCTATGTTACCGACTCACGCACACGCGCACGAGAGGCGCCATACATGTCGCACGGTGCCACATGAGGAGGGCCACCGGACCAGGACCATCTATGCCAGCAACCGCGTGAAGCGGGCGGTCCAAAGATAATCGAACTGATGATCCCGAGACCGATTCATTTGGACTATTTCTTGAACTGCGACCAAACATGCCAGACTCCTCCGAAAAATCACCAGTATCCTGCACAAATGACCCAGGAATAGGCAAATTAGCAGGATTAGCATCATCGTCAGCTCGTACATTAGTACCTGAACATAGGACCAAGATTGGGAGGAAGGAGACTGTTTTCAGCACGAAGTTGTGCACCAGCATTAGGATGGAGAGAGGCAAACAGAAAGACCAACTCGTCGAATACAACATCGCGAGAGATATAAATGCGACCAGTGGAAATATCAAGACACCGATACCTTTATGCTGGCCACTATACCCAAGAAACGCACATTGTTTAGAATGCAATTGCAATTTGCGAGAATTTTAAGGGCGAAGGTTGGGCCAACAAGCACACCCAAAAATTCATAAAAAACGAATAATCACCCTTATTTTTTAAGAGACGCTCCATAGGAGTTTGATTATCAATGACACGACTAGGAAGACAATTTATCAAAAAAATTGTTGTTTGAAACACCTCATCCCAAAATTTAAGAGGCATAGAGGCATGAGCTAATAATGAAAGACCAACCTCAACAATGTGTCTATGCTTACGCTTAGTGGAGCCATTCTGCTGATGTGTATGAGGACATGATACAAGATGTGAGATACCAACTCGCTGAAAAAGGGAATTGAGTTTGTGGTACTCACCACCCCAATCAGATTGAACAGCCAAAATTTTCTTATCAAAGCGGCATTCTACATGATGCTGAAAGTCATGAAATTTCTAAAACACATCAGACTTATGTTTAAGCAAATATATCCAAGTGAACTTGCTATAATCATCAATAAAACGGGCATAATACTTGTTTCTTCCAACAAAAGGAGTAGCAGGACCCCATACATCAGAAAACACAAACTCTAAAGTAGCAGACAACTCACTAAAAGATCTAGGATATGGTAACTGATGGCTCTTGGCCTTTCGACAAGCATCACAAATTGAATTTATTTGACTCACTAAAAGCAATATTATTATCACGAAGAATTTCTTGACCAATGACAGAAGACGGATGACCTAGGTGCCTATGCTAATGCAACAAAGATTGGACCCCCAAGGCCTGCTTCCTTGACGACCAGGACAGAGACGACATAGGATAAAGACCCCCCATGCATCTACCTTGAAGAAGTATTTCCCTCGTATCATGGTCCTTAATAGAGAAAAATTTAGGCCAATACTCAAGGAAATCATGATTATCTTTTGCAAGATGATGAACAGAAAGATGATTAATAATTCACACACATGATAGGTACTCCGGACAGAAAAACCTAGTAGTTGCTGATTGGAAAAGCAACTTAACAATAATGATAAGACAACTTGATTGGAAAAAGGGACAGTGTATCTAATCTGGCTAATCAACTTAGTTTTATGCTCAAAGAAACTTAACTATAGTGATAAAGACAACTTAACTGAGAAAAAGGGACAGCGAATCAAAACATGTGACCCGCGTTATCTTGTAAAAAGTTATTGCTAATTTCCTTAGGCAGTGAAGCTTGCGACCTTCACTTTCTTCCAAAAAGATATCGCTGATTGCTTCAGGCGGATGAAGCATGGACCTTGTCATATCTAGGTTTCTCCTTGTCCTAAAAAGCAGCATGCAATTCTTATGCTCCATTGTCATGAGGCCGCAACCAACTTAAGCATGTTGATAAAAAAATAACAAAGCAACTTAATTAAATTGCTATGCAAACTTAGGACATAGCAATAAGAAACCTTGGTCAGGTGATAAAAACAACTTTGTTAGATGATGGAAACAATTTGAGCATGTTTCTAGAGGCAACTTAATAAAATCACTATGCAACTTGGACATGGCTTGCAAAAAATCTTGGTTAGGTGATAAAAACAGCTTCTTTAGATGATGAAAACAACTTAAGCATGTTGATGGAAGCAACTTAATCATATCACTATGTAATTTAGGACATTACTTGTAAAACAACTCAGTTAGGTGATAAAAACAAATCAGTTAGATCGTGGAACCAACTTAAGCATGTTGATAGAAACAACATAATAAAATCGCTATGCAACTTAAGATATTGCTTGTAAAAAAATTATTTTTGGGAGGAAACATGTAAAACAACTTAGTTAGATGGTGGAACCAACTTGCATGTTGATAAAAGCAACTTAACTAAATCACTATGCAAACTGGGGACATTGCTTCGAAAGAAAGTTGGTTAGGTTATAAGAACAATTTAGTGAGATGGTGGAACCAACTTAAGCATGTTGATCAACCCAATTTAAAAAGGAAGGAAAAACCAAAACAACTTATAACAAAGTAATCTACGATGTAGTTAAAATCCCAACATGACCTTCACAAAAGATGAAAGTAAAACATACAGTAACGTAAATGAAAATGCACATAGATCATTATTATGAAGTGGGCAGCTCGATGGGGAATTTAGGAAGCTCGACGCTTACGAAGTGGGCAGTTAGGTAGGGGATTCAAGAATCTCAACACTTGATAAAAGTGGGCAGTAAACAACTTACTTAAGGGTACGAGCAACTTGGTTACGGAGGATAGTCAACTAAACTGAAGTGACTAGCAAATCTATTATAGTGAATCATAACATGTATACTCCAGCAAAACATAACTTTATAAAAATGAGTAGTAAATAATTTACTTAAGGGGATAAATAACTTAATTATCGGGGATATCAACTTAACTAAAGTGACGAGCAACTCTACTAAAGAAAGGTGAAGCAATTTAACAGAAGAGAAGGAGGCGATATGCACCTAGAAGTCAGTCGTACCCATTCACCATTCTATCCCAGGCATCATCCCAACATTGGTTCTGAACCCACCCCCGTGCATCCTTGCCACCTAACTTCTGCAATTACTAGAAATTTGAAGCATACTATGTCGAAAATACTGGCTAGTTCCTGATATATAACCAAATGAAAAGTTCCACCGTAACTTCCCATCTAGTTAACAAATTTTATTAGTTGCACAAGACATTCCAATGTTGAGCATATCCAAAAACACTAAGTTGCATTATTAAAAATGTGTTAATATAAAGGTTTCAAAACTAAAAAGTGCAACTAAAAACTATGTTGCAGTAATTTTGATCCCCCACCGAGCTGCCACTTGCCTCGACTCGTAAAACACAGAGGCATGCAATTTACTAGGAAACGTGTGTAACAACTTAATAATCAAAAACAAGTAGGTTAATTAAATTTTCTAAGCAACTTGAAAAGAACCTCGAAAAATTGGCTAGCCATGGAACAAAGAACATGGACTGACAAAAAATTAGAATGCAACTTAGGCTAATCAGATTAATCAATTTAGTTTTGTGTTGAAAGCAACTTAATTTGAAAAAAGGATAGTCAATCAAAGCAACAAAAAATTCGTAGGAAAAATCACAATGCAATTTGGGCTAATCTAGCCAATCAATTTTGTTCTATGATGAAAGAAACTTAACTACGGTAACAATACAACTTAATGAAGGAGATATGCCCTAGAGGCAAATAATAAATGGAGTTTATTATCATATCTCAATTATTTCATAATAGTTTCATATTGTGTTATAACTGTGTCAAGTGGAAATATTGATACAGGTATGGTATGAAACAAACCAAGTCCCTAGTAGCCTCTATTCATACTAGTTTGTTGGGCAACCAATGATCAAAGTTTCTTGATCATGGAGATTTAATGCCAATTGACAATGAGGTCATATCATTCGTGAATGATGTGATAGACATTATCCAAAAATTGTGACACGATCAAAAGTCATAGAGTTCATTGTTGCAATAGTCAGAAACATAGTATCATTTTCCTCACACCGTGAGATCATATTATTCACTGTCTCCCGAGGTGCCTTAACTACATCAAATACTCGGTAAAATGGTGATTATAAAGGTGTACGTTAGGTATTCCATAGGAACAGTATATGACTTTTGAATCAAGACCAGGATTTGTTCACCCCGTCACGGGTAAGATATATAAGGCCGACTTGGTGAGTTTACATCCATAATGTTGCAAAATGTGACTAGGTCACGAGGATGTAAGATCACGGTAACAAGTAAAACAGAACTTGTTAGTAGTGAGATTGAACAAGTTATGTGATACTAATGATCGGATCTCGGACAAGTCGTATCAGGGAAACAAAGGGAATTGAACTCGGCGTTTTACGGTTTAAACGACATTGTCACCGTGGAATTCACAGGGATCATTATGGGCATCCAGGTCCCGCTATTGATCATTGATGGGATTATGTTTGTGCCATTCCCGAGCCGTGGGGAAATATACTTAAGGGTACGATGAGCTAGAGATCATATTTAAGTTGGAATCATAGTAGAGAAAGAGAAAGTTGGAATCATTCTGAAGAGAGATCCGAAGTTGTTCGGAGAAAGGAAGAAAGGAAAAGGTCGAAAGGTGTTTCGGATAAATGGTGATTTAACATATGCATTTATTATATGTTAATTATGAATTAATATATACTAAATAAATATTTAAATTAAAATTTATTGGGCAGCTTACTCATTAGGCCAAAAACCCGAAGGGAAATGCCCCAGGAGAAACTCATTAAAAATTTGAGGAAGTACACATGGCCAAGTAATTGGAGAAGCATCCTAGGGCGTCAACAAGCTTAACGACCACTGGTACGGGCGCGGTCCGCCCGTGTCGCACGCCCGTAACAGGTGGCGACGGCTTCGTCTCGTCAAACCCTACAACTTTCGTGAAGACGCATATATATTTCAATGCTCCAGCCGTCGGCCAGAGAGCCATCATTTCTCAGATTGCATCACAACACCACCAAAGGAGATCCACACCATTGTTCATCCATTGTTCATCACTTCCACTATCCATCCACTAGCCATAGCCATTGCTTTGTACTTTAGATCTTCTTGTGATTTGGCAACCATTGTAAGAATATATGATTTCATTCTAAGTATTTGCATGATGTTTTCTATCTCCGATCTATTTGTTATGAGTGAGTAATCCTCACGGGCTATGGGTTGGGGAGAAACCTCGCAACAATTATGTGCATCTAAATCATGGAAGAATTGTATTTTGTTTAAGATTTTGATTTGTATCTTTTGTTTCTTCGTCTCTTGTCTTGATATATGGACTTGTAGATACCCAAGATCCCATAGATTGATAAAGGCTTAAGGTGAGATACTTGGCTAGCAGCGATCTCATAGGAACCTCAGTGACAGAAAGGGTAGTACAGTCTTTGCTTAGCGCCCCATTCGCGATCAACAACAACATCACCACTTAAAACGTTGATCTGTGTTTTGCACTTAATAATAGTTTGTAACCCATGGCTTCGGTGTACTCTCGGTTGGATTAAAAGTCTATTGCTATGCGCTATGCCTGCTGCATCACAAGGGCTCTAGAATATTAAGATATGTTGCCCACAAGAGATTATCTCGATTCAAACATTATACACGACTACGCTTATTATTATCTTTTATCCCATTTGATGTGCAGCTGCAGGTGGATCTTCAACCCTGGCGTATCTCCATCCATTGATTCAAACCCGTTATAAAGTAAACTAGATTGGTCCGGTAAACTAAGATAAAACGAACAAATAAAGTCTTGTAGACGTGTCCTTTTTTATTACCTTTTAGCAGTGCTTTCCGAGGTTCGATTAATCCTAGGTCTTCTAGGGAAAAAGCTATTATACTACATCCGTGAATCCGGATCGAAGGTATCACTAACCGCCGCCTAGCCAAGCACGTGCGAACTGGGCCGCGGGGGCAGCGTTGGCCCACACGAGCTCCGACCACCAGCTGCCGCGCGGGGCACTGCACGAGCTGGGCCGCGGGTGGTAGCCCCGGCCCACCTGGGCGCCAGCTGCCACCGCAGCTGCCTGGTGAGCTGGGTCGCGGTGGGCAGGTCAGTCCACCCGGCCAGTCACTGCCACCGTCGGCTGTGGCTACTGGGCTAGGGCTGATGGCCCAGCCAGCTGTGCTCCTGTTTTCCTTTAATAGTTAGTCCCACATGGGGCACCCAATGGAGAGGGCATGTCCTTCCTCCGCCTATATAAAGGGGTGCCTATGGGTGGGATTCAACACACAATTTGAGAGGTTTTCTAAGGCATTTTCCTTAGGGAATTCTCTCCCCTCTCCCTCTCTCTAGTTGTATCCTTGTGTTAGCATGGTCCTAAGAAAAGACTATACACGCAAGAGAGGTCGTACATGTAGATCGCTGTTGTGCTGCAGGGATTCCAAGATAGAGATCTACTTCCGCATTCCTGGCAGGGATCAAGGGAGTTGGAGGTCGTCATCATACACTATATGTGTATGAAACCTAGAGGTTGCCTCCAATAAGTGGCATCGTGGATGTCGTAAGCCGTAACTGTTGCACGATGGAGCAAGGGGTTAATTGCGAGGAGCTTCGTGACCTTGAGGTCAGCCACGAGTTTGACTACTTCAACCACGTTCCTCTCGGAATGTTAACCGCATACGGTCTATAAGGATATGTATTTTATACGGTCTAGTCGTTACTGCATTACTACATAGATAGATCTTGGGTAGTTAGGGCATTCCAACGTAGGATTCTTTTTCTACTATAGAACCCTTTAGTGGTATCAAAGCCAATCTACATGTAGGAGTGTTGTACGGCCAGTACACACATGTATTGTGTGGGTATTGATCTTCTAGTTGTTACCCTCTAAAATGTACTTATTTATAACGCGGTATTGTTTGATGAAGCTGCTCGGACTAACCTTGCGTGTATTCTTATGTGAGACTAGTTCCACGCTCAACATATGGCTTGTCCCGTATAAGTGGCTAGCGGGTGTCTGTCTCTCGTTCAATAGTTGATATAGCATTTACAATGGAGGGCGCCGAAAGGGGTGTAGTAGAGACAACTGTTGGATCCATGTTGTGGTTGAAAAGTTCATAGATTAAAAACGGTTCTATTACGAAAGCCCGAACAACCACGTAAAACTTGCAAAAGATAAAGTAAAAGTGTCTAACTTTGTTTTGCAAGAGGTCTTGTGTTATGATATGCTCTTGGTCGTTACGAAGGTACATTAGTTTACCTTTCTGTTACTAAGTAGTATAGTAATAGTCATCATTCCGATGGATGACCTGCTGGTGGCGTCATGGACTTGGAGTCAAACCGGTGGCAACATGGAAATCATGTCAGAGCGCTTGATGGAGATCAAGGCGCAAGAAGAAGGACCATATCATATCACAATATACATGTGATCTTGATACATGTTTTACATATTATTGTGTGCTAGTATTATATACTCAATGGTAGCATATTATAACTTCAATGAATGTGTTCTCCCTTATGTGCAAACACCAAGGATCATCGTTATGAAGTCGGCCATGATGATCGGGGGCTAGACATATCTATGTTTGCACACGGTGTGGATTACAAGTCAAGTATGTGCTACGCAATACACTAAGGTTAATTTGCGAGCCTACCATGTATAGACATGGCCTCGGAACACAAGAGACCGAAAGGTCGAGTATGAGTTAAATGATTGATGTGATTGACATTGGGAAATGTCTACCTTTGAAACTATATCGCCGGTCATGATGATCAAGGGTGGTTTAGCGTGTTGGGGTTGTGTGATCGCAAAAATCTTCTATGGGATGACAATTAGGGGGAGATTAATTATGAATTGAACTCATATTATAAACTTAGTTTAGATGTCTATTTGCAAATATCTTAGTAGATTATGGCATATCCCATTGAGGTCCTTTGCAACCATGGAAAATTTATTTCTTGATGTGGAACTTAGCAGAAGGGTCCAACTTCATAGATTAACACCCACGCCTGAGGGATATCCTCATAATTAGATAATTTTATCTTCTTGATACAATAATCATTAGGAGATAGTCCGATGACTCCGCAACGATTGTGGTGGAGGTCATGGATGAAAAAGAGTATATGTTAGATATACAATTATAAATGTAATTCTTGCAAAACTCGTTGCAGTTCACAAGTATTTGATAGTTGTCCTATTTTGTGAAGACATGATTGTCTTCTTAAGAATTGCTGGAAATGAGGCATTGTGTCTTGATAACGGCGAGCAAAATAGTTAATAGCCAACATCACCCCTTTCCTCAAAGTTTATCACTTGGATTAGTGGACTTGAACAAAATTTTGTAATCCTTTTTTGCGTCTCTTGCTTTTGGCGAGACGATTATTTCCATCTGAATAAGTTGCAAGACAGTTGTACTATTCTTATGAACAATACCTTAATGGTCACATTACGATTATAAATGAGTTATTCTCATCACTATGTTAATAAGAATAGTTTAAGCATTTATAAAGGATTAGAATGCTAAATGATATCCAAAGTTTAATAATGACATAACACTATCATTTATGTCATGGTGGTTACTGCATTTTTTCATTCTAAATAAAAATTGAGGTCTTAGATGTTTGATCTAAAACTTTCTAAAACCATGCCACGTTTGAGGAAATGACTAAAACTCCATAATCTGGTAAAACAATGATATATGAAGAAATGTTGAATCTTATACATAGTGATCTATTGTATTTTTAATAAAATAGTGGAAATCATTATTTCATAAGATTCATTGTGAATTTAAGTGAACATGAATATTTACTTAATAAAACATAAGTTCGAAAATATTTGAAACTGTTCAAATGATTTCATAATAAAGAAGGATATTGAATTACAAGAAATACAAAGTCTCTTCGATTGGATCGACATGACTAGACTATTTAAGTTAATTTTGGCATAAAAGGACTTGTAAAAGATGTTTTACAAATTATGACAATTTGATAAATTAAAAGTGTATTGACATGTCTAAATATCATAATCATTTTGTATTAGATACATATGATCTAATATTATCTCTTATCGAGGTTATAGTTATCATTTTGAGTTAGAGATCGAAAAAAGCGAACACTCGTTTGAAATACAAAGGAACATCTAAAGATTTATGGAAATAACACCATAAAAGTTATGGCACGTTCGAGTTTCTAGAGATTTTGATAATTCAAAACGGTGGCGAATAAACAAGTCTCTGTAGAAATAAGGTATTTCACCTTGCCTCCAAATTGTTGAGTGGCACAACAAAATTTGTTCTGTGAAACCAAACTCTACAAATAGAGGAGAAACTAATGATAATGATCATAAAGTATCACCGAATACTTTCGCTAAAGAAAGTAGGATTCAACTATATATTCTGCAAGTTTGCAGAATTATATTGTTGATTCACTTGTCATGGTATTTAAACAAGACATACCTACGAACTACAAAGAACTGTGATGGACCTAAGTGCGAGAAATGACTAAGAGTCATAAAATCCTATATTAAGTTACATTTAAGATTGAAAAGTAACATGTTACTTGATCTTATTAAGTAAAGATGTTTACTTAATATTTCTAAATGACTGCAAATTCATAAGAAGGAAATGAAACTTAATGGAGGACATAAAGCTCGATTTGTCACAAAGTTTGGACAAATTCAAGGAGTTGACTACAAATGTAGCGATGCTTGAGTCTATTGAATTCTCACCATCAATATATATGGATATTGGAATCTCGTAGCTGAAATTCTCAATTTGATGATCATCAAAGATTACTGAGAGGATCTGCATTTAAGTGGGAGCTAAGTAGCTTGGCTAAATCTTAATATGTAAGATAAATATTTTGAGTGGGAGCTAAGTGCAATTCCTGGATCTTATATATGGATGTCATATTTGAGCGTAAGCGTGACATCATTCTAAAATATGTGGATGACATATATGAATAATGTGATTAGTATTAATAACATTTAAGTTATTAAATATGGATAAAGTTGAACAAGTTATTAAACAATGAGATCTATTGAGATATATTGGTAAGTTTAATAAACATCATTGTCAAATGCTTATAGGACTTGATTCAGAAAATGTTCAGAATATCCTAGACAAGATTCTGAAGTAGTTCAAAATGGAACAAGGTAATAAAGTTCTTACTTGTATGAAGCATTGAGTTAGTCTTAATATTACAACTATGGTTAAAAGAAAGAAAGATATGTGTTGCATCCCCTATGCCTCAGTCATAGGTTCTTTCATACAACCATATTGTACGCGCGACATAATGCGACCCAATGTTCTAGTTGGAAGAATGAGCTCTTAACTATAAGAACATGTCTTTAGGTGATTCCTGAGTTAATCACTGAACCAGAATTAAGTTAGTGCTTAAATGGCAAGAAGCAAAGTTAGGCACATAGTTGCATTTTATGCACTAGGATCTACATAGATATAGAAGTATTGTTTTTGGCTAAAGAAGTTCGACTTCAGCTAAGTGTGTTTCAAAGTTTACGTGACAAAAGTGAAAGTTAAATTGATTGATCGACCGTCACTTAAACACTAGAAACAAAGTCTCACTTTGTCACCAAACGAATACTTCAATCCATTATGAGATAATGGTGTAAATATCAAAATTAGGAAGACATTAACGATTTGCAGAGTACCTAACGATCTGGTGAAACGGAATATAGACATGACGTTTTCCATGAGCATGCATGCTCAATAAACACACTAGATTTAGGGGTGTGCCTTGGCGCACGATCCCGTGAAATTATGTTTGTTAGATTTTACAAAAGAATGAGACTCAAAGAGGAAATCGGTATTGAGAAATTCACTATTCTCAAAGCTACAAAAATGGAAAACAACAATATTGCAATACCAAGACAACAAAAAACATATATTGTGCATAATTCAGAATGTGGTGCACATTCAGGTGTTAAAGTCCAAATAAGGTGAACAATTATGCGGAAAATGCACCCAATGAAGTCTATATAAGAGGATTGAAATCCCTGCTAATGTAACACATTCAAAGTTCAGTAAAACTTGGAAGAACCATTCCCATATGAGATAACCTTCCAAAAAGCTTTAAGAGCCATTCCACATAGGCTTCTTGTAGCTTGTTTCAAATTGGGGTTTGCTACTTCAGCTCGCCCATCAGGACCTTTGAATTAGTTCTTGGGTACTATTTGAGAATGAAACATTGTTAAACTAGAGTGTTATTTTATGTTAAATTGCACATATCAACATAATAACTATAAAATTGAGGGGTTGTGAGGTCGCAGCCAATGCTTACGTTGTGCAAAGCACCTGTAACCCATTAACAAAGGTACTTTTTCAAACTAAAAAGATAGCATATCTAAGCAAATGGTGGAGTTATCTCAAAAGGTATATATTTCAATACTGAAGCCCATGTGTCATTTTCTTGTCATTGGCTTCAAAACTCCAACGATACTCAAGGGCCCCTTATATTTTGGGATGAATAGCTACACAATGGTGACAGTCACCTCGGTTGGTTGAACTGCACCTCTACCGGTTGAACTACAAGTTCTGCAGAGAAAAGAAAGTAGGACCAATTTATGGTGCAAGATTAAGTGTTATCTTAAAAAAACCAGTGTCTACTTGTCAAACAAAGCATTCAGAGCGACAAACTCTCGGATTAATCTGTGAACTAAAAAAACACTTTCTATACTAGCATCAGGTAGCGAGGAACATATCACCTATGAGCATGGAGTAAAACAGTGCATTTCTGAAAATTGAAAATAAGACATTGGTTAAACTATCTATATTTTAACGAAGAACCGAGTAGCAGCATAACCGAACAAAAACAATGGATGATGTAGTATAATTGTTGACTGCATTTATACTCCTTCAAGAAATTAGTTCAGGTCAAAAGAACGCAGACCAAATAAGGTTAGGAACTAATAAACATATGTATGCCGGTTCTCTAAATTTCCACATAAAAGATACACAAAAGGAAAGCCATGTGGAATAACCATTGTATAGTGTTAATCACCAAGACTTGATGTGATAATAATAAATGGTGGCAACCAAAGAAAATCTAAGAGGTTTCAAGGCACTGTACCTGATCATTATATCAGCAAGTGGTTTCAAGCTCTAATCTGCATTCCGATTTCTGTAAGAAAAGTATCTTCGTGTCGTGTTCTTTCAAATGCATTTTAGAATATGGTAAGAACAATGTAAAGAACGGGGTGTACAGTTAGTATGTAGTCTATATTCGCTGCCACCACGGGTTTTGTGCACAAGATGTTTGAAGATTCTATGGTCTATCATTAAGATTATTAAAGCATGACTGCAGTTAAGAAGGGAAGATAAGGCTTCGGTTAATGAACACCAAATAAATGATAAAATACTACTCCCTCCATCCATAAATAAGTGACTTAAATTTGTCTAGATTCGTATGTATCTAAACATGTTTTAGTGTAGATAATCCAAAAACAGAGCTGAATTTCGTTCAGCGAAACAAGTTAGCTGGGCCGATCTTCGGGGATGATGGTGAGCAAATGGATGCAGATTTCGCGATGCGGTAAAAACAAAAGATGTAGAGGGGACTCCGGTCTACAAGTTTGGTTCATAGAGTTTGTCCGAAGGAGGGCTGCAACGGCCGGGATCTGGTGAGGAACAGAGGCGATACGAGCTGCGCTTGCTGTGTCGGCGTGTGTCTGAAACTTCGTCAGAGACAGATGGCGTGAACGGCGTGGTGAAATGATCTTGCGAGGAAGCTCATCGGCGACACAGAGAACGGTTTTGGTTGGGGTTTGGGCCTGGGTGATGCTGGTTATCCCCTGTACATACTCGGATGCTGGGCGAAACCGAAGAGTAACGGAGGCGGCCGGAGTAACTTCGGGAACAGCGGCTTCGGGGAGGCTGCTGCTGTTGCTGTGCGCGAGCGGCGGTGACTACGACGGATGCACGAGTGCGCGGGACAAACGGCGACGAGTCTCGGCATGGTACAGGAAGCGAGTGAGAAGTAGAAGGGTGCTGGGAGGGGAATGAGCTCACCAGCGTGCCATCGGCAAGGTGGCTAGGCCAGAGGGGCTCGGTGATGTTGCCACGAAGTAGAGCGCGCGACGGAGGCCATCTGGGTGCACAGCGTGGTGTGGATGATCTTGCACTGGCTCGAGCCTTCTCCTCCTTGAGTGATGCTCCGTGAGTTAGAGGAAGACGGGGCCCAGCTCCTCCGCTCGTCAGTGGCTCCTTCTACGGCGAGGAACAGCGGAATCGCCGGTAACCGGAGGCGGCGGCCATGGCTGAGCTGGGGTGGAGGGGAGAGGTGGATCTCGATCCAGATGGAGAGAAGAGGGGCAGGTAAAGCGCTGTCGGTGTCCGCTTAATGAATTTACGAAATAAACTCGGGCTACAATAAATTCACGCAACTAATCATTTTTGCAGCGCTCTGGACGACGGCGCCGCACTCTGAAGCGCAACATCACGACTCGTGGCGCCGCACGGCTGCCACCGTGGCGTCGTGGGACCCGGCTTCGTAAGTGCGGCGCCACACACGACGGTGCCGCACTGCTATATGCAACGTCACGGCTGGTGGCGTCGCACTTTAGGTCTTGTACCAGCGCGCGCGGTCGCCCTAGCCCGACCCTCACTCAGTTCCTTACCCAGCCCACGAACACAAAAGACAGTGGCGGCTGCGGGATTCGGCTCCTCCCTCAAATCCCTCCCTCCAAGTGGTCAAATTGGAAACTTCTCTCCGTGGATTTTGATCCCCCGAGTGCCTAGTGGTATTCTTTCCTTTTTTCTTTGTTTTCACCCATTAAATTCTTGGTTTGGCCCATATCTTGGAAACCCTCGGTTGTTATGCAAGATGTATGGTAGATTTTGGCATAACGTGTTATTGAATTGACATAGGGATTGAGTATTGTGTTAATGTTACCAATGAGTATGTATTGAGTATGTTGATCATGGTATTGTTGTTGCGATTATTTTAGGAATGTCAAGAATTGTTCATGTTCATCATGTAGACAAGGATGCATTTTTTAGAGGTAATATAGAACCAGACCCGGATGAGCTTGACTTGGTGTTTGAGCGTAGTCTCACCTACGTCGAGGTCTTGGAGCAAGTTAGAATTGAATTGAAATGGATGGACCCAAATGATGTTGTTGAGTTGGAGGGAAGGCATAATGTGGCTTTTGGAATGCACACCCGTTGGAAGACCATGCATATCTTCTCCGAGCTCCGTTGGGTTGCATACAAGGAGGTGGTGGCGGAGTCGCTAGACAAAGCCCTTGGACTATTTTTCACCAAGAAGTTTGATAATAACTTGCACTTGGATTTGAACCATCCTGCCTCCCTGTTGGGTTCTAGGAGTCCTCCACCAATAAACCAAGAGGTATTGATTGAACCTCCATTGACCCAAACATTGAGCCCGATTTCGAAGAACCAAGATGAAGTGTTGGAAGAGCAAAATGATGATTATTGGCACGATGAGAATGAGATTAAGCTCCACGACAATAATGTTGGAGATTTGGACAAATATATTATGCAAGAGAACATGGACCGTAACATCCCGTATACTCGATGTTATGCATCGGACTCAGATGATGATGGTCCCGAAGAAGAACTTGACGAGGAGGGGTTCACACCTAGAGAGGCCAGAATCCACGATAACGTATTGGGGCGGGACCACATGGTATCTTTGTTCTGTGATGTTAGTCTCGCGGATGAAGCCACGGTTGATGGCGGGAAGGGCACAGTGTTTGGATCAAGGTCAAGTTCTTACCAGGATGGTAATCAAGAGAATAATGGCTTTACTTGCAGATCGAGGTTCAAGACCTTGTTGAAATTTAAGCAATTGATAAAGGACTTCTCCGTTACGCATCATCGCCCTTACACGGTGCTGCACTCGAACGTGAAGAAGTGTTACAAGGTTAAATGCGAGGAGGATGGATGTCCTTGGATTGTGCGTGCAAGACCATTTAAGGGAGGTCCAAGTTGGCACATATCTAGTTGTGTATCAACTCACATGTGCCGAGGCCCGAAGGTGGATGGCAAGGATGTGAAGCACGAGCACCGACAACTCACCTCCGAGTTTATTGCTTATAGGCTTTCCAATAACATCAAGTCATTTCCAATAATAACCATCAAGATGGTCCAAGAGTTTGTGAAAGCCCTCTTTCACTACGAGGTGAAGTACAGGAAGGCATGGAAGGCGAAGCAAGCCGCATTCAAGATGTTGTATGGTGATTGGGAGGAATCTTATAACCGAATCCCTCGGTTGTTGTTAGCGATGGCCAATGCTAACCCGGGCATGATTCATGTGATTGAACCTTATGGGAACAAGACAAGGATAATGAATAGAAGAACCGTTCGAGTATTTGGACGTGCATTTTGGGGTTTCGAGCAATGTGTTCGAGCTTTTGAACATTATAGGCCTGTTATATCCGTTGATGGCACCTTCTTGACCAGACAATACAAGGGCACTATCTTGATTGCAATAGCTAGTGATGCCAACAACCGGTTGGTTCCTTTGGGTTTTGCTTTGGTTGAGGTGGAAAACAATGACAATTGGGAGTGGTTCTTCCATATTTTGAGAACCAAGGTCTTACCCACTCAAAGGGAATTATGTGTCATCTCGGATCGTCATCAAGGAATTCTCAATGCGGTGATGCTTGACATTCCCGGACATGTCCCATTGCACCATCGATGGTGCATGAGACATTTTGTTTCAAACTCCTATAGGGCATGCAAGAGCAAGGACTTGTCCGATGATCTACAAGATCGTTGTCTCGCTTTCACGGAGCATCGTTTCTCAAACTTGTACAACAAATTGTTCCATAACAAAGAACTCAATGCGGGGGCAAAGAGTTTCTCATTAGGAACATTGGAGATATTGGAAAGTGGGCACGAGATTTCGATGATGGTGGTTGGAGGTACGGTCAAATGACAAGCAATATGGCAGAATGCTTCAACAAGTTGCTCAAAGGTGTTCGCGCATTGCCCGTCATGGCAATAGTCCAATACACATTCGACAAGATGAATGAGTATTTTCTAAAGTACTCAGCTGAAACGGATAGGCAGATTGCAGGAGACTACAAGGACAAGCATAAATACAAGTTCCCACCGAAGGTTGACGATTGGATGCAATTTCAGTCAAAGAAAGCGGACTCCCAAGTTGTCACGGAATTTGATAATGATGAGCTAATTTACCAAGTTACGGAGCCAGGAGGAACCACGGCTGATGGTGTCCAACACGGAGGTCGAGCGTTCAAGGTCTCGCTCAAAACTTGTGAGTGCACTTGTGGCAGGCCATTGTTGCTTCATCTTGCTTGCTCGCACTTGCTAACGGCAGGTCGAAGGCAACATGTTGATTGGAATAATCCTCTCACGGTTAGAGAGTCCGAATTCTCAATCGAGACTACTAAGAAGACATGGGCTCCTAGATTTCACCCATACCTGGACCAATCTCAGTGGCCGGAGTACCATGGAATTCAAGTATGGCCTGATCCAGAATGGAAGGTCATTAAATGTGGAAGACGCAAGACAAAGCGCTTTAGGAATGACATGGACGGATGGGGAAGTGGTGGTGGCCGAGAAACGGGCAACAACCAATTCCAAGAGCCTCGTGAGAGAAGGCGGTGTGGAACGTGCAATGCTGAAGGGCATAATGCACGAAAGTGTACCCAAAGGAAGAGAGCAAAAGTAAATGAAGCGAGCACAAGCCAACCAAGTGGTAGCCAACCGAGTGGTACCAACAAGTCCCTAGCCAACTGAGTGGTAGCCAACACGTCCCTAGTCGTAGCCAACAAGTGCCAACCCGAAGGAGAAATAGCCAACAAGCGTCAAGTCAAAGGAGAAATAGCCAACAAGCGCCAAGTCAAAGGAGAAATAGCCAACAAGTCCCTAGCCAACCAAGTGGTAGCCAACATGTTCCTAGCCAACCAAGTGGTAGCCAACATGTTCCTAGGCAAGAAGCTCCTAGGCAACAAAGAGGTCGATCACTTGGGCTTAGAAGAGGAAGAGGGCGTGGATCAAATCCGGCTAGTATGATAGGTTACTTGGCAGGACCAAATCCGTATGCTCATAGGTATGGCTAGTATGACAGGTTACTTGGCATTTCGTATGTTTCTCCATTATATGCTACTATTGCTTACTTCCTAACCTTTTCTTATAGGTATGGCTACGCAACCCAACAAGGGGAAGGGGGTGTGGGGGGAGGCCAATGATGATGAGACTCGTATGTTTCTCCATTATATGCTTGCTTGTTATTAATATTGCTTACTTGTTATTACTATTGCTTACTTGCAAATTTTCTTATAGGTATGTCTACGCAACCCAATGATGATGAGACGCGTGGAGTGTGGAAGGAGGCTATTAGGAGGGTGAAGGAAAAGGAGAGAGCCGAACGTGAGAAGAAGGAGAGAGAGAGAGAGAGGCAGAAGAGGAGAAGAGGGAGCACAACTTGCGCATGGATCTTGAGTGGAGGGCGATGCAAAGGCGCGAGAGGAGGAAGCTTAAAGCGGCCGAAGAGGAACGGCTAAGGATATTTAAGGCCAAATGGACGAAGAACTTTGAATTGTCTGCCATAAGGAAAGAGAGTGCAAAATAAGCTTCATTTTGAGAGGTTGGAAAATGAGGCTCGTCTCATAAGGGAAGAAAGAGCGCAAGAAGAAGAGAAGGAGAAGACATTGGAGAGTAGATCATACTTTGAGTCGGTGGTTCAATTGGCCCGTGACCTAAGGGAAAAGGAGGAAGCAAAGGAAGAAGAGAGGAAGAGGAAGGCAAAGGGTAAAGGACCTTGTTCGACACAATAGAGGAAGGTCTATCATGATTGTGAGAAGGAGAAACGAGGTTTCTATGTGTGAACTATGACTATGTGTAAGATTGAGTATGTCGTGAACTATGACTATGTGTAAGATTGAGTATCTCGTGAACTATGACGTTGTTTGAGATTGAGTATGTTGTGAACTATGACTATGTGTAAGATTGAGTATGTCGTGAACTATGACGTTGTGTTGTCCTTATTTGTCAATAAATTTCCCGCGAAATGACATCATCATCTTCCAACCTGTAGGTCTTCTTGGCCTTCTTTGCCTTCGTTTCCTTGGTCGTGGAAGGGTTGGGTGTGTAAGGCTTCTTGGGTTGCCTTGGCTTGAGCATGTAGTCGGACCGCTCGTGGACCTTATAACGAGTGTATGTGCCCAACGTCATCTCGACATCGACGCTTTCTTCATCCTTGGGCTGTCAAAAAAAGAACAATGGTAAGGACATATGTAATGCAAGGGTTCATCGTACTACAATGCTTTGCTACCTCAGGTGTGTCCGCCTCATCCTCGGATGGGGAGTGATGATCGCCAGAAAGGTCAGGGGGCATGTTGGACCGTGACGCGGACGGTGTTGCCACCTCAGGGTCACGACAATCTAGAAAGTTCGAAAGATGCCTTAACCATAGGGCCTGCTTCTTAACGAACCCTCTAGACAGACTCTCTCCCTTCTCTCCGCGCGGGTATGTATCGAAAGCATCCTCGCATGCATCGGCCAACTTTATTACCTCCGCCCGCTGTCATAGACAAGAGTAAACAAGTAAAGCATCCTTGCGAGGTGCGGTAAGGGGCAAGAAGGAAAACAAACATTCGGCACAAATTACCACGAAGTTGACCAATGGAGCATACTCGGCTTGTCGCCCTTCTCTGACTATCCTATTGTATTGTTCAGTTGCAAGCTCATCGAATAGCAATGGCTCCTCCAAGATTTCTGAGCGGAATGCTCGTGGGTATATCCCCACCCCCGTGTTGTCAAGAAACCAGGTGATGTAGTTGTTGAAAGCATCCTGATTGAACTCCCTTTCCTGTGTTCCTTTTGCTTTCTTAGCCTCAATCATACACCTCTTGAATTTTTCAACGTACTTCCTGTGAAGCTTGTCCCAATCCTTCTCCTTCCTCTGTTTCTTCCTGTCCAAGCTGCACAACAAGAAGTCATAAAGCATTATTTGTTGAAAGATATTACATCACAGGTGAAGGCGGTTGATATCTTACCCATGGAGCCCTATGTCTGTGTCCTTCCACTCGGGCGGGTTCATCTGAAATAACCCAAATTGGGTCATGACACGCTATGGCTGGTGATGCTCAACCACCCACATGCATACCATGGGGCAACACATTAGCCATAGACGGGCTTCTTCCGTGCACTTCGGGTTAAGCACATAGTCGTCTGAGACACCAAAGTTCCCCCTTGGACCGTATGGCTCCCAGGTCACCTGCAACATACCACACTCATGTCAAGTTCAAATATTACACATTAATAACATAGAATTGACCACACGCTGGGAAATTACCTGATCCATGGTTATCGTGTCAAACTCATCGGTGTACCTCATGTACGCCGCCACAGGGTCGGCTGGGGGATCGGAGACCACATCCCACTTGTAAGCCCATGTGGGGAGCAGGAGGTTGTTGTCGTCATCAACATAAGGGTTGTAGCTCAACAATCTCGGCCGTCCAACTAGGAAGCGTTCCCAGCTCCACACCGAAAGAAGGAGCAAACAACCACCGATGCATCCGTCGATTGCGCTCCTAAGACAGGCATCATCCAGCTGCACATGAAGTGATACACCGTTTAGTAAGAACAGTATTTTTTGAGATCATGCAAACATAGACAACTTTGTAAACAAGCGATTACCTGACGGTACAACCAAGCCAACGCCGCCGAACCCCAGCTGAAATCTGAGTCAAAAATTGTGAGCACCTTAAGCCAATGCCACTGAGCACGATCCCCACTGCTGTTAGGAAAGAGATTCCTCGTGATGATGTACCACACATACACACGAGCGTATGTCATGACCGTGTCCTCGTCAGCATCCTCGGGGCAGGTCTCGAAATTCTGTCTAATCCAACTAAAAGTGGCCCCGGCAGCTACCCTTAGTGTTTCCCCCTTCATGTTTATAACCTCGGGTGGATCCTTCCCTATAAGGCTGACCATCTGCTCACGCCACCCCTCTGAATCTGTGCTTATGCACACAGGATTTCCCTCGATTGGGAGTGCTAGGATCATGCTCATATCCTGCAAGGTCACCGTAGTCTCACCGGTCCTAAGGTGAAATGTGTGTGTCTCCGGTCTCCACCGATCGACAAGCGCGGTGATCGCAACAGGGTTGAACTTCGGTGTCGACCGAGTGACCATGTGGATAAAGGGGAGGAGTCCTAGATTCTCAATGTACGGAGTGTACCGCTCATCGTAAGTCAAGTTCTTGGCCGACGAGACCTCGTGATACCTAGGTTGAAGAGGTACAAGCTCTTGCAAACATACAATAACCAAGGTAAGATTTGCATCTCAACAAACCGGAACAATAGGAACTACCGTGAGGTTTTTTCTAGTACCTGTCTCTTCTCCGACAACTTGTAGGAACGGTGTTGAACATCGTAGTGAGAATTGAGAAGATCCATCCTACATATTTCAAATAGATACCATAAGAACAATTATTCTCACATGAATATATATTCCACTTTAGCAAAACTATGCTTGCAACATTACAAATATACCAACATAATCTATCTACAGTTGTACATTGAACAATTATTATAGCATTTATGAGAAATCGCTACTATGAACCACACATAAAAACATATATATTGGGTTTGTATGCTAAAATAACCAACTAAAGTTCTACCATTGAATACTAAGCTATTGTTATAACCAAAGGTCAAATAAAGATAAGAATGATTCATACCAATCTCTAAATCCAATTGAAACTAGGGTTTCACCGAAATTTGAAGAAAAGGGGACAAATACAAAGAAAAATTCGGATAGAACTGAGAGGATTGAGAGAAAATACCTGGGGGGGATTAGGAGCAAGATTCTTGGAGGAATACTCAGATATGGCAGTTTTTTGAGAGAGGGGTCACATGGAGTCGCCACCACAGCCGCCGCCTCTCTGTTCGTGGATGGGGAAACTGGCCTCTGGGGCGGTCACGCGCGTTGGTACAAGACCTAAAGTGTGGCGCCACCAGCCGTGGCATTGCATATAGCAGTGTGGCGCCGTAGTGTGTGGCGCCGCACTTACAAAGCCGAGCCCCCACGACGCCACGCTGACAGCCGTGCGGCGCCACCAGTCGTGGCGTTGTGCTTCAGAGTGCGGCGCCGTCGTTCACGGCGCTGCAAAAAAGGGTTAGTTCTGTAAATTTGTTGTGGCCCGAGTTTATTTTGTATTTATTATTTATTTGGGTTATTTCTGTTTAAATTCCCACCAGAGAAAGAGGGTTTGGGTGGCAACATAAAGAGAAAGGGCACGGAGAGAGATGGAGACTGGCTTGGTGGCATGGATTGATCGGGCAGGTTGGGGTTCAGCCTCGGTGTGGTATGTTGCCGCTGAAGGGAAAGGAGCTGGCTCGGGTGTGGTAGATGGATATGATTCTTGGCTAGCTAAAACACAAGAGAGAGGTGGGTTTAATTTCAGCTAGCGATAGCAGCTAGGCAAGATCGAGTTGTTAGGTAATACTAGGTGAATGCTTGTGCGTTGCCACGGCCCGTTAAGATCTTTCATCGTCAAGTTGTTCCGTGTCAATAGCCATATATGTCTCGAAGGGTGGAACGAGGGAATGAGATAAAAACAAACCAATAATTAAGGAGTTGCACGTTAGGACATAAGAAGAGGTCACATAACAGTGAGAAGGTAAAATTGTAAACCTTGATCGCTGGTATAACACATGGGATCGATGTACTCGAGCAGTAGTAAGGAAAGACAAGAATTAGAAAGGTTCTCACACTAATACAAGGGTTGCGGTTACTGAAGAAGAATACAATGCCGTCGAAAAAATAAATATTACGAAGGTTTCTCTTGATGGCCTAATCAATACGTCCATGTTATGTAGTAGCTACGTTGGAACAGAATTAAGCAAAAAAATAATGAACCATTCTTCGTATTTTGATGGCTAGTGTGAGAAGATTACCTCCTACTCAGATAAATGAAACGATGTTGAGAGTAGTAATGAGCCAAGGACTAATAGATCAATGAGATCTGAGAACATTTACAAAATGGTCTCTGAAAATCCTTAAAGCTCCCTCTGTTAAAAACTTTCTTGTAGCATGGGTTGACACCTTTGATCCTCCTTGAACTTTGTTGCTGCTCTTCTCTCGCCCCATGCAATCTTGCTACTATGTAAATTTGGTTACTGACTATATAAAGTTCAGGATGGCCTCGGCCAGCCGAAGTTACAGTCAAAAATAAAAAATCCGAAGATACCCCAAACTTTTGATAAGCCAGCACATTAAGTTTAGAGGCACATCACTTGTGTCAAAATACTTGCAGCTGCATTATGATTTTGAAATTGAAATTGCAAGCATAGTCATAATTGATGATTTAATTCTTCTAAGAAGATATAAAACTATATGCGAGGGCTAACCAAACCAAAATTGATTGCACAAAGAATACACTGAAAAAATAAAGATTGCAATATTTGGACCAATAAGATCTGAAGTGCGGCTGCAACCATAGCAGCAGCTCGGCATCGTTATAGCAATAAGCAAACGTTACACTTATTAAACTGAGGCAACCTGATGAGCCAACTCATCAATTGCTTCTGCAGTTTATAAAGCACACATAATGGGCTATATATGCTGATGACCTAGTTTTGTTAATTCGTTGATTTAACGTCTTAAATTTCAGTTACACCTTACAGGTAACAAGCTTGCACAAGAGATGTGTTTGGTTGCATTGTTTGGTTAGAAGGAAACTGATTGGTGCCTTTGTGCATTCTGTCTTCTCCCCCATATGATGATGCACGCTACATGAAACTGTAAAGCAAAGAGTGTGTACAAGTTAAGATGAAGAACATTAGTGGTAGTAACAAACACACTGAACAGACTGAAGAATTAAGGTAACACATCTAGCCATATTAAACCAAAAAACCTGGAATGTGGTGATCCACTCCCATGGTATGCATGCCATACAATACAAGGCTCATCAGATGATACTGAGAACAAAGTGTATTAATCATTACGGATTTCAGCATTCCAGCATGATAAAACCACATGAAATCTGATGCACCACAAAATGTGTTGTGGCATATTGACAGGCTAGAAGTGAATGGAGAGGTACAGAAATTTTTTACTTCTTTCTTCTGAAATAGCTAACAGCCTTTGAACTGTGTTCTTGCTTTAAAGCCGACTCAAAAACTTGGCTTCCATTGCAACAGGAGAAGTTCGTCCAAGGCTGAAATGTTTGATTCCTGCGTTACCCTCACAGAGGACAAGATAGTCATCAGAAAATTGAGCACCCATATAAAAGAACAGGACTACAGGAGTTAGGATTGCCAGTGTACTGCAATTGACATAAGATGAGTTTGCTTTCCTATCAGTTCACTGGACGGATCTTTAATGAAGAAAACAAAAAAAAGCATGACTACAAACCGTGAATATTATATTTTGTACACGCTAAATAAGCCTTGAAACAACGAAGCTAGTCAAAGTACAAAATTCAGTTAAATATGTCACAAACTAAATATATCCGACTCTCTTGTGAGCATGCCCTGGTCCTACGTATTCATGTGCAATGCATCTACTGTAGGACATGCTTGAATATTGAGAAATAAATTGGAATATGACACGAAGAGATCATGATCGAATCGAAGTTAATCATGATAAAATATCTTCCTGCAGAGGTGCCGCATCAAGCGCATCATCATCGAAGTGCTCAGCAATTTGTCGAGCAGGATCTCCATGAGGCCAGGCTGGAGCCCGGGGACGGAGAGGAGCGGCCGGCGGAAAAGCGGGAGCTCGCCCGCCAACACAAGCCGTCGACCATGTATCTCTGGCGCCTGCCGAGTTCGCCATGCCCAGCTACATCCGCATCGCCTAGCCACGGATTATCAGTGAAGTCTGCTAATGTGAGTGTGCTACTTGATAGAAATGAGGATTTGGTGTATATTTTGTTGTTAACTAAAGAAACTATGTTGATCTTGTCACATATATATTTGAACATGTCAAAGCAAGGGAGACAAACCCTTTTATTTTAGAGAACAACTGAATTTCCTACTGAAAGAGAAAAAAGTAATTTCCTTCTACTCCCTCTGTTTCAGAATATAAGACGTTTTAGTTTTGTGAAACGAGTGTATCTAGATAGTCTAGATACACTCGTTTCACAAAACTAAAACGTCTTACGGAGGGAGTACATTAAAACCAAAAGTAAACATGATATACCAATTGACTGAAAGGAAATTGTTTCAATTAGTTAATCATAAGGACGGCCGGGAAGGGAAATGACAGAAGTAACTGTAGACACGATACCTTCCAGTGTATAAATGCACTCCTTTTCCTACAAATCCCATATCTGACAGAACAAAAAAGGTATGGATTGTAATTAACCATTACCTAGTCTGGTGTTCAATGAAAAAGGCATACATATATACCTTGACAATAAAATCATCAGAGCCGGTGATCAAATAGTGACGACCATCGTGTGTGTAAAAACAAAGGCAGTTCACTGCCTTTGAATGCCAGACAGAGTACACTTTGATAAGGTTGAATCAAGGCTCGAAACCTAAACATGAAGCATATACATGGGGATCAGTTAATTGGTTCTAGTAGAAACTGATGTGTCAGAAAGATTGCTTGACTCCGTGACTTGGTTAATCATATCACATTAAACTGGAAAAAGCAGCTAGCTTAACAATTTATGACCTTTCAAACGAGAGCACCCATGTGTTCAGCAAGAAACACCTGTAAAAACAGCATGCAAGCCATTCATAACTTTGGAGAAAAATCACCCGAGAGGTGAGACTGAGAGAGAGGAACAGGGAGGGAGAGAGAGGACGGAGCAGGATTGGGCGCGGGTTGGGAGGGCCTGCTCCTCGCCCAGCGTGGCACGACGAGGACCATCCCCGAAGAGGCCGCCTCCTTCTCCGCTCCGTCCACGCGCGGCCGGACGAGCTTCTAAAGTCGGAGGCGTGGTCGAGCTACCGCAGTGCGACGGCATGGTCGAGCTCCTGGTTGCCCCCATCGGGCTCCGGTGACGCCGCCCCGCAGGATCTTCGCCTCTCCGGTTTGTTAGCCTTTTTTTTTGCCTGGGTGTGTACGTCCCGGGAGTTCGTTGCCTTATTTTTTAAGATAAGATCGAGCTCGATGGAGCAGCGAGCTGGATGTGTACATACGGGAGTTTGTTGTCTTGTGACGTGCGGGAGTTTTTTTTTGTTTTGCCGTTGGTCGTCTTAGGGTGGCATTCGTGTGTAATGTTAGTAAAGTGTGATATCACGTGACACCACCGTTTAGTTTTTAATACTCCTCTGATTCAAATTAATTGACTCAGATTTGTCTAGATTCGGATATATCTAATCATGTTTTAGTGCTAGATACATCAAAATCTAGACAAACTTGAGTCAATTAATTTGGATCGGAGGGAGTAGTAAAGATATGGTTGGGTTCGGTGTACGACTCATGCATGGCATATATATGCACCTACACACACGTGAAGAAAGATTAGAGGTAAAAAAGAGTGAGATTACTCACACAAGGATATATTAGAGATTAAGGGGTTTTAGGTGGAGGTTAGATGTAGGGTTTAGAAGTAAAGCAAAAGGGGGATCAAAGGTAGCTAGCAAACAAGAGAATGTCAAGATGGATAGGATTGATTCGAGTTGAACCCAATTCAATTGATTTGAATTGAATTTCAAAACAAAGCCAAAGCAATAAATTAGGAGTAGAAGAAGAAAAGAGGTTATTATTATTCATGCGTACACACATACAAACATGTTTACAAAAGAGCAAGCATGTGGCCATTCAGTGAAAACAAGTATGGCACTTACATGTGAGATAAAAGAGGTTGACAAGGCAACTTAGAATGGTTTGGATCAAAACCATAAGGCCCGTATGGATAGAAGATTTGGGATCCATATATATATGTTGTGACTTGTACAAATACCAAAGTAATAAAATGGACACATACATATATATATGGTGGAATTAGAATGGTACCCAAAGGGCGTTGGCATGCCAAGTTAGTAGATTGGAAGGAAAGAAAGAGATATGCCCTCAACTCAATTTGGGCATCAAGCATTATATCAAAAAGCAAATACAAGATATCAAGAAACAAATACAATTAATAAAGCAAAATGCAATATGAGGAGAAGAACCAAATGAAAAGAGTTTTAATATGATGCTCGCATGCAATGTGGCATGGTGACATGAGCATGATATTATGATGATGCAATAATGACAAGTATTTTATGGCATAGATCTTTATTTATTAGGTAGCATTACAATGTTAGACAATTGGGATGCTACAAAACATCAAATTGATAAATGAAGTCAAGTCTTTCATGTCAAAGAGTTTTGACATGAAAGATCTGGGATAGACTGATCTGATTCTGAACATCAAGCTTATTAAGAACGAGAATGGGATTACTTTAACACAATATCATTATGTTGAGAAGGTCTTGAGACGATTTGGCTTTATTAATGGCAAGACTTCTCCAACACCTTATGATCCCAATTTGACACTATGAAAGAATAAGAAGGAACCAACAGATCAATTCAAATATTTCACAAATTGTTCGTTCTCTCATGTACTTAGCAAGCGCTACAAGACTCGATATCTCTTTTGTTGTGAGCACGTTAAGTAGGTTCATGTCTAACCCGGGTATTGATCATTGGCATGCACTTGAAAGGCTCATGCACTATCTATGTGGTATATTGAGCTATGGGATTCACTATTCAGGGCACCCTGTTGTGCTTGAAGGATATAGTGATTCAAACTGGATCCCTAATGTTGATGAACTCTACGCCACAAGCGGGTACGTGTTTACCCTTGGAGGTGGTGTAGTGTCATGGAGATCTCGTAGACAGATCATATTGACGAGGTAAACTATGGAAGCAGAGCTTACTTCTTTAGACACAACCACTGTTGAGTCAGAATGGCTACATGAACTCTTGATGGACTTGCCTATGGTTGAAAAACCTGTGTCGGCAATCCTTTTGAATTGTGACAACCAAACTATGATTGTCAAAGTAAACAATTCTAAGGATAACGCGAAGTCATCAAGACACGTCAAGAGACGTTTAAAATCTGTCAGGAAATTGAGAAACTCTGGAGTAATAACTGTTACGTATATTCAAACAGATAAAAACTTGGTAGATCCCTTTACAAAGGGACTATCACGAATTGTGATAGAATATGCATCGATGGGGATGGGGTTGAGACCCATGGATGTCACACCATAGTGGTAATCCAACCTATGTGATCGGAGATCCCATGAATTAGTATTTGGGAAAAACAAGCTAGTGGTTTGATTGAGGAGAGTATTTTGTAACTCTCTCTATGTGAAGATGCATAACTCTCAAAATTAGTAAGGCAGGTTGGCAACATGCCTTAATGTGCTTCTGTTGGCTATAATTAGCAAATATGTTGTCCTACAGAGTATTCTTGAAAGAACACACCTATATGAGCTCGACTATAAACATTGCGGTCTATGAGACTTGGATGGTCTCTAGTAAACTCATGAAGATACCAGGGAGTATGACGCATATGCTATAACCCGCGGGGTAGGCTACTGGCAACCATGTACTAGTTATGATTTTGAGTGAAATCTATTGGCATCAAACTTTCAATTCAAGGTTTTTCCATTGTCCAAGTTGCTGATAGACGTAGCTCAAGATTCTAGGTGGAAGTTCAACTTAACAGTCTCTGCTGAAATACTGATATATAAACAAGTAGCGAGGATTGGCAAATCTTCAAATGGGCATTTGAGATCTGGTGGGAGATTGTTAGAAATATGGGCTAAATTCCTTGGCCCATGTGATATTTCAGATTTTCCCTAAATCTCAAAGCCCATGTGTGTGGAAGCCCACATGTGATTTGGCCCAAGTTGGTGGCAACTCACATGTGTGTGGCAAGAGGAGTGGGAGCTCAAGTTTTAGTCCCACATGGAAAGTTGGAGGAGAGTTTCATCACCTTATAAAATAGAGTGTCACACCACTTTGTAAGTGAGAGAAGAGAAGTGCTACACTCGCGCTCCTCCGATGATGTCGCTCGCTCTCCTGCTCGTCTCGTTACGACATGCGCGCGCCGCGGGTTGCGGGAATCTCGCTGAGCCGAGCTTTATTTTTTGCTTCTTCGGAAAACTAGTGTTGTTTTGATAGACGTGTCAACAGTTAGTGGGGTTCAGGTCGCACCTCGATCGTGGGCTACTATAACCCACCCGAGCTCGTGTGCGACGTGGCCTTGGCCCATGTTGTGCCCTATACGGTTTCACGAGCCGCTCTATATAAGCGCATGCGGCTTCCACCACACACACCACCGAACCAATCTTGGGTTTGCCTCCTCTATGCTTGTGCCGCCACCATAGTATAATCCATCCCGCTTGTCGGCATGCACTAGCGAACGGGAGAGCAGGTCTCCGAAACCACTCGCCTTTGCGATCCTATACGGGAGAGGGCGGATAATGTTTTGGGGAAGCGCTCCATGCGACTGCTCAAGTTCTCCATCACGGCGCGTCTTCCTGGGCGATCTCCTAGTCCACGGGCGACTCATCTTCAACGTCGTCTTCTTTGACAGGCTACGACAACTGATCAGCTATTATTGCGTATGCACTGCTGCTAGTCATGTTGATTGGTACATCTAGTATGTTAGAGTTTCACGTGATTGTAGCTGTTGTTGTCATGATTTATATTCTGGAATTAATTGTGGAAATTATGCCTAATAATCCAACAATCCAAAAACCTTATTATAGGCAATTTCTTGAGTTAAACATGGGACACTTGGCCGACGCAATGAAGCCGAAAAAGTTTACCGGTGTTCATTTTAAGAGGTGACACTATAAGACCACTATGTGGCTACAAGCATTGAAAGTATTCCAGGCTAGTGAGGGTTTACCTGAAGGAACTATATCTGACGAGGTTCAAAACAAGTTCAAGAAAACCAATCTTGCCTTTGTGGGATGCGTTCTGAGTGTTCTTGACAATAAGTTGTTTTATGTGTACATGCACACGAAAGATGGAAAAGAGCTCTGGGAGGCACTGAACGCTAAGTTCGGTGTAGCAGATGTTGGTAGTGAGCTATACATCATGGAGAACTTTCATGATTACAGGATGGTTAACAACCGTTCTATAGTCGAACAAGCTCACAAGATACTATGCTACATCAAGGAGCTCGAACTCCTTAAGTGTGTCTTACTTGAAAATTTTGTGGTTGGGTGCATTACTTTAAAGTTGCCTTCCTCATGGAGGAGCTTTGCCACAACTCTCAAACACAAGAGAGAAGAGATATCGGTTGAAAACCTGATAGCATCTCTTCATGTTGAGGAGAAGGCTCGGGCTAAAGACATTGTTGAGAAAGGAGGCGAGGGCTAGTCTAGCGCCAACATGGTGTAGAAGAAAACCTTCGGCAAGAACAAACGGAACAACAAGCCATTGTTCAACAAGCCTGCAAAGAGTACAACCTTCAAGAAGAAGAAGACAAAGACGCACAAGGCTGAGATGGGTTGCTATACCTGTCGAGAGCTCGGCCACTTTTCCAAGGAATGCCCAGAACATGCACATCGTAGAGGGAAAAACAAGAATACTATCAATGTTGTGACCTCTAGCAACACTGATGGGTACGGTAACTTATTTACTATTCTTTCAGTATTTCAATCACCATGTTGGTGGATTCATATGGGTGCTAATGTTCATGTGGGTGCTGACATCTCTATATTCACTTCTTATCAGGTCGCTCGAGATTCTTCCCTCCTAATGGGGAATGGATCACATGCTTCTGTTCGTGGTGTTGGCACGGTGTATGTGAAGTTTACTTCTAGAAAGATCGTGCAGCTAAGGAACATGCAGCATGTCCCTACTATGAACAAGAATCTCGTTAGCGGCTCCCTTCTATGCAGAGATGGGTTTAAGGTTTTTTAGAGTCTAATAAAGTCATTGTTTCGAAACATGGACAATTTATTGGTAAAGGTTATGAGTTTGGAGGCTTGTTCCGATTTTCACTTTCAGAGTTTTGTAATAAATCCATGAATCATATTTGTGGTGGTGTTAATGATGATACCAGTATTTTGCATTCTCGTTTATGTCACACTAATTTTGGTTTGATGTCTCACATGTCTAGTATGAGTTTAATTCTGAATTTCACTATTGCCAAAGGTTCTAAGTTCTATAGTTGTATGCAATCAAAGCAACCTCAAAAGCCTCACAAGGCTGCCGAGGAGAGAAATTTGGCACATCTAGAACTCATACATTCTGATCTATGCGAGATGAATGGTGTGTTGACAAAAGGTGGAAAGAGATATTTCATGACGTTGATAGATGATGCTACTAAATTCTGCTATGTTTACTTGCTAAAAACTAAAGATGGGGCTTTATACCACTTTAAATTTATAAGGCCAAAGTTGAAAATCAAGTAGAGATAAAGGTCGAGTGTCTTAGTTCGGATCGTGGTGGTGAGTATTTTCCCAAAATATTTGATGAATTTTGTGAGGAACACGACATTCTTCATGAGAGGATGCCTCCCTACTTGGCCCAATCAAACGGGGTTGTCGAGAGGAAAAAATCCACACTAACTGACTTGGTGAATTCCATGTTAGCCACTGCTGGTTTATCAAAGGCATTGTGGGGGAGGCTTTGTTGACTTCATGTCATGTCCTAAATAGAGTTCCTAACAAGAATAAAGAAAATACCCCTTATGAGGAGTGGGATGGGAGAAAACCATCACTTTCATATTTGTTCACTTGAGGGTGTTTAGCGAAGGTCAACATACCGATTCCCAAGAAACACAAGCTCGGACCTAAGACATTGGATTGTATCTTTCTAGGATATGATCCACAGAGTGTAGGCTATAGATTTTTAGTGGTGAAATCCGAGGTGCCTAATATGCATGTTGATATTATAATGGAATCTCATGATGCAACATTCTTTGAGAATATGTTTCCTATGAAAGATATGCATAACATTGGTAGAATTTCTTCTAAAATACTTCCTGAATCTAGTGCATCTATTGATAATTCTGAACAACCACACGAGGAAGTCCTCGAGAAGGATGATGATGAACCTCCCACGAGGAGTAAGACATAGAGGATTGCAAAATCCTTTGGTAATGATTTCATCGTGTACCTTGTGTATGATACTCCCAGATCCATTGTTGAGGCATATGCATCTCCAGATGCAGATGATTGGGAAGAAGCTGTCCAAAATGAAATGGATTTGATTCTTTCTAATGGAACTTGGGAATTATCAGAATGACCCTATGGTTGTTAACCTGTGGGCTGTAAGTGGGTGTTCAAGAAGAAGCTAAGGCATGATGATAGTATTGAGAAGTACAAGGCACGGCTTGTAGAAAAGGGATACACACAGAAAGAAGGCGAAGATTACTTTGAAACCTATCCACCTGTCGCTAGACTAACCACCATTCGACTACTACTTTCCATGGTTGCCTCTTATGGTCTTCTCGTTCATCAAATGGATGTGAAGACAACTTTCCATAATGGAGAGTTGGAATAGGAGATCTATATAGACCAGCCAGATGGGTTTTTTGGTAAAAGGTGAAGAGATAAAGGTGTGCAAGTTGTTAAAATATTTATATGGCTTGAAACAAGCACCTAAGAAATGGCATGAGAAGTTTAACAGAACTCTACTTTCTACTGGATTTGTCATTAATGAGGCTGATAGGTGTGTGTAATATCTCCATTGTGGGGGCGATAGTGTTATATTATGTTTGCACGTGGATGATATTCTGATCTTCGGTACAACCATGAAATTGATAAATGAAGTCTAGTCTTTCTTGTCCAAGAGTTTTGACATGAAAGATCTAGGAGAGCTTGATGTGATTTTGAACATCAAGCTTATTAAGAACGAGAATGGTATTACTTTAACACAATCTCATTATGTCGAGAAGGTCTTGAGATGATTTGGCTTTACTGATGGCAAGACTTCTCCAACACCTTATGAACCCAGTTTACATTGCGAAAGAATAAGAAGGAACCAACAGATCAATTGAAATATTCATAAATTGTTGGTTCTCTCATGTACTTAGCAAGCGCTACATGACCCGATATCTCTTTTACTGTGATCAAGTTGAGTAGGTTTATGTCTAACCTGGATACTGATCATTGGCATGCACTTGAAAGGGTCATGCGCTATCTATGTGGTATAATGAGCTATGGGGTTCACTATTTAGGGAAACCTGTTGTGCTTGAAGGATAGAGTAATTCGAACTAGATCTCTAACGTTGATGAACTCTATGCCACGAGCGGGTATGTGTTTACCCTTGGAGGTGGCGCAGTGTCATGGAGATCTCGTAGACAGACCATATTGATGAGGTCAACTATGGAGGCAGAGCTTACTACTTTAGACACAACCACTATTGAGTCCGAATGGATGCGTGAGCTCTTGTTGGACTTGCATGTGGTTGAAAAACCTGTGTCGGCAATCCTTTTGAATTGTGACAACCAAATTGTGATTGTCAAATTGAACAATTCTAAGGATAACGTGACTCATCAAGACAAGGTAAGAGACGTTTGAAATCTGTCAGGAAATTAAGAAACTCTGGAGTAATAATTGTTACGTATATTCAAATAGACAAAAACCTGGCACATCCCTTTACAAAGGTACTATCATGAATTGTGATAGAAAATGCATCGAGGGATATGGGGTTGGGACCCATGGATGTCACACCATAGTGGTAATGCAACCTATGCGATCGGAGATCCCGTGAATTAGGATCTTGGAAGAATAAGCTAGTGGTTTGACTGAGGAGAGTATTTTGTAACCCTCTCTGTGTGAAGATGCATAACTCTCAAAATCTGTAAGGCGGGTTGGCTACATGCCTTAATGTGCTTCTATTGGCTATAACTAGCAAAGATGTCCTATTTAGTAGTCTTGAAAGAACACACCTATATGAGATCGACTGTAAACGTCGCGGTCTATGAGATTTGGGTGGTCTCAAGTAAACCATGAAGATACAAGGAAGTTTGACACATATGCTCCAACCCGCGGGGTAGGCTACTAGCAGCCATATACTAGTTATGATTTTGAGTGAAATCTATTGACACCAAACTTGCAATTCAAGATTCATTCATTGTTCAAGTTGCTGATAGACGTAGCTCGAGATTCTAGGAAAAAGTTCAACTTAACAGTATCTGTTGAAACACTGGTATATAAAAAAGTAGCGAAGATTGGCAAATCTTCAAACGGGTATTTGAGATCTAGTGGGGGATTGTTAGAAATATGGGCTAAATTCCTTGGCCCATGTGATATTTCAGATTTTCCCTAAATCTCAAAGCCCGTGTATGCGGAAGCCACATGTGATTTGGCTCAAGTTGGTGGCAGCTCACATGTGTGTGTGGCAAGAGGAGTGGAAGCTAAAGTTTTAGTCCCACATGGAAAGTTGGAGGAGAGTTTCACCACCTTATAAGGTGGAGTGTCTCACCACTTTGTAAGTGAGTGAGAAGAGAAGTGTTACACGCGCTCCTCCTCCGACGATGTTGCTCTCTATCCCGCTCTTCTCGTCATGTCACGACACAACACACGCTCTCCTTGGGTTGTGGGAATCTCGTCGAGCCAAGCTTTATTTTTGCTGCTTGGGAAAACTTGTGCGGTTTTGACAGACATGTCAACAGTTAGTGGTGTTTGGGTTGCTCTCGGATCATGGGCTACTGTAACCGACCCGAACTCATGCACGACATGGCCTCGGCCCACGTTGTGCCCTATACGGTTTCCCGAGCCGCTCTATATAAGCGCTTGTGCGGATTCCACCACACACACCAACGAACCAATCTAGGGTTTGACTCATCTCTACTTGTGCCGCCACCATAGTCTACCCCATCCCGCTTGCCGGCATGCACCGGCGGACGGGAGAGCAGGTATCTAGAACTACTCGCCTTTGCGATCATGTATGGGAGAGGTAGAATAAGGTTTTTGGGAAGCGCTCCACACTACTTCTCAAGTTTGTCATCACGACACGTCTTCCTGAGCGATCTTTTGGTCCACGGGCGACTCGTCTTCAACATCGTCTTCTTGGACAAGATATGGCAATTGATGCACCAATGGCGACCTCATCGACAACCAATCGGTACGTATACTGCGATCTAATTTGTTGCTTATTAGTATGCACTAATACTGCTCATGATGATTGCACTAGTAGAAAATAGGGTTCCGTCCGGACCACCCTGAAGCGATCTGTCTTGGTTCCCTTATGAACCGGGACTAATCAGGGCATTAGTCCTGGCTCGTTAGGCCAAGACGCCGCACGGGGCTGGACCACGGTTAGTCCTGGTTCATCTGGGACCTTTAGTCCTGGTTCGTGCCACGAACCGGGACTAAAGGGGTTTAGTGCCTGCCTCTAGCCCTTTGGTCCGGGTTCGTGGTAAGAACCGGGACTAAAGGTCCATGCTTGTATATATATTGCACCCCAGCCTCACATGCTTATGTGTGAGCTTTGTTTTCCCCCTCTCATGCACGAGTGGTGTATGTTGCTTTGTTTTTCCCTCTATGCACAAGAGGTGCTCGATGAAATGCCTATGAGCATGATGCCACTTGAGTTCACCCAAAACAAACATGATATGAAGTGCCTGGGATACACTTAAGTTTTATCCTCTTTCTTTCCTCCTCGATTGAGGTTAGCAACTTAATTCTTTCATTTGTCATCGATACAATAATGCATGTGCCGATGTACAATATTGGTCATTTCTCTTGATCTTATGTAATGTTTTTTCATAAACTCAATTATATAATGCAGATGAGCCTGTAATAGATGTATGGTGACCGACGTATTGACAAGTTCATTATGGGCCTTCATAATTTCATCAGTGTGGCCGAGGCAAATAGTATGAATGGTTTTATGCATTGTCCATGTATTGTATGTCGGAATCAGAAGGATTACTCTTCATCAAGAACCCTTCACACCCACCTGCTTCGGTCCGGTTTCATGCCCAGCTACAATTCTTGGACCAAGCATGGATAAAGAGGGGTTATGATGGAAGACACTAAAGAACAAGAGGATGATGACAACTATCCTATGTTTCTTGAATACGGTGATACTGCAATGGGTGAAGCTAAAGATGAAGAGGCACTAGATGAGATCGTTGATGATCTTCACCAGGCCATTGTTGATGCGCAGAGAGAATGCGAAAGTGAAAATGAGAAGTTGAAGTTGAAGCACATGTTAGATGGTCACAAAATATTGTTGTACCCAAATTGCAAAGATGACAACACAAAGCTCGGTACCACACTAGAATTGCTGCAATAGAAGGCATAGAATGGTTTGTCTGACAAGGGATTTGAGAAGCTACTGAAAATAATGAAGAAGAAGCTTCCAAAGGATAACAAATTGTCTGCCAGTAC
This sequence comes from Avena eriantha, assembly GCA_910589775.1. Taxonomy (NCBI): domain Eukaryota; kingdom Viridiplantae; phylum Streptophyta; class Magnoliopsida; order Poales; family Poaceae; genus Avena; species Avena eriantha. The sequence goes on from OU342745.1 coordinate 526,134,781, forward strand.
GTATGGAGCAAAGAAGGTTGTATGCCCTCTAGGATTAGAGGTGCAGAAGATACATGTGTGCATTAATGACTACATCCTCTACTACAGTGAGCAGTATGAGAATAAGAATGAATGCCCGGTATGCGGTGCATTGAGGTATAAGATCAGACGAGATGATCCTGGTGATGTTGAGGGCGAGCGCCCTAGGAAGAGGGTTCCTGCCAAGGTTATATGGTATGCTCCTATAATACCACGGTTGAGACGTTTGTTTAAGAACAAAGAGCATGCCAAGTTATTGCAATGGCACAAAGAAGACTGCAAGAAAGACAAGACGTTGAGACACCCTGATGATGGGTCGCAGTGGAGAAAAATCGAGAGAGAGTACCCGGGCTTTGCAGATGACTCAAGGAACTTAATATTTGGTATAAGTATAGATGGCATGAATCCTTTTGTGGAGCAGGGTTGCAATCATAGCACCTAGCCTGTAACTCAATGTATCTATAACCTTCCTTGGTTGTGCATGAAACGGAAGTTCATTATGATGCCAGTGCTCATCCAAGGACCAAAGCAACCCGACAACGACATTGATGTGTACCCAAGGCCATTAGTTGAAGAACTTTTACAGTTGTGGCATGGACAAGGTGTACGTGTGTGGGATGAGCACAAACATGAGGAATTTGACCTACACGCGTTGCTTTTCGTAACCATCAATTATTGGCTTGCTCTTAGTAGCCTTTCAGGATAGTTGAACAAGGGATACAATGCATGAACACACTGTTTAGATGAGACTGAAGCTACATACTTGCATAAAGGTAAGAAGGTTGTGTACCTGGGTGTAGCATCCCGCTAAAACCACTACTAGAAAATCGCTTGGTGTTTCTGTTTTGTGCATCATCATGACCGCATGCTCATATCATCATGCCACATTGCATTTGAGCATCGTCATGTCATCATGCATTTGTTCGCCTAAAACTATTTTCTAAAAGCCTATCTTTATTTTCCAAATACTCCTCTTTATTTCAAATTAAAACTCCAACCTCTTCTGGATATTTTATTTGCCAAAAAACTATTTACAAAAGCCTATCTAAAAATAAAACAAATAAAATTAAATAAATGCATAAAAAAATATCTTGTGGGGGAGTCAGCCAGCCGCCAGGCCCAAAGCCCAGCAGCCAGCCAACTACCACCCTACCGCAAACTCTAGCCTCTACCCTAACCATCCTCACCTGTCGCCGCCACTCCCCTAGGCCACCCTCTCGGCAGCAGCAGTGCAACACAGCCCCTGCGTGGCACGCTCGCACCCAGCCCTGTCACGCTACACGCTACACTACCGCACGCACACGCACCTACCGCACCTAACCTGAACCACCCCAACACGCCTCACCAACCGCATCCTACCGCTAATCCCCAATCCGCGTCGCGGCCTCCCTCCTCCTGTTCGTCGACCTCACCGGAGCTCCATCGCTCCTCTCCCTCCCTCGTCGCCGCTGTCGCAGTGCAAGCCACCGCCGCTCGCGAGCCCCCTGTCCGTTGCCGCTCGCCGCCCAGGGCGGCCCCTCCAGGTTCCGGCTCGAGCTCAACCCTGCCGTCGTCCTCCTCCCGGCCGGCGAGCCCCATCAACGCGGATCTCATCGAGCCCTGCTTCCGCGCCTCCTCGCCACCAGGAGCAACCGCCTCCATCTCTGGCTGCCACCAGGCGAGCTCCTCCTCTGCCCCGACCTGACCTCCCTCGAGTACTCCGCGTCAGGCCGCCAGCCTCGGCCTCTGCCTCGCTGTACATCGTCGTCTGCCTGCTCACCCTGCCTCGCCGCTTCTCGGCCGCTGCTCTACATGGTCCGCACCTCAAGCCCCTGCATATCACCTCTGCTTCGAACGTCCAGCGGCTGCCTATGCCCATCCTTGTCACCTCCGCCTCTACTGGCACGTTCGTGACGTGCTCGCGTTTGCCGTTGTCGCCATGTCCACCTCCGCGCACTCCCGTGTCGCCGGTTCCCCGCCTCGACGCTGCCCCGCGTTCTCCGGCCACCTCGAGCCCGACGTCCACAAGCCACAGGGCCTCGGCTTCCATGCGCCTGCGCGTACCAGAGGCCCCATGTAGACCGCTCCTGCATGTGAACCGCGCTATGCATGCTTCACAGCGTTTTGTGTTGTTCATCTCAAGGTTGGGCACGTTATGTCCTAGCTTTGCCTGGTAGTGCTCCTACAGTTTCGCATACCTTGTGGTGACTCTGTGCTACTGCAGGTGTTCATGCTTGCCAGGTTTCTGATTCGTTTGTGGTGGCTTAAGCTGATGCATAGCAATCCTGCTGTCGATGATGCGTTTTTGGCGACACCGTCAGTTGAGATGTTTATCAAGATCCCCCGGTAAAACGATCAACGCTGGCTTGGCCCCAATGAATCACCATCACCAAAAACCAAGCACTCTATTCATGGAACATCATGAAATCCTACACGGACACCAAGTCGAAGACCCTGAGCTCTCCTTCCCGTACCTGAAGTCCGATCCTGTCAAGCCTCGAGACCTCGGATCCGACCCCCCATGTGTGATCCCTTTATCTGAGCCCTATTTTATAAATTGCCATCTATATGAATTGTTGCATATCAATTGTACATGCTTGCATACATATTTCGCGGGTCTGGGTTGTATAGTCGTTTCACCTCATAATTAAATATGGAGACCATATACGGGCTTTTCTAGTCTTATATTTGCCCCATTTAAATTCGTGTAGCGAATCGATGCCATGTTTTGCCTTGTTAAGACAACATTTAAATTGCGGGTAGTTAAACAACCTTAACGTTTTATTAATTGTCGGGACCCCAGTTCCGCTTAATGTTGCCTAATTGCATCGCATCTTTGCCATGTCATGCATCATATCATGCATCATGCCGATCTTTTGTCGTAGTATTAAATAGTGCATCCGGTGTTTCTTTTAGTGCTTTGTTTCTTCACGGATTAGGCCGTTGAGTTGGTGCTAGTGTCGACAAGTTCTTCGGATAATACACATTCTGCTATGTTTCCCAGGCGAGCAATCCCCCCCTTTCTATCTATTTTGCATTTATAGTCTTTATTTCCTCCTGTTGATCTATTGCTATCCGTGTCACGATGCTTTAGTGTTCCGTACCAGATATATTCCGTGCAGCCTTCATATTGCCTTGGACACCTCCTATTACCTGTTGTTTGGTAGATAAATGGTCTTGCTAGTCGTAGTCGCTTGCTCAGGTGCGATCCCATGTCGTGAAGTACCACACAGTTGTTGGAATATTGTCATATGCTTTATGGTGGAGAGGATCATGACTTTAAATATAACTATTAAATTGCTGGGATAATTAATGAAAGAGGCACCGGTGGGCAATATATGCTATTTGGTTTTTCATGTCCACTTGTGTCCTATAGGCCCCGAGTACTTGATACCTGTTCCTTGATTATTCGCACTATCCACATCTGGGAGACCCTATGGATCCCCCTTAGCTAGAGCTTGATTCATTTCTTATTTCTTGGGGCCACAAACTAGTTTGGGGATTTATTACTATCATGTACTTATGCCATGCTTTACTGCTTTATTTATGATTGTGCGTGGAGCACCTGTACTGTTTAGGAATTGCGGAGTGTTTTCGTGGTATCGACAAGCCCAGTCACACTTCCGGGTTCCCAGTCGTTTACAGCCATTGGCACAAACCTTGGATCTGTCTCGGAGCCGGCCAACTTCGTTGCGGGTAGCTTAATGGGGTGGCCCCCTAAAATATTTTATGAATCCTGTGATTGCTTTGTCGTGAAAGCCTCGTTGGGTTTTGATTTGGTTTTTCCGAGGTTGATCGTGTGTGTGTTGCTATTTGTGCACCCCTGCAGGGTAAATCTTTCTGAAAGCTGTGTCCGCGGTTATGGACGACTTGGAGCATAGTATCTTGATCATAGACAAGCATAACTAAGGTAGTGCTATAAATTTGACTTAATATGTGACTAGTAATCAGCTTCACTACAATGGAATAGATCATAAAAGTGCCAACAACTGGTGGAACTGGGGTGTATCGTGTCATGTTATACCTGCCCAGTAAGTATCGCAACTCCAATGGAATGAAATAAAAGTGCCAACAACTGCTAGGTTTGGGATGTCACATGCTAATTGTATCTGACTAGTAAGTACTGCAACTACAACTGAATGGTTAACTAAAACTGCCAACTACTTATGCTATCAGGATGACTCATGTTATCTATATCTGACTAGTAAGGGCTGCAACTATAACAGAATGAATAAAACTGCCAACTGTGTGAGTTCCTTGGTTTGACTTCCTCGTTTGGTCTCGAGGGGGAATACCAGGATGGGTATGATTGGTGTAAGTATCAGGTTGGATTCGAATAGGTCTTTCTTATCCCTCTCTAATAGCCGACAGTTGAATCGAGTCTCTATAGATTTTTTAGTGCATGCTGCGCTGCCGCTTCAGCCCACCATACCTATGTAGGCGAGAGCCGCCGAATTCTAGCCACGCCATGTACTGGCCTCAGTACTGACCGCTCTCTTTTTTCCTTTGCCCTTTGTCGACACCCCTTTTGTTTTAGCAGGTTTAAGTTTGACATCGTTAGCAGGGTTACCCTTCCGGCTTGGCCTGGGCAGGGTTATGGACGCCATTGGTTATTTTCAGGGCTCTTAGCCCCATTTGCATCTTATCCGTACTCGGATGTTGTATCATTTTCAAGGTGATTTGGATCTTTGTATTGTATATCTGTATTTTTGACTCATGGAGTCGTTGTTGTATATATATGTTTCTGTGGGTTCCATCGTGGACTATTGTGTAATGTTATTACTTTGTTTTCCACCCGCACGCAAGTGCCTAGTGGGCATCTTTGAATCGTTTCTATGCGGGTTTGGCAGGAATCGCTAAAACTTGCATAGGGTCGATTCGAGGGTGTTACAAAGTGGTATCAGAGCTCAGCAGTTACGATACCCCACTGGTCCAGCCTTTAGGATAACCTAGCTAACGGACGTTGTAGAGTGTCAAAACCATTTTTGCAAAATCGGTTGGATAGATCTGATTAGGTCTGCTTTTACTCCTTACCTCTATGCTCTTCTCCTCTTACCTTTATGTGTTTTAAATCTGCTCTCTCATCTTTTCTTTGAGTATAGGAATTCTCGCGATTGGGTTTCCGTCGAACCTTCAGGGCTTCGATTCCTTTTGCAATGGTGTTTCCACATCCGGTCTTTGTGCTATATGAGTACCCTTCATTTGTTGTACCTTTTGGTGGATCAAAATCCACTAAAATCATTCTTTGTATCTTCCGGTGTTTTTCAACGTGACGACATCATCTACGCTAGATCTGATGAAGATCTGTATCAATCCTTTGTTTCTAAACATCACTTGTGAAGATCTTCAGTCTAATTCCAAGAATGGGTTGCATGCTTTCTAATACATGTGCGGAGTAATAGTTTGGGTGCGTGATGGATTGCCCCCCATGCCGACTACTCATTCTATTCGCTCTCGTACATTGAAGTGGATTAGATTGTACTTATTCTCTCCTCTCACAGAAGTTAGAGGTGGCCTTATCTTTTGAGACCTCTCCCTTCATCTTTGTCTCTCTGGAGTGTTCCCTCAACGAACGTGAGCAGCGATCCATTGTTGGTGGTGTCGCCCACTTTAAGATGGAGAAAGAATCCTTGTTAGTGGTGTCGCAAGGATCTACATGAAGCAAGAAGAATCTGCTCATCAGCCTTCTGCCCCATACCATGTGGCAGATCTCGAGGGCGAGATCCATTGTTAGTGGTGTCGAATTGTAGCATCCCGCTAAAATCACTACTAGAAAATCGCTTGGTGTTTCTATTTTGTGCATCATCATGACCGCATGATCATCTCATCATGCCACATTGCATTTGAGCATCGTCATGTCATCATGCATTTGTTCGCCTAAAACTATTTCCTAAAAGCCTATCTTTATTTTCTAAATACTCCTCTTTATTTCAAATTAAAACTCCAGCCTCTTCCGGATATTTTATTTGCCTAAAAACTATTTACAAAAGCCTCTCTAAAAATAAAACAAATAAAATTAAATAAATGCATAAAAAAACTTGTGGGGGAGTCGGCCAGCCGCCAGCCCCAAAGCCCAGTAGCCAGCCAACTACCACCCCACCGCAAACCCTAGCCTCTACCCTAACCCTCCTCACCTGCCACCGCCACTCCCCTAGGACACCCGCTCGACAGCAGCAGTGCAACACAGCGCCTGCGTGGCACGCCCGCACCCGGCCCTGTCACACTACACGCTACACTACCGCACGCACACGCACCTACCGCACCTAACCCAAACCACCCCAACACGCCTCACCAACCGCATCCTACCGCTAATCCCCAATACGTGTCGTGGCCTCCCTCCTCCTGTTCGTCGGCCTTGCCGGAGCTCCACCGCTCCTCTCCCTCTCTCGTCGCCGCTGTCGCAGCGCAAGCCACCGCCGCTCGCGAGCCCCCTGTCCGTTGCTGCTCACCGCCCAGGGCCGCCCCTCCAGGTTCCGGCTCGAGCTCAACCCCGTCGTCGTCCTCCTCCTGGCCGGCGAGCCCCATCAACGCGGATCCCGTCGAGCCCTGCTTCTGTGCCTCCTCGCCACCAGGAGCAACCGCCTCCGTCTTTGGCTGCCACCAGACGAGCTCCTCCTTGACCCCGGCCTGACCTCCCTCGAGTACTCCGCGTCAGGCCGCCAGCCTTGGCCTCTGCCTCGTTGTACATCGCCGTCTGCCTGCTCGCCCCGCCTCGCCGCTTGTCGGCTGCTGCTCTACATGGTCCGCACCTCAAGCCCCTACAGATCACCTCTGCTTCGAACGTCCAGCGACCGCCCGTGCCCGTCCTTGTCACCTCCGCCTCTGCTGGCACGTTCGTGACGTGCTCGCGTTTGCCGTCGTCGCCATGTCCACCTCCGCGCACGCCCGTGTCGCCGGTTCCCCGCCTCGACGCTGCCCCGCGTTCTCCGGCCACCTCGAGCCCGACGTCCACAAGCCGTAGGGCCTCGGCTTCCATGCGCCTACGCGTACCAGAGGCCCCATGTACACCGCTCCTACATGTGAACCGCGCTACGCATGCTTCGCAGCGTTTTGTGTTGTTCATCTCAAGGTTGGGCACGTTATGTCCTAGCTTTCCCTGGTAGTGTGCCTACAGTTTCGCATACCTTGTGGTGACTCTGTGCTACTGCAGGTGTTCGTGCTTGCCAGGTTTCCGATTCGTTTGTGGTGGCTTAAGCTGATGCATAGCAATCCTGCTGTCGATGATGCGTTTTTGGCGACACCGTCAGTTTCTATGCGGGTTTGGCGGGAATCGCTAAAACTTGCATATGGTCGATTCGAGGGTGTTACACTGGGGAGTCGTCGATTTCTTCCGACCAAGCATACCGTAAGAAATAAAGGCAAGCATTTTAAAGGTGAGTCAGATTGCTGGAATAAGCATGTCCCCCGTACATGTGATGATGTATTTGGTATGGTCAAGGATCTAAAAGTAATTTTTGGGAAGGGTCTTTGCGGTCAATCTGTTCTGAATGACGCTATCGGACACGTGCCCATGTGGAAGAAGAAATCTATATTTTGGGAGCTACCCTATTGGGAAGTCCAGAGGCCCGCTCTTTAATCAACGTGATGCACGTGATAAAGAACCTTTGCGTGAACCTGCTAGGATTCTTGGGCGTGTATGGGAGGTCAAAAGATACACCGGAAGCACGGCAGGACCAGCAACGTATGAACGAACGAGATGGCCTGCATCTAGAGAAGTATCAAGGTCTTTCCAGCTACACTCTTACCAAAAAAGAGAAGGAAATCTTTTTTGAATGCCTGAACAGTATCAAGGTCCTGTTTGGCTCCTCTTCGAATATAAAGGGAATAATAAATATGGCAGAGAAAATTCTAGAACCTGAAGTCTCATGACTTCCACGTGATTATGACGCAATTGCTTCCGGTAGCATTGAGGGGGCTTCTACCGGAAAATGTTCGAGTACACATTGTGAAGTTATGTGCATTCCTCAATGTAATTTCTCAAAATGTAATCAATCCAGATACTCTACCAAGGTTACAGAATGATGTGGTCCAATGTCTTTTTAGTTTTGAGTTGGTGTTCCCACCATCCTTCTTCAATATTATGACATATCTCCTGGTTGACATAGTGGAAGAGATTGTCGTTCTTGGTCCTGTATTTCTACACAATATGTTCCTCTTTGAGAGGTTTATGGGGTCTTAAAAAATATGTTCATAATCGTGCTAGGCCAAAAGGAAGCATCTCCAAGGGCTATGGAACAGAGGAGGTCATTGAGTTCTGTGTTGACTCTATTCCTGACCTTAAGCCGATTGGTGTTCCTCAATCGCAACATGAGGGGAGACTGAGTGGAAAAGGCACGCTAGGAAAGATAGAAATAATATGTAGAGATGGGCATTATTTCACTCAAGCACACTACACATTTCTACAAAGTTCCACCTTGGTGGCTTCGTATATCAATGAACACAAGAATATTCTACGCTCCCAATACCCAGGGGAGTCTGACGACTCGATTACACGTGAACACATGGCGACTTTCTGTGGTTGGTTGAAAACACATCTCATGAATAACACCACTATTGGAGATTAGGTGTACTTGTTGGCCAGGACACCATCTTCAATTGTATTGACTTTCCAAGGGTACGAGTTAAATGGGAATACATTTTACACGATTGCCCAAGATAAAAGAGCACCAACCAAAATAGTGGTGTCTGCATTGATGCAACAAACAACAATGAGAAAAGGACACATATTATGGTTACATAGAGGAGATATGGGAACTTGACTATGGACCTTCTTTTAAGGTCCCTTTGTTTCGGTGCAAATGGGTCAAGATGACAGGAGGCGGGATTGAGGTAGACAAGAAGTACGGAATGACAACAGTGTATCTCAATAATCTTGGGTTCACAAACGAACAATTCATCCTAGCCAATGATGTGGCTCAGGTTTTCTATGTGAAGGACATGTCTACCAAACCGGAAAAAATAATAAGAAAATGGATACATCGTATGATGAGCCAAAGCGCCACATATTTTTTTCAGGGAAAAGAAACATCGTGGGAGTGGAGGACAAGACATACATGTCAAAAGATTAAAATAAGTTTGATGAAATTCTACCCTTCATAGTGAACACTGACCCAAGCTCCCGTTAAATGATGAAGAAACTCCATGGTTACGGCCAATGCGATCATAAACAAGGCATTTTAGGAAACAAGTGACTATATGTATTTTGCATTATGCATTTTAGGAAACATTGTACATTTACATTTTATGAAACCATGCGAAGGATTTTACATTGTTCGGACCGTTTTTGAATTTCTTATACCCGTTTCCGAATTTTCTCGTTTCAAACTAAGGTCAAACCGGCGGGCATGAAGATAAGAGATGATCCTCGCTAAAACTTGCATTAGATCTCTGAAGAAACATCATGTTGTGATTCTAAAAATGATTTTTTTTTAAAAAAATCATGAGCATTAGATCATGTACATGTAGTTCAAATCGGACCCACTTCCTATCGATTCGGCAGACATTTTTCTTTTTCACTCGGGGTGAACGGAAAGGTTTTAGATACCCTAGTTGGGACATCGTCCATGTAAAGTGGTCTATTATTTTTGAAAAATGGGGTGGTATCATTAAGAAATAATCCTTTGATGGTTGCTTCATAAAACGCCTATTTTTGGAACTCGTAAAATGGAAAATGCCTTTTCGTGCGACGGAAAGGAAAACATCCTCATGTAGCATTGTTTGCCATCCCAAGATACACATGTGCATAATATGGGCACAATATCACAAACTATTTCTCGATTCTGGCTATAACATTGTACATTTAGACCGAAAGCCATGAAACCTCGAACATGATAGCTCATTTTGAGAAGGATTTTTCAAAATGCAATCAATATACCAAGTTTGGTATTTTTCCTTGCAACTATGTCACATTGTATGAAACCACGTGAAGGATTTACATTGTTCGGACCATTTTTGAATTTCTTATGCATGTTTCCAAATTTTCCCGTTTCAAACTAGCGGGCATGAAGATAGGGGGTGAGCCTCACTAAAACTTGCATTAGATTTCTGAAGAAACATCATATTATGAGTCTAAAAATGATTTTTTCAAAAAATCATGAGCATTAGATCATGTACGTGTAGTTTAAACCGGACCCACTTCCTACCGATTCGGCAGACATTTGTCTTTTTCACTCGGGGTGGACGGAAAGGTTTTAGATACCCCACTTGGGATATCATCCATGTAAGGTGGTCTATTTTTTTTTAAATGGGGTGGTATCATTTAGAAATAATCTTTTGGTGGTTGCTTCACAAAATGCCCCGTTTTTGGAACTCGTAACATGGAAATGGCTTTTCTGTGCGATGAAAAGGAAAACTTCCTCCTGCAGCATAGTTCGCCATCCCAAGATACACATATGTGCACAATATGGGCACACTATCACAAAATATGTCTCGATTCTAGCCATAACATTGTACATTTGGACCGAAAGCCATGAAACCTTGAACATGATAGCTCATTTTGAGAAGGATTTTTCGGGATGCAATCAATATACCAAGTTTGGTTTTTTTCCTTGCAAATCTCACATTGTATGAAACCAAGCGAAGGATTTACATTGTTCATACCGTTTTTGAATTTCTTATGCCCGTTTCCAAATTTTCCTATTTCAAACTAAGGTCAAACCGGCGGGCATGAAGATAGGGGATGAGCCTCGCTAAAACTTGCATTAGATCTTTGAAGAGAACATCATATTGTGAGTCTAAAAATGATGTTTTTCAAAAAATCATGAATATTAGATCATGTGTCTGTAGTTCAAACCGGACCCACTTCCTACCGATTCGGCAGACATTTGTCTTTTTCACTCGGGATAGACAGAAAGGTTTTAGATACCCGGTTGGGACATCGTCCATGTAAGGTGGTCTATTATTTTTTAAAAATGGGGTGGTATCATTTAGAAATAATCCTTTGGTGGTTGCTTCATAAAACGCCCCGTTTTTGGAACTCGTAAAATGGAAAATGGCTTTTCCGTGCGACGAAAAGGAAAACTTCCTCCTGCAACATTGTTCGTCATCCCAAGATACACATATGAGCACAATATGGGCACACTATCACAAACTAGGGAGTGTCTCTATGGAGAGCTCCTCGAAGATGTCTGGGGACGGGATCCTAAGACATCTTCGAGAAGCTCGGCCGTAGTGGTATCCATGCTCTCGCACACCATCTAGCTTGCAGTTTGTAACTTCTCTAGCTAGATCAATATGGCGGGGAGCTAAAAAATCACATCTTAGGGAGTGCCTCTATGGTGAGCTCCTCGAAGATGTCTGGGGACGGGATCCTAAGACATCTTCGAGAAGCTCCGCCATAGTGGTTTTCCTGCTCTCGCACACCATCTAGCTTGCAGTTGATAACTTCACAAGGATGCTATTTATAGATTAAGCAACAAAACATAGTGTCGACACTCATCACATAATGTCGACACTCAGCCCTGTTATAGTGCCGCCACCCACCGAAATAGTGTTGCAACTCACTGACATAGTGTTGACACTCACCGAAATATTGCCGGCGCCCATGCTTAGTCCCAGTTGGTGTCTCCAACCGGGACTAAAGGTTCATCTTTAGTCCCGGTCACCAACCAGGATTAAACATCGTTCGCGCCGGCCTAGCCTGCTGCAACCCCTTAAGTCCCGGTTTATGTCTCCAACCAGGACTAAAGGTTCAGACACCAATCGGGACTAAAGATATTTCCCACCAATCTTAGAGCCGTCAAGCCACGTGCCATGCTTTCCCGCCATTTCCCTCCGCTTCTCACCATGTTTTCCCGCCATTTCCCTCCGCTTACTGCCATGTTTTACCGCCCTTTCCCTCTATATCTAAGTCGACCGTGCCATGGCTATCCACACATCCATACCTTACTCTCTCAAAATAATGGACACCGCATACTGGGCCATTATCACACTCGAGGAGACCGAGGCGCTATGCGCCTCCAACTACCCATGCCTACCGGGCTACCGGCTGCCCATAAACTAGATGCTGAGTGTTGGAGGGGTTCCTGTCCCTCTTGTGCCTCAAGGTTCTACCCGCCAGGCGGCCATCACGGACCACTTCTACCTAGACCTCACGCCGGAGCAGCGGATGTATCCCCATTGGGATCTCGACAACTATGACACCTGAATGCCTTCTTTGCTAACTAGCGGCAAAGGGAGCTTGCTAGGTATGAGGGTGATGGCTCACCCCCGGTGAACCACAACGAAACCGATCATCGCATGCGATGGGTGAACCGGACTATCGCCGGTCTGATGCGCTACATTGCCGAGGGAGATCATCCTTGCTTGCGGTACCCGCACTTTCACCTGCCACAAAGCCACAAGAAGGGTGGCGGTGGTGCAGGACACGGGCATAGCGGCATCGTCATCCGAGAGCTCCCTCCGCCGCGCATCGTGAATCCGAGACCGGAGTGGCAAGTGCTGTTGGAGATATGCCCAAGAGGCAATAATAAAGTGGTTATTATTATATCTTTATGTTTATGATAAATGTTTACATCCCATGCTATAATTGTATTATTAGGAAACACTAATACATGTGTGTTTTGTAAACATAAAAGAGTCCCTAGTAAGCCTCTTGTTGAACTAGCTTGTTGATTAATTGATGATCATGGTTTCCTGATCATGGACATTGGATGTGATTAATAACAAGGTTATATCATTAGGAGAATGGTGTAATGGACACACACCCATAGTAAGCGTAGCATAAGATCAAGTCATTAAGTTCGTATTACTGTAAGCTTTCAAATACATAGTAACCTAATCCTTCGACCATGAGGTTATGTTAATCACCATCACCGGATGGATACTTTGATGACATCAAACGCCGCTTTGTAACTGGGTGGTTATAAAAGTGTCATTGGGTATTATGAAAGTATGTGTTGAAGCGCATGGACCAAGATTGGGATTTGTCCATCCATATGACGGATAGATATGCTCTGGGCCCTCTCGGTGGAATGTCATCTAGTTAGCTTGCAAGCATGTGACTAGGTCACAAGGGATGACATATCACAGAACGAGTAAAGAGTACTTATCAGTAACGAGGTAGAACTAGGTATGGAGATACCGACGATCAAACCTCGGATAAGTATAGTATCGCGAGACAAAGGGAATTGGTTTAGTATGTAAATGGTTCAATCGATCACGAAGTCATCGTTGAGTATGTGGGAGCCATTATGGATCTCCAGGTCCCGCTGATGGTTATTGATAGGAGATGTGTCTCTATCATGTCTACATATTCACGAACCGTAGGGTGACACACTTAAGGTTCGAAGTGGTTTTAAGTAGATATGGAATGTGCGTTGGAGACCGAATGTTGTTCGGAGTCTCGGAATGGATCCGGGACATCACGAGGAGATCCGGAATTGTTCGGAGAATAAGATTCATATATTGGGGATCATTTTCTAAGTTAGGAAATGTTCCGGAGTGTTTGTGTGGAGATTCTAGAAGGTTTCGGAATGTTCTGGAAGGTTCTAGAGGATTTCTTGGAGTTTGCTTGAAAACCAAGAAAGGATCAAAGGAGTCCTTGTGGGGCAAGACACGGATTCGTGGGGGAGGAGGACTCCTCCCCCCTTCCCACCGCCGGCCATAGGAGGGGAGTCCTACAAGGACTCCCCCTCCCCAGGCGCGCCCTCCCCCCCTTAAATAGAAGGGCAGGGGCGCCCCCTCCTAGCCCTCTCTCACAACTCCCAATCTCTGCCGCCTCTCTCCTCCACCTTTCTTCTGCACAGGCATAGGCGAAGCCCTGCAGAATTCTCTACTCCACCACCACGCCGTCGTGCTGCTGGGATTCCGTCGAGAAGATCTACTACCTCCGCTGCTCGCTGGAACGGGGAGAGGAAGGTCTGCGTCGACTCCGCACGTGTGACCGACTGCGGAAGCGCTGCCGAAACGCGGCGCCGGAAGGATCGTGCACTTGACCGACTGCAGAAGCGCTGCTGGAACGCGACCCCGGAAGAATCGTCCACACGATCCTGAGATCGGCAAGTGATCGACTACATCAACCACGAGATCTAATCTCGTTAACGCTTTCGGATCTACGAGGGTTAGTTCCTTTCTATCTCGTTGCACATGTCTAATAGATTAGATCTTGGCTTTTATCTAGATTAGATCTGGGTTTTGTTCGTTCTTGCGGTAGAAATTTTTTGTTTTTCATGCTACGAACCCATCAAGTGCCTCTGGAATATGCCATGGTTCACGGTCCCCGGTTCCCCCATACACAAGTCAGGTAAGGGGTGAGGATCCAACCGCGTGCGCCTAGCGATAACGACGATGACGATAACGATGATGAAGACGACCTTGAATCTGTGTACTATAGGGCTAAACATGATTATGACTAATAAATGTCTCTACTAGAACCCTCCCAAACTATGAAGATGCTTTTTTTTAATTTTAATAGTTGTCATGGGAACTATTCAGAATGCTCAGGAATAATACATTACATAAAATGTTTAATAAATTATTACACATCATAAAAATGATTTACCATATTAAATAATTGTTTTTTAAAACAATAAATTATATTTTTATTAGGTAGATATTTCTGTTATGAACATTTTGATATGCTATATATATATTTGTATTACATATATTTTGATATGGTATATATATTTTAACATACAATAAGGCAGGAAACAAAATTTATACTCAAAGTTTAAATAACTTTTTCGAAAGGCCCTTTAATCCCGGGTGCGCGGCTTCTGGGCTGCTGCCAAATATCTTTAGTCTCGGGTCGTGGAATGACCTGGGACTAAAGGTCTCACATTTAGCCCCGGGTCATGCCACGACCCAGGACTAAAGATCCTTTAGTCCCGGGTCGTGGCATAACTCGGGGCTAAAGGCCCCTGCCATATAACCGCGCCGCCCCTTCTCCCCCAAATCCCCATCTATCACTTCGATCAATAGGAGGTTCGTGAAGCTGTAGAGAGGCAAACCCGAGACCGGCAGGCTGCCCAGTCTCCGCGCATGCCGGCCCCTCTCTATAGAAATTTGTCATCCGGCCACCGAGCATAGAGCCGCTCTGGCCGCCACCAGCACTGCACACCGACCATAACTGCCATCGTCGACGTCCAGGTACGCCCTCTCCTCTCTATATATAGGCCGGAGATAGAGCTAGCTAGGGGCGGCGCAGTGCGGCGAGCAGGGGCAGGGCAGTGCGACAAGCAGGGGCAGGGTCGGGCGGCGTGGCGAGCCGAGCAAGGGGCGCTGGGGCCGGCTAGCGAGCAGGGCGGCGCGGCAGTGCGCAGGGCCGGTCGGCGTTTTTTCTGTAGTATCTTTATTATTCTTTTTAGTAGTATTTAGTAGTCTTTTTTAGTAGTATTTTTAT
The DNA here is from genome assembly GCA_910589775.1 of Avena eriantha. Lineage (NCBI taxonomy): Eukaryota > Viridiplantae > Streptophyta > Magnoliopsida > Poales > Poaceae > Avena > Avena eriantha. Next base: position 526,150,118 of record OU342745.1, read on the forward strand.
TAGTCTTTTTAGTAGTATTTATTTGTATTTTTAGTAGTATTTTTATTAGTCTTTTTAGTAGTATTTATTTGTCTTTTTAGTAGTCTTTATTTGTATTTTTAGTAGTATTTTTAGTCTTTTATTATGTGTTTATTATGTAGTCTTGTTTAGTAGTATTTTTAGTAGTATTTACTAGTCTTTTTAGGAGTCCTTTTATTATGTAGTCTTTTTTAGTGGTATTACTAGGTAGTATTCGTATTAGTTTACTAGTATTTGTACTATTACTAGTACTATATAGGGCCGATAGGGCCGATGGACGGGCGCCGGCAACGCGCGCCATATAGGCCCGATGGAAAGGCGCGGCAACTAGCAAGTTTATAGCACTATAATTTATTGTCGCTTTGCTATGTTTATAGTATAGAAATAACTAGCAAGTTTTTGCAGAAACTATGGATCCCAACCTGGAACAAGAAGAGATATTGAAGGATATGATAAACGAAAATAATGATATCACCTCGCAGTATCTGAATGACCCAGGTGAGAGAGTGGAGGAGGATATCGAGCAAGGAGACGGCTCCGGTGAGAGAGTTGAGGAGGATCTCAAGCGAAGAGACGGCTCCGGTGAGGGAATCTTGACTACAAAGTCCGGCAAGGTATATAAATTTAGCCGCTACTGACTAGATGCATTAATTGATTTGTATATATATTAACGATTCTTTCTTCTTTTAGCCCTCTGAATCAAAGCAATCTGCTGGAAGCAAACGAGTCCCGACAAAAAAGTTGGCCCCTGATGCTAGGTTCATGATCGAAGAAGTCGCTGCAGATGGTGCCCCGATTGCTCCTGAGCACAACGCAAGATTATTTATAAGTCAATGTGGAGTTATTGTTAGGGACACTATCCCAATCACCATTCGAGAATGGAATAAGCCAAAGTAGGGTGGAGTTAGTTATATTGAGGATAGATGCAAAGATAATCTTTGGAATACACTCATGACAAATTTCACCCTACCGCTAGAGGTGGATCCACAGAACAAAGTTATAGAGCCAAAAGTCAAGCAGTGGGCTCTTATAAAGAAGGCCTCACAATTCAAAGACCACAAGAAAAGATTGTACAAGAAGTATGTCCTAGACGAAAATACTCTAGAGTTCACCGGAGCAAACGAGAAGCTAAGATATCACTAGGAGGAATCTCTCGAGTACAAGAAATTGGTTGTAGCTATGAAAAGGTCCAAAATAAACAAGGCAAATGATGTGCTGGAGAAATGTCACCATGTTATGGGGATAGGTGGCTACAAGGCCGCCAGGCCAAAGTAGGAGAAAGCTGAGAATGACCTGATTGATAAAGGTATCGATCTAGAGACATCGGGGTGGACCGATCGGGCAAAGTCTTGGTTCTACGGGCATGGGGGAAGGTTGGACCCAGAAACAGGGAAGTGCATTTATTCGAAAGAACATATTGGAACACCTTTAGAAGCCCTGAAAATTGCAGTGAAGGAGGTGCAGGAGGGGAAGTTCTACCCCGATATAGAGAATGACGAGCTGACATGCGGCCTAGGGAAAAAAGAACACAAAGGATGAACAAGAGGAACTAAAGGCTCCATTTCGTGGAAGCTCGGGTTTCGCGACGATAGGAAGAAATATCCCGATAAAAGCCATTAGAGGAGAAAGGACTGGGAGGCAGACCGGATGCAACATATAGAAGAAACATTAAGGATACAACAAGAGCAAATAAACGCACTTAGTAGCCAACAAGCTACCAACCCATCTCAGCGATAGGACGAAGATCCTACATTCGATATTATGGGCCCACCATCTCGGTGGAAAAGCAGTGTGGCTTCCACGGAGGTCCCGGTAGATGATGATGCACTCACGATGGCTCGTCGCTACCCCATGGATGATATCACAGGTTCAGAAAATTGCGAGTTGCATGTGATAGTTGTGAACATATCCATAAAGGTGGTGGTCGGCTTTGCCTTACCTTCTGGACCTAGACTAACTTACCATTTCTCTCCAGTTCTAGATGGCTACGTTGTTGTCGGGGTGGATGAAGTTATGAAGGGATTTGAGCACCTGAAGCATGACTTCCCTATAGGCAAAGGGGATCTGACTGAACTGGGAGAAGACAGGAAAGGCATCGTTCTATGGCGAAAGGAAAACATCGTGCTTCCAAATTTCATGCCAAGGCCACCGACTCCTCCTAGTTGCAATCCAGCTCAATCTCTATTGCCTCAGCCGTCTCCGCTATGTCTGCAGACGTTGTCGCATCAGCAGACTCTGCCGCCTCAGCCGCCTCATCCCTCTTCGGAGCGTCTGCAATCTCCGCCACCTCAACTGTCTCCGGCGCATTTGTAGACTCCGCCGCCTCAACCCCGGTTGCAAAAGCGGAAGAGCACCGGTGCTACGGCGGCTAGTACTACAGCATGTACAAACAAGGAAGTCTCAGTAGGTAGGAAGAAAGCCAAGGCAGAACCTTCCAAGTTAGCTTACGACCTGAGTGATGAGGAACTCATAAAGGTCGTGAATGAAGATGTCAAACGCCAGCTTGCACCGAAAAATCCCCCACCAAAGTAGTACATAGCACCAAAAACGGTGCAACACTTTGTGAACCTGCTTGAGCGACCAAGGCCATACAGTCTGGTATCAGACCATGACCGCTCAATTATGAAGTCACATAATAAGAATGTGGAGCAGTCGAGAGGTACTAGTAGAAGAGGGAAAACAATTCTCTAGCTCGGCGAACAGAAGAACCAATCGTGCCCTCCGCTGAAAGTGTTATTCGATCCAGATCCGAAGGTTGCACGAATAGTCGCACAAACGACACACAATCTTGGTATGACTGTTGGTTAATACTTAGGCACGGAAGCCGCACCCATTGCTGAAGTCGCATACAAATACGAGTATAGGAAGCCTCTCATCATACCTGAGGAGGCCCCGCTTCTACAAACACAAATGCAGAAAGTGCATGAGTGGTATATGTGAGCCTCAAAGGAAGGCATAATCATGATCATAGTGGGAGTTAGAGATGAGCATTACTTCTATGGAAACGATGAGATACATGTTGACTTCACGGAATTATTTTAGTTATTCAATCAAGATGCCCTCGATAAATCTCTCATCAGTTGATGTTGTCTGTAAGTGATTTATTTCTGTAATTAAGTATCTAGCTCAGCTTGTTCATTTCATGTATAATTATCCTCGCTATATTCTTTTGTACGATATTATGCAGAATGAAGATTCTAGAATGCAAAAGAGGACGAATCTATGACCTTGGGTTCATTGATCCAAATAGAATTCATGAATATACGGTAAAGAATAACGCCAAGGAAATAGAGGATTACTTGCTAAAGTTTCTACTGAAACAACAAAACAAAACGGAAATATTATTTCCTTACAACTTTCAGTGCGTGTTACTATCTTGTACACATTCGATTTTATTTACTCGGTGTTAAGTGTAACTGATGAGTTATGCGTGCACAGGTTCCACTCCATGCTGCTAATCATTCATCTTGACAAAGTAAAAGTAATGGCCGTGGACTCAAAACGTAAAGACCCTTGGATATGGGAGGACCTAGTTGAAATGCTCCAGAGGTAACTTCAATCATTAACACACTATATCGGCCTCTTCCGTTCATTTCCTGATATCAACTAATTAATAACTCATTTACTCATTTTCTTTGTGGGCAGGGTTTGGAAACGGTTCACCAAGGCTGTTAGGGGTGAATGGCAAGAGGAGCTGCGATTTCAATAACTCAATGTAAGTAGTAATGTAGCTAGGTACGCGCATCTCTTTGATTATTGTTTAGCATGCTTGATTATTATTTGGATTGAACTCTATTCTCGTGAAGTGTTTGAGGCAGGAAGCCGGCAATAATTTATGTGGATACTATATTTGTGAGTACATTCGCCAGACGACCTGTGAGCTGAGTAGAATTCCACAACAACTTTCAGTATGTAAACAATGTTCACAACCTTATTTTATTACCATCAGTTGTGTTGATTTTCATTCATATATATTGAAGATCCCCTTCTTTAAATTAGATCGAACGGATGTGGGACGGTCTCCTAGAAAAGGATCGCATACGAGCAATTCAAGAGGAATTGGCGGGATTCTTAAATAAGGAGGTCATAGATCCATCCGGAGAATACCATCGGGAATATGTATTTATCCATTAGGAATCATAAGAGAAATTATATTGTATATATGCCTTCTGTAATGCATGGTTTCTTCATTTCTGTACATTCCGGAGAATACTTCGTTCTCTATATTCATGACGATGTTCTGTAATGGTTTCTTCATTTTTATAGTTGTACATATATCAACTCTCGGCACGTCATTTACGCCAAACCGCTCCCTCCTGCCGCGGCAAAAAATGCCCCTAAACCCTGCGACGGTAGAACCCTAAACCCTGCCCTGCCGCGGCAGAGTATTGAGGCGTTTTTATGCTGGAGATCAGTTAGTCCTGGTTCGTAGACCGGGACTAAAGGTCCTCCACCCCCCGCTCTCTGCGGCAGCCACGTGGAACGCCTTTAGTCCCGGTTCATGACAGAACTGGGACTAAAGTGGGGGGGGCACTAGTCCCGGGTCTGAAACTAGGACTAAAGGCCCAAACGAACTGGGACTAATACCCCATTTTCTACTAGTGTTGGTACATCTAGCATGTTAGAGTTTCATGTTTTCGGGGGAATTGAATGGGTTTAAAGTACTATTGATGGATAAGAAAGTCCTAGAGCTGCAAAACAAAAAAAATCGACACAAGATAAAAGAATGATTTCGTCTTGGTTTTATAGGTTCGGTCACTTTTACCAAGCATGATGAGAGGACAATCTGAAGCACCATTGAACCTCAATTTCCAATTGGTAGCTAATCTTCCGACTGATTGATGTGTGGCCGATAGAACTGAAAGAAAAAAAAGAGCAAATATGTACTATGTAAGCGACAATGCTTGGTAAGCACCAGATTAGCATATTTACACATGATTTTTTCACAAATAATCCAATTTATGGATGCTGGTTATCATCTGCATTCCAAACCAGGACGTGTGTCTTTTTTTCTCTGCATCACGCATGTATTCCTGAGCAACACGAACCATATGATTTGAAAAACTTAAGATATTAAGTGCAAGCCTTGCGTGTTATTGTAAATATTATCAGTCAAATTAACCCAATACTTTTCTACACACCTCATCTCGTCTCTCAAACAGCAGTACCGAAGTCTATGATATACTAAAAGCAATATAAGGATGTTTTTCGAGACACCGAGTTAATCCACATCATCTTAATTATTTGCTATAGTTAGATCTAAAATTAACCGCTAAGATTTTATCCATGGGTTAAGAGATGTTACGTAAATGTGTACAAGGGACGACTTATGTCACGTGTCCGTGGCTACACACGTTTGCTGAATATAGGCATAAGAGACCGACCATGCAACGATACACTCATACACATGACCAACGATCAACTGCCTCACGTAAAAAAAACTATCAACTGCCTCATCTCAAATCTCAAAATAAAAAAATCAACGTTTGTAGAGCATGGGCGTAAGAGACGGACCATGCAACCATACACACAAACAACGATCAGCTGCCTCATCTAAAAAAAAGATCAACTGAATGATCTGGATTACAAATTCATGTACTGTATGTGAATACACTCGGCGCTCTTCCTCTCTCCAAATAAAAAAAATCATCAACCTGCAGCATGGAATCTCCATCATTTTTCTCCCTAAAATGGTAAATCCATCTCAGCTCTCAAGCTGAAGGTAGCTTGCGCATTGAATCTGGTGTGGTTAAAGAGCTTAGTAGAATTACTTTTGATATATGGTTATAAGTATTTCACTACTAAATATTTCTGCATATGATTGTTGAGTGTCCTCAGGCCAAAAAAAAGCCCGTACTATAAAAGAGGTCAACATGAAATATTTAGTTCTACCAGAATCAATGTTCAATTTGCAGTGATTTAAGAGTCCCATGTCTTCCCGAAAGAAAAAAGAATTTGTATTATATAACAAGGTGAATAGTAAAAGAAAAATGTGTACTACAAAAAAAAACAAGTAGTACGTCCATCGGACTGCGAATTGCACGACATGCTGGGTTATGGTAATTGATATACATATAACTAAAGTACTACATATATAGACAAAACAAAAAAGTAAAACAGATACATGTGTTCACAAGATGGTTGAGTTTTTCTCTCAAGATTACACATGTTATTCTTTTAAGAGAATACTTGAATTTCTACAGTGATAGGATTTTTGTTTACAAATATAAATCTTATTAAAAAACTGGGAATGCGTAGTGATATTTTAGGACTTAAATTAAGCACGCAAAATTTACCCGATACATTGATTACTGGATGATAAGAAAATCTCCTATATATCAATGATAATAAGAATTAGTTCATGAACTAATTTTCTGCACCTCTATGCTCACTTCAGATAAGTAGTTAAATAAAGGTAAATCCTACTTAATTTTTAAACTTTGATGAGAAGATGGAGAGAGCGGCAATATTAGTATATAAATATCAACAACAAAAATAATGTTTTTTGTAGAATTTTACTTTTTTTGAATAGTAATGTATGTTGTTTTGTTTGTTCGTTTAGAAATCACATGAATTTTTCTCCTACTACACCCATTTTGAGAGGAAGGAAATCATCAAGTCTAACTTCTTTGAAAATATATACTGTGAGTTCTAGGAAACAAATATTTTGTGTCAATTTATATGATCCACAATTGTTTAAGGTTTACAAGGACATGATATTGCAATCATGAGTTATTTCATACTTATGTGTTTTTTAATCCAAAGTACTATTATGTTGGTACATTGACGCTATTAAGAGTGTTATTTACCGACTAGAGGCCAATACTGACAGGTGGACCGTGTTAAAATAGATTGTATAGCTGACTATAAATAGTAAAACTAATGACTCCTAGCTTTTTTCCCTATAGAGATATTTTAATTTGCAAGCTTATCAATGTTAGTAATCTTTTCAATTCATCACACTTAGTTTGAAACAAAAATAAAATCTTTGCGTACAACCTTTTCTATAGTCATCTATCAATATCTTTCCTATTATGTAATTAAACACATTTTCTTTTATGTTTTTTGTTTCTAATCCCTTAATATTTAATAGAATGTGTCATTGCATTGTTGGAGTAAAACCAATGAAGATTAAGATGCTAAAACTACATCTTCAATGCTTACATAGTCACTTTACATGACTTGCAAGTACATCTGAGTAATCCTAGAATGAGTAGATTGGATAGTTGGGATATAGGAGCGACATTAAAGACAATTGATAATGATATATAAGTAGGTTTTGGTGATGGTAATAGTTCCTGATTTTCTAAATTAATATTGTCAAGGAAGGTTGTGGTCAAGTTCAATGTCTCTAACGTTGAGTGTCGGAGTATAAGTATTTATTAGAATAGTACAAACGTTAAGATAGTTTAAATAATAATGTATTATTTTTAATTAAATTTAGTTATATGTTTGTATACAAATAAAGGTATAAGTTGCATTTTCTAACTGTCTGTACATATCTAAGAAAGGCTAAGAAAGTGTCATGTCTTTCTGAATAGAGGGAACTTCACATATTTAAGAACAAAGAAATTGATGAGAGGAACATTATCTACATAATGTAAAATATAAAATCTTACTATTTAACCGGCCAATATTATGGAATTAGGCAAAGGTTTTCCTGAAACATAGAGAAGTTGTTACACTCCTAGATATATTGTTCAAGTCGAGCATAATACTATTTTGACCACAACATATGGATAGTTTTAACTTCACATGTGATTGATATAGCAATCCACGAACTAAATTTTAACCCACTGTGATTTAGTATCACAGAATAAGTCACGACCACTTCTTTAACACCATGTACAAATCACACATATAGACGTTAATGGTTGTTTTCTAAATGACATAATCAACCATATGTGATATTTTATTTAGCATAGATGGAGTTAAAATGGCTCGGTCACTTTCAAGCGGACTGAAGATGATGCCCTCGCAAATGCGAGGGCCACTGTGCTAGTTACAAATAATTACCAAATCTGTAGCAATGTAACCCATTATCTCACTTGAGCTGCAGTACAAAACATTTTCTAATATCTAGAAACACAACAAAGGAAGAGAAAAACTACATATTTATTTATTCCTCACCACCTGTGATGACGGTCGCTGGCATCAAAGAGGTGACAGCGTGAGTGAGTGCTGCTAGCATCCGCCTCCATGTGATTGTTGTTGGCATCACGGATATGATTGCATAAGTGAGCGCCAACAACTGCCTATTCATGAAATATGTAGGAAAGAAAGGAAATACTATTAAGCATCCAGAGATGCTAGCAGCTGATTGTGTTAATTACTAATTGAAGATAACATGTGTTCGTGCTTCTAGCTTCCCGTCGCTGCCATTCAATGGACCGGTGAACTTCGGGGCATACTCTGTTTAAACAACCCTGAGAAGAAGGCTATCAGGCAGCTCAATGACAAAGATTTCCAACCACGCCTGCTACTTGCATTCTGAGAGCACGCAAGACATATTATTGAAATTCAAGCACAATGCTACTTGCATACTGAAGTGCATGATGGAGTCGGACAACGATTTCCAACCACGCCTGCTCTACAGTTTCCGCCACAAGTCGTGTCGTGCTAATTTTGATAGCTAATTCTGAACCTGGTCAGCTCAACGCCGTTGGCACCTGTCATCCCGTGGGCGTCAACAAGCGTGTCACCGCCAGCGCTGGGCACGACGTCGGCAACGGAGACCAGAATGGGGCTGGGCGTGAGCAGAGCGCTACCAGAACCACTGACCGGAGGCGCAACGACGGATATGTCCTAGTCGCCCTGTCGGGCGTAGCCGTGATGTCGGCGTCCCCGATTTGGGGGCAGCGATGTTGGGCGCCGTTGGACTGGGCCCAGTCGGGGCGGTGCTAGTTCGCTCCCGATGTCTGCTTTCCCAATGTCTTCTCCCGATGCCTACCCGCTAGGTGGAGATTGGAAGAAGGTCAGCTCGCTGCGTGCGCCGTGCAGCCTGCCGGCCGCTGGTTCGGACTCGCGCTCGGCCGTCGCGCACTCCCAATCCCCGCCCACCCTCCTCCATCTTACGAAGCCCGCCGCATCGCAGGCGCAGGCCTGGCCTCCGATGTGTGCCACCACTACTCTCGCCCCCTCCACTGCTTGGAGCTGAGCCTAGCACCGCCAAGAATGGCAGAGTCGAGCCATTGGGAGTGGTCGGCGGCGCGTCGATCCGGCTAATAGTCGCAGAGGATGGAGTGCCTGGGATGGCATCTAGCGATTTCTGAACACCAAACGGTGTTGCCGGGGAGAGGCGGCAGGGAACCAGAGGCAGGGCAAACTCAGTGTGGTTCTTCGATCTTGCCTAACTCAGTGTGGTCGGTTTCTTCTTCGATCTCTGTGATCTCGCCGCTCAGGGTGGTTGGTTTTCTTCGATCTTGCCGAACTCAGTGTGGTCGGTTTTTTTATTTTTTATCGATGAATTTGACGGATGGATAGAGGGTATTAACCTCTAATTTTCTGCTCGGCGGAGCTTCGTAAACCTTTAGTACTCCCTCCGTCTCAAAATGTCTTAGATTTGTCAAAATTGGATGAATCTATTTACTAAACAATGTCTAGATTCATCAAAATTAGGAAAGCTGAGACAACTATGAGACAACTATTTTGACAAGGAGAGGGTACTATAGATATATCCAAATTTAAATAAATTTCTAACATCTATTTTGAAATGGAGTAGTAAGTATTATACTCCCTCCGACCCATACTATTTGCCATAGATTTGTCTAGATTCGAGTGTATCTAGACTTGTTTTTCGTGCTAGATACCTCCGAATCTAAACAAAACCAAGTCAACTAATTTGGTTCGTAGGGAGTAGTATTTTTAGAAATTCTCTTATTTTCCAAATATTGAGAAAAACTGAGCTCCTTAAACACAAGGAAAAGATGAATAAAATTTGCCATAGATGCTTTCAACTTTCAGAATAAGATATACTTATAGTGCCACATAGAAAAGGAATATGTTCTGAGTTTACATAACACTTGGACAACAAGTCTACCTCCGCCCTTCCGGTAAACCGAGCGTAGAGAAAGCTACCTCTATACTAAGACGGCAGGTACCAAAACCTACAACCTCCATCGCCGTGCAACGTTCTTCAGCTTTAAAGATCCCTCTAGATCGACTAGTCTTCCCTCTGACTGTATGACTACGGAAATTTTGACTACACCACCATAATCAACACTAACGACGCTCCTCGCCAAATCAACCTGATCACCACCGGATATAACAGGTAACCTATGAGCAAACCTGAGAAGACAAACCTCAGCGTCTGGAAGGCTGTCTGTGCATGCCCTGAAGACTCCACCCTCACACTCTGGGATACACCCAGAAAATCTGATAGCTATAGTCGCCTCCACAGACTTTGGCAGATGACCAAGTACAATCTCCAGTGTGCTGTACGGGCACGTCAAACTCAGACTGCTCAGACAAGAACTGGGTGTATCAATACGATCCAATGCTTCTATAGATAAACTGAAATTTGCATCAAGATCTTCTTCTGAGTTCTTGACCATGAGAGAGGACTCAAAGACCACCTTTCCGTATTCGGCAACCACTGCTCGTGAAGGCCCAGTCAGGGGCAGGTAACGGTCCTGCATTAAATGATTGAAATAATTCAATAACAGCAATAAATTTCAACCTGTTCCAACATTCTCTAAATTGCAACAAAATACCGGATGAGCATATAAAAGAACAAACCTCTGTTGTTAGAGTGTGGGGATCATTTCTTGAACGGTAAAAAATAATATTGCGCCGTCCATCGACGCCATCTCTCACGGCAATCAGGCCATACACCATCAAAGGCGATCTTGGTAGGTTTGGTACCTGAATAGAGAAAACCTGTACAGTTTGACCAATGATGCCAAGTTGGCCCACTAGTGTCGCTCTATTGTCCGTATACCTCTTACATGGAATGGCAGCTGCAAAACAATGTAAAGTAACTGTCAGTTTGGCCTCACATGATATCTACCAAAGTTAGAAAGAAAAAAAATGACATAAAATTGACCGCAGGCAAAAGAAAGTCACACTTACTTTTATCTTCGAATGCACCCCTGTACAGTTGATTCCAATTTCTTGCATAGGTAGCATATCCTACAGCTGGAACATTCGGTTTCTCCTTGAACCATTTTTCATCCAACAACGACCGTCTCCAGATTAGATCAGGCTTGGACAACATGCTTTTGTATTCCATCGCCTCAGGATCACCTGTAGCGATCCATTTTTTTATTGAAGGTAGATCGAAACATTCCTTCTCATCAGCTGATTGGGTTTCAGACTTATATGCAGCGCGTGCTCCATCCATCTCAGAATCCAATATAAGCATTAATGTATCCTGTTCCTGGAAAGCATTCAACTGACTGCTGTCAGTCACCATCTCATGGGGGAAGTTTTTCCTGAAGAACACCAGCTGCTCCTCCTTTGGTATATTATGCTCACTCTCTATTCTGCCTCTGAGAATGGAGATTGACTCGAGCGGTTCCCAATTCACTGAGAAGCTCTTTCCTGAAAATGTTTCCACCCAGATCTTGTGGCCACCCAACAGCCCAACCATTAGATGTAGAGTTGATTCATTTCTAATGCAGTAATCTTCAATTGCTCCATGATCTACCAGCTGCTTGCCAGCAAAGATAAGACGCTGCTGATCTTGGGGGATGCCCTCCTTGTCCTGGATCTTCGCCTTGATACTGGCAATGCTGTCACTCAATGTGACATCAAGGGTAATGGTCTTTCCAGTGAGTGTCTTCACGAAAATTTGTATACAACGTGTTGATTTGGGCTCTGAGTATTTGTGAAGAAACATGAGTATCAAGTACTAAGACTAAAATAACTAACAAATGATGAAACATGTTAAAGCAATTTAGCTACTGGAGGTAAATGCCACAGGATGTAAATAAAAACAACCAGGTTATCAAGTACTAAGACTGAAAACGACAAGGGGAGAAGATGCATCATGTTAAACTAATTGCAAATATACATGGCATAAACATTCTAATTCAGATTACAAGAAAACTAACACCGAACCACTAAATCTACAAATATTCCCTCTGTTTCAAAATATAAGATGTTTTAGCTTTATGAAGCTAGTGTATCTAGACCCCTTTTAGTATATATGTTCGGAGAGGTTTGGAGTGAACCTACACACTAAAAGGGGTCTAGATTCATTAGCTTCACAAAGCTAAAACATCTTATATTTTGAAACGGAGGGAGTAGATGCTAACAAGATTATTGTGTCCACTGTACAGATGAAACTTCATGAAAGTAAATTAAAGATACAAAACCGAAGGTTAAAACTCACCAGAAGAAGATGCAGGAGTGCAGCGAACATATCTGCATCAGACATGGACGAAAGTTAGACAGAGAGAGAGGGAGGGAGGGAGGGAGGGAGGGAGGGAGGGAGCTTACGTATTGCAAAGACTGTTGGTCAGTGACTGAAGAGCATCGGCTGTGAAATGATTCTCATCAGAAAGAACATGGTAATGTGTTCGACTACTAGTTCCCTGAGAAGAATTTACGATCACTCAACATCTGAAACAAGGATGTGCATTCGAAAAAGTACATGTGGGCCAAGTGGCTACCTGAATGCCAGCATGGCTACACAAGTAGAAATCAAACTCAGTAGGGTGGCAAATCATGAGGTCAACCACAGTTCCTGGAGCACATTAGAAATAGAAAAGCACCCAATCAGAGCTGGTAATGCTTCAAGAAGTAGCAGATACTTGTTATCAATAACATACAAATACCAAATATACTAACCAGGAAGAATGTTTCCACTCTTATCAGTCATCTCACATTTCCGATGAAACTCAGGGATTAGCATGGTATGATGCCTTTTCTGGACAACCAGAAAAGTGACTGCGGGTTGATGGCCCTCCTCCAGAGAGGAACATGCCTTGCAAAACAGATGTAAAAACCAACAAAATGTCAGTGGCCAAGGATAACCAAAGAAGATATACCAAGGCAGATATTGACTCATAATCATGCTGCTGGCTTACCTTCCGGAGTGCATCCATTTCATGAAGCAGAACATGACTGAATTGACCTTCACTTACTCCATCCCTACAAAGAAGAAAGATCGGTCAACCAGTTTCATTGATTGTGCAAGATGAAAGGAGTATAGTAAAGTTGTGCACATACATGTAGAAGAGTATCCTCTCAGGCCTACAACCTGTCTTCCTGTGGAAGGCAATCAATAACTCCCTGTAGAGAAAATCAGGTCAGGTTCCCAGTTGATCCATATAGTACTTGACAATAATCACAGCTGACTAGGTGGTAATAAAGAGATCTTCTATTATCTTACCTGATCATGCCACCATTGACAGTAGTACCCTTCACTGGATCTTTGGAGACTCTAAAGAGATCTTCTATTATCTCCTGCCTGTGTGGTTGAGCCGAGACAAGTCCTCTATACTTGGTGATTTCTGGCCAATACATTGATGCTACAACCTACATCAATTCAATAAAATAACTCAAAATGAATATACTTGTACCGTAGACAACAGGGATGTCCATGAAGACAATTCTATTCCAAAGATCAAATCACACAGACCAAATAATGAACTGAGAAATTGTTAGCTAGGGGAACAAACTAACAGCAGCAACAGATGATGCAGAGTCCTCTCCAGGTGGGGGGGGTGTAACATCAGCACCAAAGATGATTGTTGGGACTTCAGACACAAATGGTATGCCATTTCGCACAAAAGCTCTCTCAAGAACTGTGTTGCGCCCTCCAGCCTAGTTAAGGAAAAGAATTATCACACTCCTGCAAAAACTGAAGTTAAAGCAAGGGAGGGGATAAGAGATATACCTTCACGTTGATTTCGAGTGCAACATTTTCCAGATACTGCTTGTTTGGTCTGGAAGCATGCCTTGGAAGGCGACACTGAGACACAATCCCAAGGTCAGTCTCACAAACCCTTTTAATTTTCCCTGCAAAATTAAACATGTCATGTACATATAAAGAAGCCAAGGGATGGTGAAAGAGTGTTTGACCAAGCCAGCAACATGCTTACCGTAAGAACCGGGGACTTCAGGTAGGATCACTACTAACAGTTGGAGCTGACCATTTCCCTGTTTTTTTATTATTTCGTCAGTCCTCCTGTGTACATCCCTTAATGTGTTCTCAATGTTGTTGGGAGTAGCTGACCGGATGTCAACAACTGGCCTTGGGCAGACAGACTACAGGGGTGGAAACAGAAGTCAGACATATCGTGCATAGATGATAATGCCTGAGAATCATGAAAACAATGCGAACTTTACCATTCCAGTGGTATTGCACATCTGAATCAGATCACAGCAGAACCTGTATACCTCCTCCGGACGCATGCGCGAAAAACTCACACAGGCCCAGTTGTCTATGATTCCTCCATTAATCATTTTCTGGGGCAAAAAGACTCAAATGAGACTACCGCCATCAAATATGAGATATATTACATTCAAATACTGAGAGAAGTGCAAAGAACCTTAATGATTCTTTATTTTAAGTTACTAGTATCAAGTAAAAGACAATGAGAACAAACATAAACTTAACATGTTTGCCCTAAATTCAGTACCAGCAAAAGCAATCCTTAGTAGAAGTCAGAGATAAACAGAATGAAAACAAAGTAACAAGTTAATACCTTGTTAATCATGTTCCACTGCCCAACACTTGGCGCACAAGTTTTCTCCCTTCCAGAATCATGATACCTCAACTGAAACGTATAAAAGATTTGATTATTACACATGATCACCTTTTAGCAGCTCACAAAATAACAAAAATGCACCATGCTCACCATGGGGGGAGGCAGCACACGGGCTGGAACAAGGGCCAGGTCACTGCACACCTTGATCCCGAACTCCTGGGCAAACTTATCCTCTGCATACTTGTTGTGCAGAACCATCTACAGTGTACAAAATTGGAAATGTTATGAGAAATGACAATAAGGAACAGACAAACACAACTTATATATCAGATGCATTTCTTAACTACATGAAAAGTGGAATAGACTACTAGATATATCATAATAGCAAATGGTGTAAGAATATATGGTAAAAATAGGAAAGTATTCCACAGCATCACCATGATGACAGGTACCTCACGAATGCTTTGCTCTCTCTGCTGGGGACGTTGACAGGTTGCTCTAAGTATGTTGGTCACTTGTTTGTCATTAAGCTTCTTAGAGTACCTTTGCCCTTCAACAATCTTGCATGCCTGTAACCAATTTGTATGAAGCACTGGACAAATGATGTTGAATTAAAATATGAGGAAGGAGTCATGGATGATGTACCTCCATAAGAAAATATACAGGCCGAGAATCACTTCCAGACTGCAGGCAGGGCCAATTAGTATGCTGCAGTTTGTAGTCATATCTATCCATGAAGTACTGAACAACTGTCATTCTTGTTCCTCTGTCATCAACAGGAAATCTGACAAACAAAATTAACAGGAGTAACATGACATTAGATAGAAAAACAGTAATCATCATGAAAGAATACTAAAAACACATAGAGTTGAACCATGGTGTAAGCATTCATACAAGGCAAATTGGGTAGAGGTTTTATTTTACAGATTTTAGAGTTTCTAACATGTCATAAGCTCAACTTAGCAGTTAGCGCACATAGATGTTTGCTATGTTACAGCGATCAAATGGATATGCTTCAGGCAGAATGTTGTAAAAATATACTTTTACACTCTCCTACCCAAGTCCCCACACATCAACATCAACAAAGAAACCACAAGGCCAAAATCCATGAGCGATTTCTAGTACCCCAAGCCGACAATATGTTGATTAGTTGTCCCCAAATATATAGACTACAGTAAAATGGAAATACAACAGCATGTGAAGAAAGATCAGTACATGAGCTGGCTCATGGGGATAGGAGTAAGCCCTGTTATCTTGTATCTTCTGCTCTGGTCTTTCTGGTGGTTTGTTTCAACACGCACTCCTCTCAGTGCTTTCTTTATCTGCACATATTGGGTGAAAAAGAGATTAATTAACTAGTTTGCAACAATTACATGTTGTAGTCTGCATAACAAGTACTCCCTCCGTTTCAAAATATAAGATGTTTTAGCTTTGTGAAAGGAGTGTATCTAGACCACTTTTAATATATAGGTTCACTGTAAAGTTAGATGAACCTAGACATCTAAAACAGAGGGAGTAGTACATTAAGCCGGTGAGTAGAAATAGTACCTTCACACGGTCCCTGTCATTCAGAGGCCGGGAGACGTCACGTAAGCTGAGGAACTCTTGCACAAATTGGATCACTGTCACGGGCTTGAAGAAGGATGTTGCGGATATATCTGAATAACAGTTTAACAGGTCAATAAATAAGCAAAGAACCGACTGCAATTCAATAACAAAAACAGAGACGTGAGTACCTATATTAAGAGAAAGTCCCATCTGTGTTGGACGCAGGCTCTGGTAGTAACCTCTCCAGCACTCTAATCCTTCACCAATGTCTCCTCTGTGACCAAAAGTGGTAGAGAAAAATGATCTGGACACTGTGACATAGCTGCAAAGAAAATATGGCCAAAACATTGTCATGGGTCTAGAAAACAAGCCTATCAAGACAAATCGCAGCAAGAAATTCGAAAAGAGATGTTATACTTCCAAGATGGCGACTCCCTGAGGACAACATCGAGTACTTGGATGGTTTCTTGAGGCATATCCCTCTGTCTTCCACATAGAAACTGCTGAAGGTGGTACAGGTCTGTCCTCCCAGCAATTCGAATGGTGATCTTGTACTCCCTTTCAGCCCTGCAAATCCAGAGGTGTTAAGTAGCAGCTACAACTGTGAAAGAAGTTGCTCAGACGGAAACAAGAGACCCTAACTAGGAATCTAGGCTCACCTTTCTTTGTCTTTCTTTTCAGGATCAACCAGTGTAACAGTAAATTCCTCTGATTCAAAAGGAAGTGAACCAGCAGTATACAGACTCTTTCTTCCATCATAGGCAGGCAGTTTGCCTCCAAGAGATGTCTTCCCGTGTACCTTGATAAGCTCACTGAGTACTTCTCTGTTTGTTTGCCTTGATTTTGACTCTGGGTTAATGGAAACCTACAGCCAAGTAAATACAAACCAGAGATAATTAGCCTTTCATAGAAGGCAACCAGACCAGAACTGCACATTTAAACATCATTATGTATACAGACACAAGTGAATCTTAGTTCCAGATACATTTAAACATCATCATGCATGCAGACACAAGTGAATCTTAGTTCCAGATACATTTAAACATCATTATGTATTCAGACACAAGTGAATCTTAGTTCCAGATACATTTAAACATCATTATGCATGCAGACACAAGTGAATTTTAGTTCCAGATACATTTAAACATCATTATATATTCAGACACGAGTGAATCTTAGTTCCAGATACATTTAAACATCATTTTGCATGCAGACACAAGTGAATTTTAGTTCCAGATACAGTCTAAGAAACAGTCAATTAGCACACAGAATTGTGCAATCATAATAATAAAACTACACAGATATTTTCATGTATTTATCCTATGACCAAGTCAAGAGAGTAGCCAAGTGCAATATAAAGTAACATACCACAGCATCCAGTCACAATATAAGGTAAAACTATCGAACCCTAGCAACTACTAACCAAATGTACAGAATAAACGAATCAACAGCTGTCAGCAACGCAGGTACACAAATCTAGCAAACAATTGGAGACGCAGGTGACCTCAATTTCGACATACACTCAGGAAATTATCCAATCGAAACGGGATAATCGATCACCTTTAAAAAGGAGCTGGAAAAGAACACTCAATCCGAAGAGGAACACCGAAAAATCGACGAGGGCGAAGCATAAGGTGTTCGATAGAGCCATAGTAGGGATTCAAGGAAACCGGAAGCAGGGGCCACGGTTGACCAGACCGGCGGGCGGATTATTGGTGGCGGCGGAGGGGTTCCGTGGTGGGCTGCGGCGGGAACGAGGTGGGCTGGATGATGCGCACGAATCCCGTCGCAATCATTCGGTGCCGACGCACGTGAACGAGCATATGTACCGAATCAATTTGCTAGTATAATAATCCGTCACCAATTTTTTCCCAGTAAAAGAAGATCTCACTGTAAAAAAATCCAGTGAGATTCCAACATCCAGCAACATTTTCTATATTAATTTTCGAAGCAAGGGAGCGGTGAGGCAGTTATCATAATGCTTCATCAAAAATCCCATGGGTCGAACATTTGCTAAAAGGAATAACCTCTGTAAACAGAGAGATTAAAAAACGGGAAGAACAGATCTACCACGATTTCTTTATTTCACGAAGGACCTAGACGTCCACTTACACGAAAACGGCGTGAGAGCCAAGAAAAAACAAGGAGGGAAGTTATTACCAAAAACGTCCCAACATGCACATGATGGAGCCAAAGCCAAGATTCGGCCAAGTGACAATGCACAACGTACAGATCCGGACAACGACAGACCCAAAAGCGAAAGTGGAGCGAGTCGTCTGAACACACAGAGCGACAGGAGCGCAGGAAACTGCCAAAACGCAAGGACAGAGATGGACCAACACATGGGAACGTACTATGCCGGGCAAGAACAAGGTCGTCCGAACGAAAACTTTCAGCGATGGCCAGAAAATACATGATCCCAAAGGGGAAAACCAAAAACCGATGGTTTGTCATCGTCAAGGGCGGGTTGGCTTTGCATGGAAGGGGGAAACTCCGATCAGCTCCCAATATTGTACCACTACTAGTACTTGGCCAAAACGAGCCCAAAAAATAGCACCAAATGGTGCAAGGCAAAGCAGATCGATGGTAGTACGTCCATCGAGGAGAACTACTCTGCAGAAGCGTGCAGATCCAAGGAAGAACAAAAAACAAAAACGATGTACTGCTAACTACTGTCCAACCGGATGGTGGCCTGGAGAGGAAACTTTCATGTTTCGCTTAAATCTCTCATGGGTCTACGGACCGAGATATCTCGCATAGCCAAGGCATGTCATGTCAAGAAACCCAAATGGCAAAAACGAGCAAGGCAACCAAAAACCACACGGCTCCGTGCAGATCTACAGAACCGGAACGGTGTATACTATCTAGTGGATGGCCCGGAGGGGAAACTTTTCGTTCCGTTTCAAAACCTCTCATAACCGAGAGAACTCTCGCAGCGCCGATCCATCTCATCACCTCAAAAAGCCCAAACGCTGAAAACGACCGAAGCCATGAAAACCCACACTGCGCGGCGCAGATCGGCAACTCGGCCGAGAGCCCGTACGTGTACGCGGTGGCGCTCGACCAAGCACCCACATGGATGAGGTCGGAGACGCTCGTCGCGTCCAAAACAAACAATCGATGAAAAACCCACCCAAGCAGATCGGAAATAAAGCGCAAACAACAAAAAATCGTACGATGTACCTCACAGAGCACCAGATCTGATCAACAAAACAAGCAGAGCACACATGCAGAGGAACAGGGTACATAGCAGGGGGGTTTAGCTAGGATTCGGCGAGCCTTACATCGTAGTGGAACAGGTTGTTGTCGGCGACGATGACGAGGAAGTGGTTCGCGCGGATCATGACCTTCTTCCCAGCGGTCCCAGCGCCTGGACGCGCAGGGTGGGCGAGCCCCTTATTGGAGACCGGCGCGAGGTCGACCTCGGGCGACTTGTCGGCCGCGGGCTGGCCCGCCGCGACCGCCGCCGCGGCCGCTGCTGCCGGCGGAGCCAGCGCGGTCTCGGACACGAAGAGCTTCTGCTCGAGCTCCTTGGCGATGGACGCGGTCCAGATCGATGGCGTCGGAGTTGGCGGAGCGGGAGCGGAGGCGCGGGCCGGCGAGGGAGTCGGACAAGGAGCGCGGACGGTGGCCGGGGAAGGAGATGGCGCGCGAACGTTTACCGGCGCACGCGCGTAGGGGTACGTCGGGGTGGAGGGAGTAAGCGCGGGCGTGCGGTAGACGACGTCGTGCTGGTACGCGCCCACGTGCGGCCCCGTCGCGGCCGGGTTGACGTAGACGGCCGTGGCCGGCGCCGCAGGACGCGAGGTCGACGCGCCCGGAGGTGGACACAGGAAGCCGGTAGGGGCGCGGCCACCTCCGCGCCCTCCCATCGGCCCTCCTCGCCGTCCGTACGCCGGGCGCTGCTCCCCGCCGCCGTGGCCTCCTCCTCTTCCCCGGCCTCCGCCGCCGCGGTAGGCCATGGGGAAAGGGGTGGGTGGGTGGAAGCGACCAGAGGCCGGCGGTGGTGGTGGTGGTGGTGAGAGGGGTTGGCTGCTGTGGATGGATAAGGCCGAGAGAGGCCGAGTGAGTTGGTGAGACGAGCGCCGCGGGAGTGTGCCTCCTTTTATAGGCGGAGCCGAGTAGGTGGCAGCGGAACCCTAGCACCGTGAGCGGCTACCGCTCAAGTGTGTCCATATGATGCCTGCCTGGCTTTGTCCGTACGACGGGAGTGGTTAGGGTTTTTCGAATTTCGAATTCGCCACATCCACATGGACCCGTGTGCAAAGTTGCTCCGGGAAAAGATATCTCTACCTGGCTGAGAATATGCGGTGCACGGCTTTCATAAATGTATGTGGACATAAGGGTCTTTCTGTAACTGTGCATTCTTGGCAAGCAAGCCAATACTGGGATGAAGCGTGGATGATTGTGTTAAACCGAAATGTGAGACGTGTACAATCAATTCATCCCTAGCTAATGTTATATTGTTATTACAACATATATAAAGAAAGGTCCGGTGCATTTCAGCTAGCTGCTAGTGTAATTCAAGCATGTTAAATAAATATATACGGTCATGCCAATGATATCACAAGTGATCTAGTTATTTAATGCGTTTGAAGAGTATTTGCATGAATAATTTTTTTTCCAGGTTGGAGCTTAGCCGACATCTCTCATAGATCTATTTAATTCAGGGTGATCTCTACAACGGTTTTTCGTATAGTCCTAGTGACATGGGTATACCCTGCAGGTACTCGAGTCTTTTATATATGGTCCAGATACAGTGGAAGCCCACGGCGTTGTCACGGCCCAATAAAGACTTCGAGTGGCCTACGGACTCTCGATAACTTGCGAGACAAGAAGAGGTCTAAAGATAGAAAGTTGAAAGGGCAAACCCTAAATTGTAACCGACTCGACCTGTACCTGAGACCTGACCTATCTATATAAAGGCTAGGAGGGGGCGGCGAGGAGGACACACGCAACCCTAGTTTCCACAACCCTCGCCAGATCGCATCTGCGCACCATTGTAATCTCCGATTCCTTCGTTAATTCCAAGAGCAGACAAGCAGGAGTAGGGACCTCTACGAGGCCTGAACCTGGGTAAACCTTGTGTCCCTGTGTGCTTGTTTGCTAGCCGATTGATACTTCCAGCGCTCCTTCCTTCTTCAAAACCCAAGTCCATAACAATGGGCATTAATGAGTTAAACCCTCGTCAATTGGCGCCGTCTGTGGGAATTGGGAGTGCTGATGTTGCGGCTTCTTCGGCCCCACCAACTGCGATTTACAACTCTGCAACAACGGAGATTCGCCAGCTCTTCGGCGCGTTCGACTTTACCATCCACACGCCGGCCACTCGCCCGGCTTTCGAGTCCATGGGTGATGGAATTAGCCTGGTGATCGGGAGCTTCCGCTTCCAAGTTGGTCAGATGGGCACGCTTCGCATGCCTGACCAGCCCAAAACACCATCGATTGCGAACGAGAGACATCTTCACCGCGGAGCGCCGTCGCGCTGTGGGATTCGGATCTAGGAGCTCTACTTCCGCAAGTGCTGCTGGATCGGGGAAGCGGGAGTCATCGTCAGGCACTGGACGTGTGTAACTCCCCGCGAGGTGTCGCACTTGAGGCACTCAAGTCGTTGGAGCCGTTGGAGCGCAAGGACTTCATCACGACCTTGAGGTTGGCTTCGGCTCGTCTACATCAACCACGCTCTCTTGAGCATTGACAACGATTTTCGGTATTCAAAGGTAAGTTCGCGAAAAGCCCCTCCCATTACTGTATTACTAATAGATAGGTCCTGGCAGTATCAGGGGTTCAGGAGCGTAGGGTAAAATTTATTGTTTTTATACGCGGAACCGCTACAAGTGTCCACTAGTGAAAGTATGATCCCTAGGCCTTGTTTCTAAGCATTGAAACACCGTTTACAATCAGACCTGTTACATGTTTGCTAGCTACCACTCTTATTTCAGATTGCAATTACCACTTATAATCATCCATATTACTTGTATTTCACTATCTCTTCGTCGAACTAGTGCACCTATACACCTGACAAGTGTATTGGTGTGTTGGGGACAGAAGAGACTTCTTGTATCTTGATTGCGGGGTTGCTTGAGAGGGATATGTTTGATCACTTCCTCCCTGAGTTCGATAAACCTTGGGTGTTCCACTTAAGGGAAACTTGCTGCTGTTCTACAAACCTCTGCACTTGGAGGCACAACACTGTCTACAAGAATATAAGCGTGCGTAGACATCAATTAGCTATTAACATTAACGGTTACACCTCATAGTAAATCATCCATTGGATCAGTTCAGTACCCTTGCTCTTCTGACAATGTACTCCATAGTTGGTGGTATCCTCACTTACAATAACTTATACCATGATCATGAAACTTGATCATCACACAACACATGGTTAGTCCTAGAGGCATGACTAGGAACAACTTAGTATTTATCTTTCTACACATGCATATGAGTTTTCCTTTGATTCGTACAATCAGGACATATAAAAGTTATAGCATAGAATAATAAACATAAATAATGAATAATGAAATATATAATAAATATTATTGCCTCTAGGGCATATTTCCAACACCAAGGTAGATCACAACTTGAATTTTTTGGTGAATCTCATACACATAGGAGTCCTAAACCTACAAAGAGAACAAAGCTTGACGATGAATCCTAGGAACTTTATCAAATACTCTCAGGAAGGGTCATGGCTTAGATCACAACAATGGCCCCTTCAAATTTGCTCACTCTGTTTCTTGCGATGGTTGGAATCGAATCTAGGAGTGGGGAATGCCTTTTATTCTTAAATATGAAATGTTTTGAAGAATGCAACTTAGCCACATAGAGGTGAGTGGTATTTATAGTGGAAGAGAGGAATATTGTTGTTGTAGAAATATTTTCACATACATACAATCCTAGTCAGATGAAAAACAATCTATCTGTCATTTTGAATCATAGTTAAGAGATGGTGAAAGCTAAAGGAACATTTTGGTGTACCCCGACATACTAGGTCATTTCTGGTCGGTGTCCACTAGTACCTGGATGGTTGCCCATAATTTCCAGCCAGGTGCACGAGACTGCCCACATGGTTATCTGGATGGTCACCTAGACAATTCAACCTGTATTGGGAGAGAGAGAGAGGAGAGAGAGGGAGCACTAGGAGAGAAGCATGTATCGTGCCCTAGATGGGTTGGCCGATCCTTAAACATCTAGACGGTGTGGGTTCCCTGTTCCAACAGTTTTGACATGGGATTACTTTGGGTGATAATAGGATAGACTTGAGATGAATGAGAACTTCTTTGTCGCCATCGACGCCCCCTCTTAGTGGTGTGGCTTCCCTATGACTCGAAGTGACAGACAGAATCTCAGATGTGCTAGAGAAAGAAAAATAGTTATGAATAAGCTATCGGGCTGGAAAGCCATACCTCTTATTCTTTTTCCATTTTGAGGGTCTTAGGAACCAATCCTAACAATCTATCCATTTACTTAGGGGGTCTTTGTTTGGGTTTTTGACCACTTGTCTAGTGGGAAAAGCCAGAAAAACGAAACAAACAGTGAGCTGTGCGTTGGGCTTTTGGCAAAGTACTTGTACGAAACAGGCGCACCGGGGAAAGCACGTCTGCGGGTGCTTCCCGCAGCTTTTGCCTTAGCCAGCGAAACGTTTTCATATTTGGACATATGGTTCAGTTCAAATTACAGTAGAATGCCACCCGGGTGTCAGGCCAACATATCCCAGGCTAAAAAACACACACACATTACCGCACGCATCTCTCCCGAGCAGATAGGGTTCTCCCGAGCCGGCGCCGCCACTATCGCTCGCCAGCCGCGAGCTCGACTCCAACCGGCGGCCTGCCTCCTCCCCCCTGCAGGACCACCTCCCCGCCGCCGGACCTCCTCCGCTCAAGCCCATCCTCGCACGTCCCCACCCAGATTTCTGCCGCCGCTAGATTTCCGCCGCCGGGACCACCTCTGGTCGACCTCGTCCCAGTCCAGAGGTGAGGCCACTGTCCATGATGCTTGTATAAATTTTGGGGCTCAGCCTAACGATTTTTGCCTCTACCGTCCCTGCGTATACGTATGTGCACAACCGATAAAATTTGGATGCCTTTTTTCCCATCGTTAGCATCACGTCTGCAATGCACCCAAGAGACTCTTGCTGTTGTTTGATGTTGTAGTGCTATAAAATTCCAGACATGTATTTATTGATGTCCGGCTGCTCGAAAATTTGATGTCACTTGATGTGGTACTGATGTACAATTTGATGCTACTAATGTGAGGTTATTTGCTGCTACGTGTTGGTCTTGTTGAAATTATGTTGCTTGTTGTAGTATTGCTACTTGTTGGTCTCGCTGAAATGTCGAAGATGGTTTGGGATCCATACCATACTAGAGTTTTTTGTGCCATTTGTATGGAGGAAGTGAACGGCAACAATCGGGATGGGGGTTGCTTGAGTAGAAAGGGGTACAAGAATCTTGGAGACAAATTTACCGAGAAAACAGGGGAAAGATTAACGCAGAAGCAATTCAAGAACAAATGGGATGCTTTAAAAAAGGATTACACGGGATGGATGGAACTACAAAATGCAACCGGGCTTGGTTGGGATCCTATAACAAAAACTATGGATGCAGATGATGATTGGTGGAAGAATCACCTAGTTGTAAGTTACCATTTTATGTACTTGCCTTTTCTTTATATTTGTTATTTTGATCATCGGACTGATATCTCTATTATGTTCTTATTTTCAGATTCGTCCTGACCATGCAAAATTTAGGAATGGGCCACCTCCCAACTTGGAACAACAGGATGTTATGTTTAGGAAGGCAGATGTCGTTGGAGAATCAGCTGCGATTGCAGGTCAGGAAGAAGGAAATGGCAAGGAAGCTCCAATACCGCTTGATGATGATACCTCCAAGATAACAGGGAAACGTAAGCATGTAGAGAAGGATTTTTTCTCGGCTTACAACAATGCACTAAACACAATTGTATCAAGGCACACTGAAGGAAGTTCTAGCAGCAAGGATGATCAGGTCACAACTATGAAGGAGTTTTTAGGGATGGTTCAAGATTGTGGAGTGAGTGAAGGAACTGCTATCATGTACACTGTGGGCAAGCTAGCTATGAACAAGGATCATAGAGAGGTGTTCGTAGCATTTGCAACAACTGAGGGCAGGCTCGATTGGCTCTAGAGGACACATGATGAGATGAACAAGTAGATGTATAATTGCTTTGTTATCATTGTAGAACTTGTGTGTACTATGTATCATTTGGAGACTACTGGTTATTATTCCTTCTCTATTTATTTTGTCGAGACTATTTGTGATCATTGTAAAACTTGTGAACCATTATGATGCTATCTTATTTGTGTGAAACGTTTGCTAATCGTTATGTGAAATATTCGCTTAATGTTGCATGTCTAGTAATTATTTTGTGAAGCATTTGCTGATTTTGACATGTTCTAATTATTTTGTAGATGGACGATGGTGGCGATGATCGTGAGTATGAACTAGAAAAGACACGGAAGTTGCTTGGAATGGTGCATGACCTTGTTGTGTTGGGATACTATGGTAATCTCTATAGCCAGAAGTACTTGAATAAAGAACCTAGGAGGATTCCGAAACAAACTGGACTTGAATGGGTGAATGAACAACTTGGAAATAGGAAAAGATGCTACAAAATGTTTAGAATGTACCCTAATGTGTTTCATGCCTTGCACAACCTTCTAGTTTCTAGCTATGGGTTAAAGTCAACTAGAGACATGTCATCTGTTGAATGCCTAGCTATGTTTCTATGGATGGTTGGAGGACCACAGTCATTTAGCCAAGTTGAGAATCATTTTAGTCGTTCAACTGAAACAATTCATAGAAAGTTCCACATGGTTTTGGATTGCTTATACAAGTTGGGTAAGGATAACATAAAGCCAGTAGATCGAGATTTCAAGAATGTGCATCCAAGACTTCAAGATGCACGCTTTTGGCCTCATTTCAAAGATGCCATTGGAGCCATAGATGTCTCCCACATTCCAGTTGAAGTACCTACAGAAGAGGCGGTTAACCATACAGGAAGGCATGGTTACACATCACAGAATATTCTAGTGATATGTGACTTCGATTTGAGATTCACCTTTGTTATTGCTGGATGGCCTGGTTCGGCGCATGATACACGCATTCTACACCGCTCCATTGAGAAGTATCTAATAGAGTTCTCGACCCCTCCTGGTGGTAATATTCTATATCTTTGTCTACATGGTACACACATAGTTACAAATGCATTGTCATTGATGTTTGTTTCTTTCGTTCATGTGCAGATACATATTACCTTGTTGATTCTGGTTATCCAAGTAGAAAAGGGTTCTTAGCTCCTTATAAGGAGAACACATACCACATACCTGATTTTCGTCGAGAAGGGAGACCAACAAATAGGGAAGAGATTTTCAACTATCTACACTCATCGCTCCGGAATGCTATCGAGCGTGTCTTCGGTATATTGAAAAACAAGTGGCGCATATTGAAGTATATTCCTTCTTACGGTCTGGTTACTCAGAAAATAATTATTCTTGCTTGCATAGCGCTTCACAATTTTATTAGAGACTCCAACTTACGAGACAAGCAGTTTGATCGGTGTGATGCAGATGAGGACTACCTTCCTAAGGTCCAAAGGCAATCGGTAACATTAGTCGGTGATACCGCTCCGAGTGGACTACATACAGTAGACATGAACTCAACGCGTGATCGCATCGCTACTGCATTGTACAATGATAGAAGAAGATGATCAGTTTGATCGGTGTGGATGTATCTATGTTTATTATGCAGCTATCTTTATTTGTGTAATGGTCAGATATGTATTTTGAAAAAACCAATATGTGACATATGGTATTTAATAATGACATATGCGTTTATGAACTTCAATAGTTAAGTATACGTGTTATATGAATTACAGGGACATTACAGACAATTTCATAGCACACATTCAGACATCCAGCCAAGTTGCCAAACAGTTAAACTTAGAGAAGTAGCTTTCCGTGCACAGCAACACAGCCAGCCATAGCCAGCCAGCCACAGCCCAAACAAACAGCCCCTAGTGTATTGATTACCAGCAACTACGACATAATATAGAGAGGGTTCATGGAATAGATGTTATTGATTGTTTTCTGCAATTTATGATTGATTGGATCGACAAAGGAACCATTCAAGTTAAGCCTTCAACAAGATGAGTACTATAACGGATGCAACCCATCATGGTTTGAGAAAATGTCACATATACTACAAATGTACAGTTTGTACCTATTTAAATGGTGTGACATTTTTGTATATCACGCGAAAACACCAGCTTCCAACACAGCCGTGTCGTGGTATCACAAATAACAATGATTTAACTATCATAATCAACATAGAGGGTTCGTGGAATAGATGTTGTTATTATATTCCTTGCAATTTATAATAATGATTTAGTTTCTCGTTGTTAAAAAGGTTTAGTTTTTTCTTTTGCGTATGTTACATTATACCCAAATGCCAAATTAATCGGTTAACACAAGGATGGACCAGCAGAGTAGTGGTAGCAGCTAGCAGCTCGCTCTCTCTCTCTCTCTCCGTGGGTGCACGCACAGCTAGAAGCACGGGGCCGAAAATATCCACCGCGCACACTGTAACGAACGTCCCGGCTCTTTTTGCACGAGCCCCTTGGTATTATTTAGATTCCTTTCTTATGAAACGGTGAAAGAGGATGTCAAAAGATAGGCCTGCGCGCGCGATCGTCAGGATCAACTTTTCAGAGGGCTGGCAGTGGCAGACGGAGAGGGAGGGACTCTGGGAGAGAAACGACTAGTACAGTACTAGCTGGCTGGGAGGAAGGGAAATTACCGCGCTACCCTGAATTGGCCGCCGCTGCCAAGAACGGGAGTAGGGAAGAACCCTCTAGAGAAGGGGACCCACCCAGGCGCGCGCTGGTGCGTTGGGCTGGGTGAAAACTGCAGACCGGCATGCAGAAGATGGGCACGGCCAGCATTCATGTGTGGTGAGCGTGCTACCTTAACGTGCCAACAAAAAAACTGATTCAGTCTACCGTGTAGGTCGAGAGAGCATCTCTGACGTACTACAACTTCCACTTACGGGGAACTCTCTCCGCTGCTCGTCTTGATGTAGAGTTGGACCAATCGCGAGGCGAGGCGACCAAGCCTTGGACCGATCGAGCACTCGTATGTGGACGAGAGCCGCGCGCGCTACCCGTTGAGCATCGTGTGCGTCCAAGCGTCGCCGCAGACACGGTTCCGCCTGCCTCCCCGGCCGGCCGCGCGGGTGTGGGGTCCTACTAGCACGGAGAGAGAACGAAAGAGGGGTAGACACGGCGCCCCTTATATAAATGAGCAATTTTACTGTACCTCACGCTACACACCGTTAACGTGTAGTATGCGCGGCTAATCCGACGGTTAAGGTTGATTTGAGCCCAGGGCAATACAGTAAACTCCCTCAAAATGTTCGTGGCTATTTTTATAGGAATTTTACTTATTTCCAAACGGCTATGTACACATATTTTCATGCGTAGATGTGTAGTATGTTTACCTAAAATGCCGTGTTATTAATCGTGATCGGTGTCGGTGTCGTGTGCTATTTCAAATAATTTCTGCCACCCGATCCATCATGTGCGATAAACCCTAACCGTAGGAGCGTGGCACCACGCGATGAGTTCGTCTGATCCAGTTCATCGCTGTCGCTTGTGCCGCGACCGGTGATCTGCATCATGGTGCAACGACTGATGTGCATCAGAAGGGCTTCCAGACCACTACAGTTGTGGCGCGATCTCACGCCCCAGTATACCAAGTGCATCGTTTTCTTCTCCGCCGACACCATCGTCATCTTCGTGCTCGCCCACCCTCTTGTCCGGCACCCGAACCCCACATCGCCTACGTGCTCGTATGCCCTCTTTTCCGCCACTGAACCGTATCACATCGCCTCCTCACCTGTAAGTGACTTATCGTCATCATCATCTTTGTGATCCTTGTTCATTCTCGTCTATTTATCTTGTAGTATGGATATTTTGTCATTAGTCACTAGTCCGTAGGTAGGTAGGTTTGTTAATTTTATAGAATGTTTTTGATTCTGTAGAGAAAATATGATATCAGATAATGTAATAATCGGGGATGCATTATTGATCACTGCAAGTAGGTGATATCCAAAAGTTTTCAACGAAATGAAAATGAAATTAAGTTGTAGAATATTGGATGAGCCTATTATGTGTGGTTCCATAATAAATATGTTGGTGGTGTAACATAAATCTCTCTGCCTCTACGCGAATAATGACATGGATTTAGTTCAGCTGCAAATTCAAATTTCCCTCACCAGAGGTCCGTAATGGGAAGATGATACCCAATGTTTTTCGAACATAATGGATTTAGTTAGGGGACATGTAATTTATGTGGGGGTGTATGCTTAGTTAGAACTTTTCAAGCACTAGTGAATGATTGGATTATGTGCGATTATACTAGTCAACGAAAAATCTTCGAAGAGCAAGAAATTATTATTTAGCTCTACCAGCAATAACAAAACACAAATGTTGGATGATTGGATTATCTGTGATTAGGATATCAAATCTTTCGAGGGCAGCAAATATTATTTGACCCTACAAGGGAGAACAAAGCACAAATGGATTTTAGTATTGCATTATTATAACTAGATGAAACTAAGTTGAGAATGATTTAAATTAGTTAAACATATTATTGCAATGTTATTTTGTATAATTTTAGACATTTAATTTTAATTCACGCGATCTGTGAAGGAAGTTCATAACCAATGTTTATGGAACATATATACTGAATTTAGTTAGGAGATACATAATTTGTCTAAGGGTATAACCTTAGTTAGAGCTTTTCAAGCACTGGTGGATGATTGGATTATCCCTGATTGGAGTAATTACGGAAAACAAACTTTTTGAGAGCAAGAGATTATTATCTAGCACTACTTAGAAGAAACATGCACAAATGGATTTTGGTATTGCATTATTATTGGATTATCCCTAGATGAATCTGAGATGAAACACACTATTTAGGACATATAAGTGTTGGACACTTCTGGGCTGTTTTCTTGGAGTAGTGCATTTTCAGGTTTTCAACGCTCCATGATGGCTTCATGGGCTGTTTTCTTAGGCTTCCATGAATACCTAGCTAGCTATGAAAATTATACTTGGGCCTCTAGAACTAGTAACATGATTAGTTGTTGTGATTAGTAGTAGATATGTATGGAGGCCGATCGTTGGAGGGTCTAGCCCCTACTCGCCCCTGACTAGAGACATGGTTGTTGAACACGTGAATTCTGAAGGGATGGGTTCTTAAGGCCCTCCACAACGTATGAAAAAATCGATGCCCAAAGCAGTTTTGAGTCTTTGGGAATCGATGCCCTCTGTTGTGAGACCGGTGGCCAATAAAAATTTGAGGGAACCGGAGCACCTAATTGCTCCTATGCCTCAATTCTCATATCACTAAAATATGAGTATACTTGTGCACTACGCATGCAATTGAGACAAGCTAGTGTGAAAGAAAGCGCTGAGATTGGCTGGTCCATTTGTTGATGACGTTGTGGGTCCAGTCATTTATTCCGGGCAAGATTCTCAACGTTGTGAGACCGGTGCCTCAAATAAATTTCTAGGCATCGACTGATAAGCTGGCCCACTTTTCACTATCTGGACATCGGACATGCTGTGAAAGGCCTAAGGCATGTCTGGTAAAGATAAAGATGATAAAGACATAGATGGCAAAGATATGGATGATAAAAACCATGATGGCAATGATATGGATGCAAATGACAAGAATGATACGTATGCAAATGACAAGGATGATATGAATGCAAATGTCAAGGATGATATGGGTAACATCCGAGAAAAACAGGAAAGGGAAAGGGTGAAATTGTGAAATGTGCATTTGCATTGCTGATGTGGGGATAGCCCGTCGGGTACCCACTGTTAGTATACCTGGTTCGACCCAACTAGAGGTCCATGTGATGTTTTGTTGGGGACCACAAAGCCCAAGATAATCTGGCATCTACGGAGGATCAGAAGCCCAGGTTCTTGGCGTGTGGAACAAGGACAAGTCCAAGACTAGGAAATCCTAGGGTTCGCCTCTAACTTGTAACCGACTTAGTCACGATACCTGAGACCTAGCCTCCTATATAAAGGCAAGTAGGGGCCACCGGGGAGGGCTCTCCAACTCACTCATAATCTGCCCTAGGCAATATTTGATATACACCACCATAGCCATTACAGTGACATCGTAATTGACAAGGTGTGACCTCGACAATGTCCATTGTTATGGACTTGGGTTTGATGGAAAGGAGAGCGCTGGTGATTTCGTTGGCTTGTCGGACAAACAAGGGAGTAGAATCATGTCTATGCTTTATTGCAAAGAGATGATTACAAAGTCGCGGGTTCGCTAGATGTGATCTAACTCACAGCGGGTTGGGTTTTGCTCAATGCTATGGTGCCTCTCCGTTGGCTCCTCCCAGCCTATATATTAGGGGCTAGGTCTCATAGTCCAATACAGATCGTTACAAGTTTGATTACAGCTACCCGACTATGTCGGTTGGTATCCCTATCTTGATTAACACGTCTGGTTCCTGGGCTTCGGATGCTTCCAGGACTCCTTATTTATTTGTGGGTCTTGGGTCGTAGTCTAAGTATGTACCAGGTATACCAATTATGGGAACTCGATAAGTCATACACATGTCAGTAATCTCCATCGATATTCAAGATCAGACAAGCAGGAGTAGGGCATTACCCTTCGGGGGCCTGAACCTGGGTAAACTCGCCTTCTCCATTGCTTGTTAGTCGATGAATCTACCAGCACCTTTTCCCTAAACCCAAGTCCATCATGAATGGGCATTATCGTGGATACCTCATGTCAATTGGTGCCGTTTATGGGAAATCTATGTGCTAGAGTCACTACTTAGGTGACTCCAACCTTGGCGATTTGCGACTCGCCAGTTTCTGGGGAACAGATCTACTTCGGCTCCCTCGAGTTCACCACGCACTCGCTGGCCTCACGCCTGGACTCCAACTCCCTCCATGAGGGGATGGATTTGATGTTTGGAGGTCTGTGCTTCCACACCAACATAGTGGGAACCATTCGTCTCCCGTAGACGATCTATTCGACTCCAGCGGAGTCGATATTGCCATCGACCACCATGGTGCCCTCCTCGCCATATTTAGTCGGCTCCTATACCTACTCCAGAGTCAACTTGGATCATATACCTACTCTAGAGTCACTATGTGAGAAACATGGATCCTATACCTACTCCAGAGTCAACATTTATCTCTGCAGTTAAGGAAGATCAGCAAAGCCAAGCCCCTGCTACATCAAGTAGAGCAAGCAATACTATCAGACAAGGAGATCTTTCTCGGAGGTTACTAGCCATGCAGCAAGAGAAAAACAAGGCAATGGAAGACATGAAGATAGCAATTTTAGAGGCTCAGTACACATCTAGGCTAGTGAAACAAGAGGAAACAACAAACCGAAGACTTGAGAAAGAGAAGAGGAAAGCAGAGCAAGCAATTGCAAGAGCATCAGAAGCATCAAAGAAGAGAGAGAAGAAAAGGCATGATGCTGAACTTGCAAAGCTGGCAAAAGGAGAGAGAAAAAGGATGATAGAAGAGGTGAGGAAGGAGGTTGCTGAGAACAAGAAGAAAGAAGCAGCAGAGAAGAGGCAAGCTGAGAAGGTGGAGAGAGAGCTTGAGAGAGCTAGAGTGCAAGCAACAAAGAGAGCAGAGAAGCAGGAAGAGGCTATTGATAGAGCACAGCTACTGACTACACTGAGAGCTGCTCAATAAGATGAAGATGCAGATGCAGATGCTTTTGTCACTCAAGATCCAAAATGATGTACTTTTCTACTAGTTTCCTAAATGACATGTCACTTGTACCAACCTTATAATTATATATCTAGAAACTACATTTATGTGGCACATCTATCTTGTTTATCCTGCATTTTATTCATACAAGCACATACATAGAGTAGCATTTTATTCATACAAGCACCCAACATACATAAGTTCATCCTGCTACAAGCACAAACATAGTGTCCATCCTACTACAAGTAGTACTACAACTCTAGTAGCTGTATTTTATTCATAAAACAAACCGCCCTTCTTCTTCTACCTACCTTCACCAAACCTCTCCTTCTTCTTTTTCAGCATCTTGATCCTATCTTTGCAATACTCAATGCCAGCTTTAAGCAAACACAAGGAACTAGTTGCTTTGAGCTCAGGAAGCAACATCGCTAGAACTTCTTTAGGCAAAGTGTAATCAGCAGTTCTAGTGAACAAACCTTTGCAAATGGCTTCATGCTCTACTATTCTTGGATCATCAGGCAGTGTTACCTCACCAACTTCTCAAGTCCCCTAGCCGCCTTCCTCTCCTCCTTCTCTTGCTTGCTTATCCTTGTGTAAAACTTGGTCACCATTGCTGAGAATGAAATGTCGTTGCAGAGTCTGCTAGCTTTTATTTATAGAAAAGAGCACATGTGGACAAGAGCATGCACACACAAGCAACACAATGCATAGTTCAAATATGCCCACTACCACTTCAGCCAAATGAAAATAATAGTGACAAGTAAATGCAGCCAAAAATGGCAATTGTGCCTTTATTCCATTTTAAGGCATCTATCAGCACCTATCACATCACCCATGCTTTGAGACATTACAAAAGATGACAAATATAGATAGTAACTTGTGCCTTCATTCCATTGCATTCATCATATATAGTAACTTAGTCATGATAGAAGCTTTGTTCTTAAACATAGATAATAATGTCATAATGCAACATGCACATGACATTCAGTACCACTAGCATCATACTTCTACATGCTCTTGGACTTCTTCACAAGCAACATGCCACACATCAGACAGAGCAGAGCCACTATCATCACAAGAAGAATATGCACCATCTTGAGTGAATCAACAACTGCTTCAGTTTTGGTCAGCGGCTCCTCCTTCTTCTTCTTCTTCTTCTTCTTCTTCTTCTTCTTCTTATTCTTCTTCTTCTTCTTGTCATGTGCAATTCCATCGCCAACAACAGAGTTCTCTGCCTTCTGAAGCTCCAGCTCCTCCCTCCTCTCTTTAGACCATCCTATTGCCTCAACAACAGAGTCTCCAGCCAGGATGTCATTGTCAACCAAATAGACAACATATTCTAGCTCCCAATGCTAGAAGTTACATCCATCCTGTCCAATTTCAGTGAAAAAAAGAGTTACAGCAAAGTTCATCTAACAGCCAAATTATCTGACAATAAGATTTAGTCAAGTTCATCTCATAGCCAAATTCAGTCAAGAAGATGCAATCGAAAAGATGGATCAACAGAACTAACCCCATGAGTCTTGCATTTGTAGTATGTCCAGCCATTGTGCTTCTCCGAGCAGGAGACATTGCAACTGACCACATGGTGGCAGTCGGGGCAGGGGATCATGGGGATGAAGGGGCCACGATGACGAACAATGGAGCAGGTGCTGGAGCTACCGCTTGCCATGACGCGCGGAGACCGCATTGGAGACGATGGTGGCGAAGTGGCGGTGATTGGTGAGCTAGGGTTAGCAAGTGGGAGGACAATGGCTTCAGTGGCGGCGCGTGGCCGTTTCATCGACGGTAGTTTTGCAATATTCCCACTCTGATTTCTGACAACCGCGTGCTAAGGAACTGTGAGATCCAAGCACATGGCTTAATAGGATTGATAGGATACTCATACCAACAAGTTACAACTTTTTTTCCAGAAGCTCATCTGAAAAGAACTCTGAGGTTGAGCGTGCTTGGCCTAGAGAAATTCTAGGACAGGTGACCGATCGGGAAGTGGGTACCGGGTGCGCACGGGTGAGGACAAAGTGCGTAGAAAAGTCTAGTCTTAATATGTGTGGCCATTCTAGATATCTTATTAAGCTACTAAGAGTGACACCCCCGGGGCCCAGTGGACGGGGTGTTACAAAGTGGTATCAGAGCCGATCCTCGTGGTTAAACGGGTGTGTGCGGGTTAGTGGTGGGGCATGTGGAGCATGGCGCGTGTGGCCCGGAGTAGACACGGCATGACACATGTACCGACACTGGACGCACATACGCGTGCCAAGAGGAGACGTTCCTGGGGTGTGCTTGATCGATGAGGGCATCGATCTTCTAAAAGGTGGGTGTATGTAAGATCCAAGCACATGGCTTAATATGATTGATAGGATACTCATACCAACAAGTTGCAACTTCTTTTTCAGAAGCTCATCTGAAAAGAACTCTGAGGTTAGGCATGCTTGGCCTAGAGCAATTGTAGGATGGGTGACCAACCGGAAAGTGGCTACCAGGTGCGCAGGAGTGAAGACAAAGTGCGTGAAAAGACGAGTGTTGGTCTGTGGGCCCAGTGGATGGGGTGTTACAGGAACTTTGTGGGAGTGACCAACATGAACCTCTCCGGCAAGTTCAAGTACCAGGGCATCCTGACAGGTGGGTCCCACGTTGCCACGTCATCATGTGCGCGCGCTGCATAGAGACTAGTGATCGTATAAAACACAAACCGTGTCTTCGATGACATTGGCAGCATATTTTCTGAGTACAGTGACCGTTTTGATTCAGCGTGACAAGTTTAGGTATTAACCATGTATTTTACTCCAATTAATAGTATAGATCAGCCATCTCCTTCCATCAGCCGTAGCAGATGTCGCCGCCCCGACTACGGATGTCGCCATCCCCTTGCGGCATCCAAGTACGAAGTGTCTATCTTTACACTGAACTACTGAAGTATCAAAAACAATATACAGACACTATGCTAATACAGACACTATGCTAGCATCAAGCCATGAGTCGATGAACGGTGTGTCAAGGTGTGGCCGCGTGCCACAACGAACACGATGCGACAAAAGGCGATCAATGAAAAGAAATACTGTATTGGTTTCATTCGACTTTTCCTTATCCATCATGCATGCCCGCATCTCAGTATCCCTTGTTTGACGTTGCGTTTTCCTTTCTTGCGAGGATCTTATATTACGGTGAAACACAAACCCCACGATGACAATACCGAAAAACAAAATATCTGGTCTTTTCCTACAAGAAACAATCAGTTGATCAATTAGAATTCCGTGTACAGTCAGTTCGAAAATAATAATTCGTTAGAAAAGGGACGATTGTGTATGTACCAGGTATGTAGAGTCTTCTCCAGAACGCCTTTGAACTCTTTACTCTTGCCGCGCCGTCGTTTCCGCCCAAGTCGTAGGACCACAACATCCTCTAGAAATAAGTCAAGTTGAAGAAAACTATGAACTTCTTCTACTCAAGCAGAGGCTGGATATTATACTCCCTTTATCTCGAAATAGATGTCACAAAAATTTAGATGAAATTATATATTAAATAGTATCTAGATTCATCTAAAATTTGATAAATCTGAGACATTTATTTTGAGACGGAGGGTGTAATGTTTACAAGTCAATCGAGGCATGTACTTTGCAATGCTCAAGGTTATTTATGGGTCTCCGAAAAATATTACTCCCTCAGTCTCAAAATAAATGTCTCAGATTTATCAAATTTTGGATAAATCTATACACTATTTAGTATATAACTTCATTTAAATTTTGATAAACTTGCTACATCCACTTCGAGATAAAGGGAGTATAATATCCAGCCTGTTCTACACACAACAATGGAGAAAATTGCAAAAAAACTACCATAATTAGGGATAGGGTTTTAAAAACCTACTACAATTCGGGGTTAAAATACCAACTCCATGCCTAATTATTTAAAAAAACTACCAACTCCATGTAAACCGTTGTTTGAGCAGCTTTGATCTCGTTTTTGACAGGACTGGTCCACCTAATACTGATGTGGCTCCTCCTAATCCTATTTCGCAATGTACAATGCTAGAGAAGGTGAGTCTTCTCTTAGCTCTCTACGTAATTTAGAGAAGGTAATAA
Source organism: Avena eriantha (assembly GCA_910589775.1). Classification (NCBI taxonomy): domain Eukaryota; kingdom Viridiplantae; phylum Streptophyta; class Magnoliopsida; order Poales; family Poaceae; genus Avena; species Avena eriantha. The sequence continues at coordinate 526,187,229 of OU342745.1, forward strand.
AAATAAGTTGTATAATGAGTCATTTCTTATTGCCATTTTTAAGAATTAATGTGAATTGACTAATTATAGTAAGAAATTGTGTCGATAAGAGAAAGCTCAAGGTATAATAGAGAAAAATAGACTTCTCTTATTTTTAAAAGGTCGTCTTTTAGCTAAGGAAAGTCAATCCTCTACTAGTATTTTTTTATTCTCGGTGTTCCAACTAAGCGAACCGAGGTGGCAACTGTAAGATAAGTATGATATCACCGTATTGACAACACAAGAACATAGCCGCCCGCGCGTGCAGCTCTCCCGCCGACGCGCTCGCCGCCCTGCGCATGCAGCTCTCCATCCGCTCACGCTCGCCGCCCTGCGCATGCAGCTCTCCATCCGCGGCGCTCGCCAACCCGCGCATGCATCAGCTCTCCGGCCGCTGCGCTCACCGCCCTGCGCGTGCAGCTCTCCGTCCGCGGCGCTCGCCGACCCGCGCGTGCAACAGGTCGCCGGACGCCGCACTCGCCGCCCCGCGAGCGCAGCAGCTCTCCGACCTCGGCGTTCGCCGCCCCGCGAGTGCAGCAGCCCGCCGGCCGACGCGCTCGCTGGCGCTCGCCGTGCGCGTGAGCAGCTGCTGCCGCAGCTCGCCGGCTGCCGCGCTAGCCTGCCCCGTTGTCTGTGTCGAGGCGGCCAAACCTTGACAGGATGTCGACCTTCTCGAGTTTCCGACAGGCGCGGGCCGCGTCGCCGTCGTGATCCCCGGAGTCGGGCATCGGGAACGACCTCCACGTGGTCCTCGTCTTGCTCGTTGCCGTGAGGCCGTCGTACTCGCCGGCCCAGCACGCTTGCTGCCTAGCGCGTGGGCAGCATCTCGCCGGCGTCGCGCTCAACGCCGAGCGCGTGATACCGCCCGCAGCTCGCCGGCCCCGCGCTCGTCGGCCGCCGTGCTCGCCGGCCCAGCGCGTGAGCAGCAGCTCGCTGGCCCCGTGATCGCAGGCCCAGCGCGTGAGCCCGCCCTGCGCGCTGGCCGCCCGCCGCGCTCGCCAGCCACCGAGATCCTCCTCGCGGGACGACGCCGCGCGTGAGCAACAAGCTCGCGCCCTCCCTCTGGATTTGGTCAAAAGCAGGTGCGGTGGAAAATAATAGGAAAGGAAAATATATAAAAAGAAACAGTAATCCTTGGTGGGCCATACCTGTTGGATCAAACGAGCTAAAACAGCCTCGATTACACGAATTTGGTAGTTTTTGAAACCGTCAGCCTCTGAGTTGGTAGTTTTTTTTTCAGCAATTCCGAATTGTGGTACTCCCTCCAATTCAAATTAATTGACTCGGATTTATCTAGATTCAGATGTATCTAGACATGTTTTAGTACTAGATACATTCGAATCTAGATAAATCCAAGTCAATTAATTTCGATCGGAGGGAGTAGTTTTTTCGAGCCGTAGCCCCAATTGTGATACTCTCTCCGATGCATAATAAGTGTCGCTCATCTACAGATCGGAGGGAGTAGTTCTTTTTTTTAACTTTCTCCATAACAATGCTCTCCCCAGTCAGCATATTACAATGCTACTCAGTCACCCTAACTTGATTTCAGACTAAACAATTTACTAGAGGTTTCATTGGGGTGTAGCAAATTGTGCCCTCTTACTTCAGACACTGAAACCTAGTACCTTTTGCAGCCATCAATTCTACTTTAGTTTAACATTGTAATTGTAGATTCCAATAACTAGCTGAATGTTCGTGCGTTTGCTAAGCTTCCACATTTTTACCAACAACACATATATATAAAATAATATAGATAATGCATGTGATTATTCACGTGTATGTAAAAGATATCACCTATTATAAGAATGATAGCAAGTTAAGATTCCACCTCATTTAAATTGCATTTCATTAAAAGGTATAATTTTATAAGTATAACATAAAGATTTAACTAATTTCTACTCCCTAATGCGCTTTAGATATTTTCATATAATGCGTTATTTATTCGGTACTTGAGCATCTGTATTAATATTTTTCTCCTTAGCTTGTAACCATCCCATATATGAGATTACTTATCGTTACATTAAGACTTCACAGGGGAATAAAAAAATGTGAAATATAGAATACACTCCATGCAAATTGAATGTACTAACCCTTTTATATGATCATGTAGAATAGACCTACAAAATAGTGATTGACTTGGTCAATGTTCAAAAGAAAGGGAGTTACTTGGTTCCTTGCTTTAGTTACAATATTGTTCTGTTAGTTATAGTTCTATGTGTAGCGATTAGAGGTATAAAATATTTTAGTGTTTGACAAGACAATTATTAATTTTATCATGATTAGGCAGCAGACAATTGGGTCTAAAACGTTTTCCTCCCCATTTTTTGCCAATCACGTCACTAATACTCCATGTAGGCTAATCAATTGAAGGACGACCCATGGTGAAAAAATCTATCTGTGTTCTCAGTTTTACTTTTACATTCTTGCGTGTCAAATTTTATGGTTAACCAATACCAGTGATTAAAATGGACATGCATTAGTAGGTTCCCTTCCACTCACGGTGAAAAAATTTCTCCACTACATGCAGATCCGGATGGTTACCAACCATACAAAGGGAGATGGTTGTAGTGGAGAGTAATTAGAGGAGTAACAGAGCGATTAAATAGACACTAATTACAAACCATGCATTAATCCGTGGAACATGCATATTTCAATTTACGCATTAAATTTCCAAGATATGATTTCATGTGTTGTATTTAGGAAAGAACAATTAGTTATCCTCTAATTGTGCATGCAATCCAGGACTTTGTCATAGTGATTTTTTAGATCCTGCCTATTTGGTAGTGGAACCTGCGAGAGGTCGGATGTGAATCAGATGGTCAGGATGTTTCCAATGTTTGATATCAAAGTGGCGAGTGACGACCTACCAACACCAACTCCCATTTAAGATATTATTAAATGGCAGTTGGTATCCGTAGGTCACGAAACATTCGAGTAATTATAACCATCGAATCGTAGACATTAAACATTGGAGCAATCTTAACCATCAAGTCTCAGACGTCCCCTCTCCCGCGTGCATTAAAGACTGTATCACGGATTTGTAATTAGCGCTAATTAAAGACTGTATCAAATCAATTTTCTCACTTGCCAAATCTAATCTATTTCCTTTTCTCCGTCTTCTCGATCCGCTGTTCGGGCAATCTTCTCTCCTGAACAATGGCTGCTCGATCGTCCCCGCATATGCCTCTCATCTCGTGCACGCCGTCCCTGACTCCCTTCATCCTGAGAGTGTCACGTCCATGCGGTGTCGCTTCTTGTGTGGAGGAGATCGAGAGATAGGCGCCAGCACATCTTTTTCCCCATCCTGGACGACGTCGACGCCACCATCTTCTTTCGACCCGCACATCAGTTGTGTCCATAACCCGCGCGGACCTCGTTGCTTAGTCTGTTGTCTTAGTGGTAAGCACCGCCGCCACCACTGATTGGCGTGGACGTACTGACGGTGATTTTTTGCTTCCAAATCATGCAGGTTATGGTCATGGCAGCTGCTATGTTTCTTCTACCGCAGGTACATCTCATACGCGCACAGAGACAGAGTGGAACAAGGAGGTGCGCCAGAGGTTGGAGCTCAGCCTGTAACGTGACACTGACCGTGTCCGCCGGCCTGCATTACGTCGATGGGTCAAGGAGTTGGGACGAATGCATCGCCCGGGTACTCCTCATCTCCTTTCTCTATTTTGATGGTGTTCAATTAATAAATAATGACAATTAAGGAGTTACTCTCATATGTGTCTGACTTTTTAATTCTGCCGTGGATGGAATCCATACTACAGGGAGAATGTTTGAATTTTCAGTTCTTTTCACTTTCATATTTATCTGTAGGTTTTGGTGGTACACTGCAATATGTATCTGACTTTTTCAATGTTCCGTGGATATATGCAAAATTCAGCTGTGTGCTTCAGCCTTTTTATGTTGGACGCTGAATCACAAAGTATAACCATATTAACGGTTAGATCCGCGACAAGAAATAACGAAGAATGAAAAAAATCGCAGCAAGGGGATATAGATTTAACGTGGAAAACCTCTCGAAAAAACCACGGACGCCAGCCAGCGAAACTTCACTATAACGGAGAATGTTTACACAACACCGGAGATTTTCACAGATACAACTTATCCCAGTCGGTGGCTTACAAGAGACATATATAACGGTGAAAACCTAGGTCTTTAACGATCCGTACTAAGACTCTGCCGACAGGCCTCACTCCGCTCGTCAGAAGTCCTCCTGAATCATATTTTAACAAACTCCACCTTAAGACAAATTCCTTGTTGTAGCATCAACAACAACCATCTTCCTGAACAAACAAAGCAAATACTTTCGGCGCAAATAGCCACTTGGGCTAATCACTTAAACCAACGTTTGCTCAAACTTACCAACAGGAACATGTTTAGTCATCATATCAGCAGGATTATCATGAGTGCTGATCTTGTATACCTTTAAACAATAATGTCTCTAACAAAATGGTACTTGACATCAAAGTGCTTAGTTCTCATGGAACATCTGATCTTTTGTAAGGCATATGACACTTTGACTATCATAGAACAAAGTAATACAAGAATCATCTCCACAAAGCTCAGTAAACAAATCTTTCAACCAAACAGATTCTTTGCAAGCTTCAGCAACAGCCATGTATTCAGCTTCAGTAGTAGATTGTGCAACAACAACCTACAATGTAGCCTTCCAACTAATAGCACAACCACCAACATTAAACACATAACCTATGAGGGACCTTCTCTTATACAAATCGGCAGGAAAATCTGAATCCACATAGCCAACGAGTCCCTCACCGGTCATGCCAAACTTCAAACAAGCATTGGAAGTGCCAAGAAGGTACCTGAAAACCCACTGAATAACCTTCCAATGTTCTTTACCATGATTAGCCATGTATCTACTTATCAAACTCATAGCATATGATAAATTAGGACGGGAACAAACCATGGCATACATCAGAGAACCAACAACACTAGAATATGACACCTTTGACATGTACTCAATCTCTTTATCAATAGTAGGACATTGTGAAACTGACAATTTAAAATGAGGAGCAATAGCAGTACTAACTGACTTGGACCATCCATATTAAAACGATGAAGAACTTTCTTAATATAACTTTGTTGACTAATAAATAACAAACCGGATTTTCTATCTCGGGTAATCTCCATACCTAAGATCTTCTTAGCAGCAGGGCCAACCCTGGGAGGGGGAAGGGGGGGGACTAGCGGGGCAGCCGCCCCAGGCCCAAAAAAATAGGGGCCCAAAAAATTGTAATTCTACTATACATCTATAAAAAAATTCTATTGGGTTGTCAATGCGACAACGCCGGACGCCTCAACTCTAGGCGCGCACACCGCCCCGTCGGCCGTTGGCCCGTTGCTTCCTTCTCGGTCGACGAGAGATCGATTCCCACTTCGTCAGGGGCCAGGACTCGTCACGTCACGTCGCGTCAGTGTCGTGTCGTTACTACTCTACTCGTTTCCGGAATCTGGACTGAAGTCCCGTCGGGACTCGTCGACTCCCTGACTCCCTATCGTTACTACTCTACTAGTTTCCTGACTCCCTATCGTTACTACTCTACTAGTTTCCTGACTCCCTATCGTTACTACTCTACTAGTTTCCTGACTCCCTAACTTCCTGCCTGTCCCTGGATCGGATCGACGAGACAATGACGAATCGTCCTTCTCCTTCAGGCGCGATTCTGCGAAGGCCATTGACGAAACGACCTGCTGGTTCGTGTTCGTTCTCCGCCCACGTCTAGCCGGCTAGCCCAAGCCTCTGCTGTTACATTTGCCCTAATTTTTAGTTCATACTTCTAATTAGTATCTGATTGTTGTTCTTGTTTGTAGCATCCGAAGTTAACTGATTATGGCGCCTAAATCTGGTGCTCAGAAAAGAAAAAGGAGAGAACAAGAGAAGAAATTAATAGAATCGCAGAGATGATCTTTTCATAAATTTTTGAAGAGCAACACGAGCACTTCGAGAAATTCAGATGAGTTGGTGTTAGTTCTTGTGGGAGAACAGACTAATGTTGATCCATAAGATAATGTCGTCGGTACAGAAGACGATGTTCATATCGACATAGATGATGACAGTGTGAGTAATCATGATGATGAATCTGCTAATGTTGATGATGAACCAGAACCAGTTAGTGTGGATATTTATAATCCGACAAATTGGGGTACTCTTGATAACAAGGCAAGGGACATATTAGTGGAAAAGGGTCCTATCAGAGAAGAAAATATCACTTTTCCTTGAATCTGTAAAAGATATTTTTCATATTCTCATTACTCTAGATACATGAGCAATGGAGAGGTACGCGATCGAAAATGGCTAGTTTATTCAAGACGTATTGACAAAATGTTCTGTTTTTAATGCAAGTTGTTCAATCCTATTAACTACAAGAGTTCCTTGGCACATGATGGGTTTAATGATTGGAAACATATCACCGATAGGCTCAAAGAACATGAAGTTAGTGTCGAGCATATGACAAACATGATCTCTTGGAACGAATTAAGAAATAGATTGAGCAAACATGAAACAATTGATAAGGAGTTGCAACATGAGATCGCAAAAGAGAAGGAGCGCCTTAGACAAGTTTTACTAAGAATAGTTGCCGTTGTGAAATTTCTTGGTAAACGCAGTTTGGCATTTAGAGGATCCAATGAGCAGCTTTACAATGATCATAATGGTAATTTCTTAGCTTGTTTTGAGATGATTGCAGAATTTGACATGGTAATGCAAGACCACATTAGACGGATTCAAAGTAATGAGATTCATTATCATTATCTTAGTCACAAAATTCAGAATGAGTTAATTTTACTAATGGCTTCTAGCATTACAGACACTATTCTGAAGGTGGTTAAGAAGGCTAAATATTTCTCAGTTATTCTTGATTGTACCCCGGATGTGAGTCACCAAGAGCAAATGAGTTTGTTGGTTCGCTGTGTTAATACCTCTGATGCACAGGTAAAAGTTGAGGAGTACTTTCTTGGTTTCTTGGTGGTGAATGACACATCTGGTGAAGGGCTTTTCAATGTATTGATTGAATCCATCAAGTCATATGGTCTTTTTATTGATGACATTAGGGGTCCAGGTTATGATAATGGCTCTAATATGAAAGGAAAGAACAAAGGAGTACAGAACAGGTTGATTGAGGTAAATCCAAGGGCTTTGTATATGCCGTGTGCTTGCCACGGTCTTAATCTTACTCTTTGTGATATGGCTAAATCATGTGGTAAGGTTGTTTCATTCTTTTGTATCGTGCAACATAACTATGTTTTATTTTCGGGGTCTACAAAAAGATGGAAAGTGTTGCTTGACCATGTGGAAGGTTTAACTGTGAAGTCTTTGTCCAATACTCGTTGGGAGAGTCGGATCAAAAGTGTCAAAGCAATTAGATTTCAAGCTCCTCAGCTAAGGTCTACTCTTCTTGAGTTAAGTGGAGATGTTGGTACTAAACCAAAGGATAGGAGTGATGCAAAAAATATATTTAAAGTGCTTGGTAGCTTCGAATTTATATTTGGTATGAAATTTTATTTGCAGTAAACACAGTCAGCAAGAAGTTGCAATCAGCATCCATGTGCATTGATTCTACAATACAACAAATAGAAGGTATGCGCACTTACTTTCAAACATATAGAAATGAAGGATTTGCCTCTGGTTTGAAGAGTGCCAAGGATATTGCATCTGATCTGGGTGTAGAGCAATCATTCCGTGTAAAGCGTCATGCTTCTAGGACAAAGCAATTTGATGAAATTGAATGCGAGGAAGCAATCTTCCAAGCCGAGGAGGATTTTAAAGTGAACTACTTTTTGGTTATGGTCGATATGGCGACCACATATTTGAAGCGCGGATTTGAAGAACTCCAGTCATTCAAAGGTATATTTGGGTTTTTAATTAGTTCCACATCCTTGAAGGCATTGGATGGTCCTCAACTGAAAGAACATTGCACTAAATTTGCAAAAGCTTTTACTCAGCCAGGTAAATCTGGTAAACCTGATACATGTGATATTGAGTTGAATGCACTTATTTCTGAGTTAAGTGTTATGAAGTTCACTTTGCCAAATACACCAATGTCTGCTATGGAGCTTTTTGAGTTTGTCAGAGAAGCGGATTGTTATCCTAATATTTCTATCGCTTATCGGATCTTATTTACTATGCCCATGGCTGTTGCATCAGCTGAAAGAAGCTTTTCAAAGTTGAAATTATTGAAGAACTATTTGAGATCTTCAATGTGTCATGAGAGGTTAAATGGTTTGGCAAGTCTATGCATCGAGAAGAAGTTAGTGGACGAGATTGATATTGATTCCATCGTCAGGGACTTTGCTTCTAGGAATTTTCGGAGGAAATTTTAAGGTATCATGTAAACATTGTTATTTTTATGATATTATGGTTGGAAGTGTACTTAAAATATTTTTTTATCATCTCATATATGCATAAATTTTTTATACTAAGGGGCCCAAAATTTTAGTTTCGCCCCGGGCCCCTGAAATCTCAAGACCGGCCCTGCTTAGCAGCACCAAGATCCTTCATCTCAAACTCACTACTTAGGTGTGCCTTCAAAGTAGTGATTTCTTCCGTGCTTTTGACAGTAATTAACATATCATCAACATATAACATCAAGTATATAGGTGATCCATCAACAAACTTAATGTAAACACAACTATCATATTGAGACCTATCAAAGCCATGTGAGATCATAAACGAATCAAACCTTTTATATCACTGTCTTGGAGATTGCTTTAAGCCATAAAGAGACATTTTTAACTTGCACACAAAATCCTCTTTACCAGGAACTATGAACCCTTCTGGTTGGTCCATGTATATTTCCTCCTCAAGCTCCCCATGTAGAAAATCATTTTTGATATCTAACTGCTCAAGCTCAAGATCACGCATAGCCACAATACTAAAGAAGGTGCGAATGGAACTATGCTTTACAACTGGGGAGAACACATAATTGTAATCAATACCTGGAATCTGACTGAACCCTTTTCCTACTAAACTTGCCTTAAACCTCGAAGGCTCTTTAGGAGACAACCCTTACTTTTTCTTGAAGATCCACTTGCAGCGGGCCATCTTCTTTTGTTCGGGCAAGCAGACAACATCCCATGTGCTATTTTTCTGAAGTGATTGCATCTCTTATTGCATAGCAGAATCCCACTTCTCGCGTTCAATGGATGCAATGTCTTCATTAGGTGTAGCAGGTTCAGAATCATGCTCCACATGTTCAGCACAACTCAAAGCATAATGAGCAAGATTACAATCTTCAATTAAACTAGATGGTGGAACTATGTTACGCCTCGGTCTATTAGCAGCAATAGACTCATGTGGTTGCTGCAAATAGTAGATGAGTGCTGAACAATATGATCATCAATGTTTTCCTCATGAGTATCATCAGCCGCAACATCATTATCAACAGTTTCTGCATGTGCTCCACCTGCATACTAACTCACTCCTCTCCAACAGCAACAGGAGAGAGATATGATGGCAAACTATCATGATACATAACGGATTCATTAAAGACAACGTTCCTACTCTATAAAAACCCTTTTAGTTTCAAGATTCCATAGTTTATATGCTTTAACTCCTGAACCATAACCAAGAAATATGCACTTAACAGCTCTAGGCTCTAACTTTATATTATCAACGTGAGCATATGCAGTGCAACCAAAAACTCTCAACTGTGAATAATCAGCAGGCAAACCTGACCATACCTCAATGGGAGTTTTCTTCTCAAGTGCCTTCTTAATAAATTTAGATCATACTTTAACATTAACATATAGAGCGTATGGATTTATCAGATTTAGAGAAATGTTAATTTGGAGCAGCATGTATTTGTTTTAAAGTTATGAAATTGTTGGTACTCAAGTAACAAATCCATGTTTGACCCAATGTATGGAATCACATAATCTTCTAGATTCATCGCCAAGTAATTGTTATTTTACTTGTGCATCTTCAGATTTCAGTCTGTTTTCCACTTTTAACTGGTTTCGTGAAGTTAATCTGTGCCTTATGTGTTTTTTCTATAGTCAGTCTTGAGCTTTTAGTCTAAAATGACATTGAACATACTCACATGCTTTTTGACTCCTACGAAGCACCAAAGTATGGAATAGTATAGTTCCAATAACTGTAGTCTGCATCTTTATTTAGGATCTAGATATGTCAAAAATTCTTATGTTGTGTTACAAGATTCAATATGGCACAAAAAGAATTTTACTAAAAAAGGTCTACACCTCAGTGAAAAAAGAAGGATTCCTCATTATGTTAAGTCCCGCAACTATGTTAAGAAAGCCACATCAAGCAATCTCTCGGTTGAATGCGAGATCTCCCTTTTCCTGTGAGTTTTCCTCTGACGATATTTTGGTAAACTGTCATGATATTTCAATCTTACAATTATGTCATGTTCTAGTGATCAATATTTATATCCAGTGCAAGTTAGGCAGAGTTGTTATTGTCTTCTTCTTTTCGCTCCAAAAACATTAGTTTTTATATATGCCACTACTTTGTGCTAATAGTTTGCTATTACCTGTAGATAGATGCTATTTTGCTGAGAACATTTTGCTGTATTGTGATTATATTTTCTTCCATTTTTTGCTAAAGTACTTCCTTTTCATATTTTGTATATATCGATCATGGAAGCTGGTCTCAGTAATGTCTCTCATTGCCAATCTTGAATTCAGGATTAAAAAATATAACTAATTCTTCAGTTTGTAGTTTGGATGTCTGACTTATTCCTTCTGGGATGCAGATTTTTTTTTTACAAACTTTGCTCTGTTTCTTATTGTTTCTTGCTTGAAGTATAATTTTTTTGTAGAAATGGGGTGAAATACCTTTAACCATGAGCACACTAACAAGACACATATATTTCCCTAGGTTGTTCAAATTTTCATATCTGGGGAAGCACAGTGGCGATGCAACAACAAATGAGGTGTAACCGAGGGGATGCCATGAATTGCGGCATTTCCCATGCGCAAATCCACAGATTTGTTCGGCCAAAATACACGGTGTTTGTTTTGACAATCGTTATTTGCAGCCTGTGATATATGTAAGTGGTACACATTTGTTTCAACTCGATATTTTGGGTTATTTTACTACAATCTATTTAATATTGTTCAAATAGAGCCGCATATTTAACCAAAAAGTGGAAGGCAAATAGGTTAATCACACACTTTTGAGAAACTAGGAATCATGCCGTGCGTTGCATCGGGAGATAAAAATCCATAAACATAAAAAAAATCAATAATGGGTTAATGGTGTAATGAAACCCGAATATTTCCGAGGAAGTCATGAACACATAAAAATGGAAATAAATTTTCAGCATTCCTTTCTTCTACCCTTACCATTTTAAAAATGGAAATAAATTTTCAGCATTCCTTTCTTCTACCCTTACCATCTGTTGCCAATGCTTGATTTTGAATGGTTTTTATTCTATTTTTCAAGAATGGTCTAAACAAGTAAAAAATGGAAATATGAATTGTGTTCTTGTTCTTGGACGAACAATAACAAAAAATTCAATGGAAAAAGTTCTAAAACGTGAACACTCATGGAAGATGTGAACTCTCCTTCAGTTTGTATCACTCTTTCATTGCTACTAACTAAAAATGGAATATAGATTAGTTGAGCAGCTCATGTTTCACTTCGAAACATGTCTCTACCTTTTTCGAAGTAGAACAATTTTATTGTCATGTGTGGCCTCAGCCATAATCAACATCTCACCGCGCTCACACCTAGCACTGATAGCAGCAAGAACATGTGCTGATTTGTTACATGTCCTCAGGCAATAGCTACTCACACAGGAATTAGAATTTAAACGCATAAAAGCCCTAGCCTCCTTAAACATGACGCCATTGGTCATACGGTTATAGTTGGGCCCACAAAGTCACCTTAACCTTCTCCTCATCCCATTTCCAAGGAATTACATTAATCAATTGAAGGCAAAGAAAAGGACGGTTATAGTTGGGCCCACAAAGTCACCTTAACCTTCTCCTCATCCCATTTCCAAGGAATTACATTAATCAATTGAAGGCAAAGAAAAGAAACGTCCTTCGTCTGTCTCCATAATCATACTCAGTTTCTTCTATAAACAGCCTATATATTTTCATGAATCACATATGAACGATCTCTTGCTTGCTTCCATGTCTCAATTTGTACACATAAAATAAGATGTAGTAAAACCGCTTTGCCAAGCATCTCATATCATGATCTAACACCACACATGCTTCTTTGGAAACCCAACAAAATACTTTCCTAGCTAATTTCGTCATGGACTTTCTTACTTGCAAGATGGTAGAACAAAAGAGCATAAATTAGTAGTCCCCATGATGTTTTCGAGCCATCAAATTTATCTCAAAATCCTAGTGATCATAAAGAGTCTACAAGAACCTCACCAGCTTACTTTTTGTTACTAGCCAGAAAGTACCTAAGTGTAATTATAAAGCCAAAAGATTGCTAACCTTTCAAGGTAGTACAGATGCTACTTCAGTTCATCTATTTGCGTCAGATTTAGATTCGACTTGAAAACTCCCTCCGTGATTTCCTAACACCATGTTCCAAACAAAAAATCTATGGGTTATGCCCTCAAACAGCAATCACTTTTGCAATATTAGGCCCTGAAACCGTAAAAGAACTTGAGAAATCATGGGAATGGTTGCAATTTAGTACAACATGATAATGATAAGTATAGATCAATATATAGCCATTTTTGTACCGAGCGGGGATGGCCTCGGCCTCTGAGTCCGCATTCATCTGGGCGACCCTGCTTGGACGTTCCTCCCTATACAATGACCTCTGAAGGGGCTGGCGCCGCCACCCATCCCCATCCCCTCGTCCTCACTGTCCTCCCCCACTGCAACGTCACACGCCCACGACTTCTGCAAGCATCTCAGCTCGCCTGCAATTCTCTGTAAGAAAGACATCATGTCAAGCAGTGTAACCGTAAGGGATATTTGAGCTATCTACTATAGCAACCCGAGTAAAATGTTTCTATATCAGTTATTCCACGGACACCCTTTAAAAGGTTGTTGTAGAACTCATTAGACTCATGGCCTACTGGTATCAGATTTATTGCTTTTCAAAGCTCTTCTTTCATGATGCAAAGAAACAATAATTGGCATTCCTGCAGCCCATAAAGCATCTCATTTAGATGATGGGCAACTAATTTGAGTAGGCATTTGCAACGAATACAGAACAGACATAAAAAAGTAGCAGCAACCCGCAAAAAAGAGCGTATCACCTGCAACCGTCGCCATCACCTCCGCTCATTCATGTTGTACAAATTCCTAAATGAGAAACAAACCTTATTTTTTATCCAGAGTGAACCTCCAAGATTTAGATACCTTCAAATCAAAAGTACAATGAGATTCAGCTTACCGAGTAGAAAGACCACAACCAGCTCCTAAATCAATCACCCTTTTCCTGTCAGTTTAGATGGAGAGAACCTACCATTCCTACTGGCTTTTTCCTGCAAATATCAAGTCTTCCCATGATGATAAGTTCCAATCGATAAGGTTCAGTTACTGAAATCAAAGTCGAACAAGGACACCTATCAAATCAAGCTCCCAATCTGCAAAATTGTAAAGTAGAGCTCAGAACTACAAACTAAACAAAACTAGACTCAATAGTCTTACCTTGCTCCTTGTGACCACCCTTGTGACACTGCCCTCCTATCCTGAAATCTCCATGAGAAGTAAAATCAAAATAAGAGCCATGTTACTGTGGAAGCAAACAAAATTGACCAGCCAATTATTCTAAGACGAAGGTTAATTCACCAACAATGACATTTAAAAATAGAGGTAATTCACAAACCACTATTCCAAGCAGATGCACATAAACTTAGTACATTTCAGAAATAAAGGAGAACTTTATGTGTGTAGAAACAATACTATTTTTTTCTCCTCACATTTTTATTTACTAAAAAGATGTATATGTGTCCAACATTACTGTGATATACCACTGTGATGTAGTGCAGATGGTCAAGTAGTATAAAGTAATTATTGAATGCAATTATAAATATCTGGATTTCATTGGATTTTCAATCCTACTACTTGTAGGTTCACAGGTAAAATCGGATAGATTACATTCAAAGAAACCAATACATCATAAGAGAGAGAAAAAACAGGGAACAATGCAAGCACAGAGATGCCTTCAAAAAAAAATAGTCATTCTGCAATTCTGGCCTAACTTAATTCAGGGATTTTGGTGCTGCTTCAGAGTATTGGAAGAATGATGGGTCCAAACGAATCTAATGCCAAGAATTTTTGAATATGAGGCAACATTCAAACTGACAAGTGTAGATGGTAATATGGGGTACCAACAGAATGCTGCGGAGATCCTATTTACTTTCAAGAACAGATATAAGCTCGCTTGACTTGGTAGGAAACTACTTTTTGAACAAATTCAGTTCAAGTATGGCTTTCCAATATTTTCCATATCAAGCCTTGGACTGCTCCAACAAATAAGCAAATCAAGCTCTATTGAAACAGACCGGGCATCCTCATTGACGCTTTGGTGAGACGTCCAAACCTATCAGGGATTGGATGTTGAACCAAACAAGGGCTTACCAATTCGAATATTTATACCTCCTGAACAAGCCCATATTGCGGATGTCGCACTCCGTAGTGTACCTCGCTTTCGCCTCCGCAAATCCATCCGCAGGCTCGAATTTAAGCACAGACACATCGAACAATGAACGTCAGAAAACAAGTGGCAGCTGCACAGAGAAGATTATTGAGCAGCCAAGAAGACTAACCTTCTGGAGCCAAAGATGCGGGGAAGGAAGAGGAAGACTTCATGTGCACGCACTCCGGTCTTGCCGGCGAGGGAGGAGCCAGATTGACAGCACGACGGTGTTTCCGGTGGCATCTGCAACGGTCCTGTAGTTGGAGGTATCTTGGTGTCGGCAGCTGGTGTGGTCGTGTATTCAAGAGAGCTGACCAGACAACTGAATATCCTCTTAAATTTGGTGAAATAGTGTGAGTAAGCTGGGGTACTGTGGCATATGTCAGTAGAACTTTGTAAATTCCTCCACCAAATTCGTCAAGCCTTAACAGAACAAAGCAAGCTGACTAATCCGGGGGAGGGAGAAGAGGAAAAGTATCAAGCACCTTGAGGAAGAGGCCACCGATCTTGGAGCAGAGGGAGGGCGCCGATCTCGTGCTACAACTCTTACATGGCCTCATGCTCCTCCTCATACCTGACGAACCCCGCGCATAGCTGGAACACCTGGAACGACCAAGCAACCGACCACCATGAACTCAGAGGCATATCACCAAACACCTTGTGCACGCGCGCAAGCAAAAATGTTAAAAATGAGGCTTACTTATGTTTTATCTGTCAAGAGGTCGATCGATGACATATGCGGTTGTAGAACTACATGCCCACGGGAGGAAGCGGTTGGGAAGTCGTCCCCGCAGTGCCGGCACCTGTGTCAACGGAATCGGGGTCGCCGGAGAGGTAGTCATGCATCTGCTACCTTAATCACCTCGATGCGTGGCTTGTGGTGGCTGCTTGGGCTGCGAAGCCAAGCCTCCCCATCCTGCACGCAAAGGTCATAGATCTCCATTGTTTGATCAGACTATCGGTGAAGAGATGCTCCGGCATGGGTAGCGGATCCCTTGTTCCGCCTGGGATGATTATGGGCGGCAGGTCGCGTGGGTGGCGGCAGGGTGAACAGAAGGGTGGGCGGGCGGGCGAGACTCTGTACGGAATCACGGCGATGCGGGAAGCCGGGGAAAGGCTTGATGCTGGGCGTGGGTGGACGGATTGACTGAGGGTTTTGTTTTGATGACGCGATTTTTTCGCAAGGCTTGGTTTGTGGGAGAGGAAATTGCACCTAACACCACTTGTTAGTGCCGGTTTTGCACAGAACACTGTCTAAGATGTTTTTGCACAAAACACCAGGTTTTGCTGTAAATTGTTGCACAAAACACTAATTTCATCATCAACAAGGTAAATAGTGAATTAAGCGCGTAGGGCCCATTAGCAGACTCCAGCGTGGTTGCTAGTCTCTTTTCCTCTATGGACAAAAAAAAAAAGCATCGGGACGCAGGAGGCACTGCAAAAAAAAATCAACATGTGTGATTTCCTCTTCTTATTTTAATCTCTAAGTTAGCCCAGCCTCGTTCTATTAGTCAAGACCGTGAGCAGAATTTTCTCTATTAGTTAAGACCATGAGCGGAATTTGCCTACGGAGAATAATCTACCGTGCAGCTTCAAGAACTATTTATATATGATCTTAAGACTAATTGCTCGTCAACAATTCTTAACGAGTCGAGTAGCTCGTTATTCCAGCCCCAACCGCTGCGTTTGTCTTCTCTTTTCGGTCCGGCAGTCCAACTCTCTACGTGACCAGTTTTATCTGAGTTCGGTTTAGGTGAATTCATGTTGAAGGCTAGGTAAGCACTGCTAGTGGGTCCCGCGTGCCTAATTCGATGTTTATCTAGTTATAATTACAAGATTAGTGTTTTGTGCAATAGATTACAACAAAACTTGGTGAACAAGTGGTGTTATGTGCAATTTCCTCTTTGCGGGCGGGGGATGAAGCAACGGGCGGGGGAGTCAGGTTGTCGGACGAAAAAAATGATGGAGTGGCAGGAAACGGAATACCGATTTTCTTTTGGAAAACGGGGATCGAACTTACCGATCCCCCGGGTCGTCCCGCGCTGGAGGCCCACCCACGAAGCTCAGTCCTTATCCTCCCAGCAACTGCCTCTTCGCCTCACATTTCCTACGCGCAGCCGCCTCCTTTTCCTGCAGCCGCCGCGCGCCGCCGCGAGTCCAGCACCCTCCGCTCCTCCCACCGTCCAGGCTGAAGCCCCCCGGCGTCGCCTCGCTCCCCGTGCCTCCAATTACTGCCGCCACAGCGTGCCGCCGAGCTCCGGTTCCTGCCACCGCCGCCAAGCTCCGGCTCCTATGGCAGCTGCCGCCTTCCGCCGCCGAGCTCCACCCTCCACCACCACCGCGGCCGGAGTAGGCGCCGCCCCGCTGCCGCCGAGCTCCGCCCTCCACCACCACCGCGGTTGAAGTAGGTTGCCGCCAGTCTTGCTAAAGGGGCGGCCAACTGCTACCATGCCTGCGGTATCCCACGTTGCTCCGTGCGGCGGCCAGCCTTGCTACAAGGCGCGGACGAAATTGCTACAAGGAGCGACGAGCGTTGCTACCATGGAACGGTGGCACTGCTCCCTACTGCGACGGGCCTTGCTACAAAGGGCGGCTAGCGTTGCTAGCCTGCCACACAGTAGTTTTTTGTTACATTAGAAAAACTTTGTTGCTACAACTATCTTTCTGGTTTTGCTACAACAGTGTCAATTTTTTGCTTCAAGGTCTTGGACGAGAGTCACCAGCGAGTTTTTTCCGACGATGTCTTCGGCGAAGTCGTTTTTGCTTCATTAGCATAATTTTTTTGCTATATGGTTTCCGGCGAGGTCTCCGACGAGGTCTCCGGCGAAGCGTTCTATTTCCTGAAACGAAGCGTTTTTTGTTTCGGAAGCAAAAGCGGGAACATATGTAGCAAAAAGGGATGTTTTGCAGCAAAACCGGGATTTCGGTGGACACGTGTCGCGCAGGGGAGGAGGACGATGGGAACTCCCCATCGTCCCGGGGACGCCTAGCAGTTTCCTTTTCTTTTTAGATAGCAGAGAGTAGAGACAAGGCTTGATTTACGGGAGGGGGACAAAGCGACGGGTGGGGGAGTCAGGTTGTCGGACGAAACAAACGACGGAATGGCAGAAAACGGAACACCGATTTTCCTTTTAGACAGTAGAGATAGAGACAGAGAAGAGATAGAGAAGATAGCGAGTAAAGATAGTAGAGATAATCGGTGCTCCTTTGGTCCATCAACCGTTCAAATGGATGATGACTTTGACCATCAGCCCTCTGTGTCATGTACTTTTCAACCCTTTGAGTAGTTTTGAACAACATGGCGTTTATGTAATAACTAGGTGGACATGCACGCTTCGCCGCGTCGTCTATAGTTTATTTGGCAGAGGGCGGTAGGTGTGTTGTACTCACTTATAGTAACACATTTTGTTTTGTTCGTGTTACCATAAATTACATATATATGAACATGTGCAACATGTGCGGGTTTAGTGTTTTAATTGGTAGACAAATATATCATTTACGTGTTAGATATGTCTAAATCTGAGACATCTGACCTTAGACGCAAGAAGCGGACCATTATTTCATATTGAAGCTCATAAGCAACATATGTGTACAAGTATTTCTTTAAGTAAAACAAAAATACATCGAGCAATAGACTAAGTTCAGTACCACAAGAAACTGATATGTTACATGATCAAGGTAAAAAACTAATGATGTCAAAACAAGCCAACTTATGAAGATCATACGGTAACCTTGTTCAACTGCCTCAAATCGATGCTTGCAACTATTTAGATTGCAGAGCTCTAAGGGAAGACACAGCTTTATATTCAACACTTATAAGTGCCCGAATTATCAAATGCTTAGTTTAGTTACTATAGACAACCAGATTACATATATACTATTTCTATGCATGAGTTATACTTGATATATTCCAAATTATTCATTGGTTCAATAAAATTTAAAAGAGAAGGTATGGCTGAAAGCTGCCACAAATCTTTACATAAAAGCAAGATCTAATATGTAATCAAGTTTGATAATTTCCGTACATTGAAATGAAAAATAGAATTTATGACATTTTTTTTGGACCCACTTAGTCGATGGAACCCTCTTGTTCATTAATCATAGAGCATGCTCCAAGTCAAGAGCATTGAAATTTTTATAAATCATATAGAAATTGTAGAACAACGTAGAACATGTATCAATTTATACAAGCATCTCATGTATTCTCGAGATATGCTAATATATTCAAAAGCAAATTCAGTTGTAAAGCCTAAGAGGTGCCAAAATCAGCTCATTTTGCTTTGTTTCAGAAAAACATACATGTTAATTGTTGAAGTGACATGAAATTACCAGCTCTATATTGGTCTTGATGTCTTATCCATGAAAACACTTGTCCTGGCATAAGAAGGGACTAGTACTATAAGTCCCTGGACACAATTTTTTGTAAATTAGTAAATCATATATTTTCTCACATTGGTTAATAATTTTATCGTCAACAACAATAATCTGCAATGGATTGGTATGAATCATACGCAAATCTAGTAGCATCAAACTTTATAAATCATAAGCACATGTAAGCTAACCAAGCTAGTAGCCATTGCAAATCATGAGCTTGAGGATTCCCTTTTCCAATACCTCGACTGAGAGCACCTATAGAAAAAAACAGAAAGTTCGAACCTAATGCTAGTGGAACACAGGTTGAACATATGAGTTCTAGGGTTCCTCGAACGAACACACAAACCAGTGTATAATACTTGGGCCGACAACACCCAGAACAAATTGTACAAAAAATAGAGTATCAATCTGAACGAATCTAGATCAGATATCTAAGTAACAAACATCTGTTTGAGGCTATTTACATGCGTCTGCAATACCAATGATCAGGTATAAATTCAGAAGCAAAGACTACCTTTCATGCTAAGACAATTGTATCGACGTACCTGTTTGAGCAAAAAAATAATTTCACAGCAGCCAACAAGCATATAAACTATGAAAAACATAGACATATTTTTTCATGCCAAGGTAATCAAGTATGGGTTAAACACAAACTATTACTTATTACAACAATTAATTAGTTAGAGAAACCGTGTAAGCAATCTGATAATTTATGCAGTAAAAAGACTAAACTATCATTACATTATATGTTAAAACCACCCTAACTTAGCTTTCTTCATGGTTGCGTCATTTTATATAGATTACATAATCACAGAGATCAACTGACTCGAACTATTGAGTAATAATCCTTGGAGATCACATCATAGTGGAGTTCTGCTTACTTATATGATTTACTTGTGGTTCATGGTTAACTCATGAGCCGGAGGATACATGAAAAATAGTTTAGGTGTCAATTTCCATATAGAAACCAGAGGAAAAAACAATCGAGCACCTGATTAAATTACTCCGTCATGAAACATACTGAAATTGGGGTTACCAACAACGGATGAATTTTCTCACCCATGTCTTCCAGCAAAAAAAGACTATCAAAGTATGTCTTCCAAAAAATTAATAGATATGTAAATAGATATGAAGAAAATGGTGACCAGCGAGGGCAAGTACCTAACGGCGGAGCTTGACCGTGGCTCGGGAAAGAGGGTCCAGTGGGGGGAGGAGGGGCATCAGGGCGGAGCCCCGACCGTCGGTGGGATGCCGGAGGCGAGGAGGAGTAGACGCAGAGGCGCCATCTCAACTTCACCCATGCTAGGGTTTCACGCAAGGGGCCGCACTGGGTCCGGAGGGGAGGAGATGATGGGAGAAGAGGTTATCGTGAGTGGAGGGGGCAGAGGGAGCGGAGGTGAGAGGGAGAGCTCGGGAGCGGAGGAGGAAGCGCATGTTGCTGGAGGAGACATAGGAGGGGCTGGGATGGGAAGGAGCTAGGGACTCGGGAGCTCGGGTGGAGGGGAATGAGATCGAGATGGGGTGGGGCCAAGAACTGGAGGGACCAGCTCGTAGGACTTTGGTCACACCTGCAACTGCACTGTTGAGATGACTGAAAACGAAGATCAGACGGCAACAAACGCGCGTGCGGGCAGATGGCCTCAGATGGCTCGCTTTTGCTCATCTTAAGATATAGTATAATATAATTCATAATCCTTGATATTTATTAGAAAACATGGATAAGAGAACGAGAAAATAATCAAGGACAAAATAAGAAAACCGCCAAAGAAAATGTAGATATCAAAATTCCCCCCCAAAATGTTATCTCACTTACCCAAAATCCCTAAAAGAACCAAGAGAGTAATGAAAATTATAGAAATACATGGAAATATGGGGTTTTTTAACCGAATTTGTTGTTACTTTAGTTTTCTCGATTTTTTGAAGTTCCTGGTTTACTAAGTTTGGATAACTCTGTAAAACATTTGAGCAACCCAATCTCTGGAGATTCTTTCCCTCGGTTGGATGGTGTTGGCGTTTGCGTATCCTCCACATCATCGTGATCATTTACGGATAGGAAAGAAAATTTTGAAGCCATCGCAACGCACATGCATTCAACTGGTAGTAATAAAGATAATAATTGCGGTATGCTTTCAGCATTTAAAAATATGAAGGTTTCTTATAAGCACATTTTATTCGATCTACTAGGAAAGCGGATAGGCCATGAAGAACATCATTTCGACCCAAATACACAAACCACACCGCGATTCGCATACCGCAAAATTAAGAAATGTTAATCCGGATGGGGAATTCGAGGTACCTACCCTGGTGGTGTTGCTGCATCTAGGGCCGCGGTGGGCGACGCTCCCGAAGAGACGAGAGGCCGGCTGCGCCCGCCGGAGAACAATTCCAATGGCAGATCGGAACATGGGCATCGCCTCAGTTATGGGCTAGGTTTGTCTGGCAATCACACTTTGCTAATCTGTTTGGCGACGTGTGCGTCTAATTTGTGGGCTGGGTTTGTGGATGAAGCAAGAGATCTGCGAGTCGGGTTGGGTGAGGTTGCCCGTTGAAACGGGATAGATCTCCGAGTCACCTTCGGTGAGGCTGAAATCGTGAACTCAGGGCAGGCCCAATTAGCAAGCGAATAATTATGAGAGAATTCCTTATTTGACACTTTCCTATTTGACCTTGAAAACTTTTTCCTTCCCAATTTGACATCTAAACTTGATTTTGTTCCTAACGTGACATCACCGTTGGTTCCGTTAGTTAATTCCGTCGGTCAGTTTTTTACTGGACCAAAGTACCCATCTGTACGTGTAACGAATCGAAACACAGCTGATGCCAGCCTCTCGCTCCCGTCTCTTTCCCAAGCCCAGAAGTGAAAGCCCAGCTGCAGCGGCGCGGTGGCTCATATCAGAGGTGCCGGCGGCGGCCTGAGCTGAGGGGCATGGAAGGAATGGAGTCAGCTGGTGGTGGCCTAGGCACGGCGGCGGAGGGCGAGAGCGGCGCGGGCACGGCGGCGGTCGGCGAGAGCGGCGTGGGCACGGCGGCGGCGGGGGACAGCGGCCCGGGCACGGCCGCGTCTTGCGTCGCAGGCACAACGGCCGACAAGAACGGCCAAGGCGTGGGCACGGCGTGTATGGCGTCGCGGGCGCGGATACGGTGGCCAAGGTGCGGGCACGGCTGCGGCGGGCGACAGCGGCACATGCACGACGGTGCGGGCACAACCGCGTCTGGCGTCACGGGCGTAGATGTAGCGGCCGGCAAGGGCGGGCACAACTGCGACGAGCGACAGCGGCACGGGCACGATGGTGGCGGGCGTGGGCGCGGCGGCCAGCAAGGGCGGCCAAGGCACGGGCATGGCCACGTATGGCGTCGCGGGCGTGGATGCGGCGGCCGGCAAGGGCGGCCAAGGCGCGGGCACAGCTGCGGCGGGCGACAACAGCACATGCACGGCGGCGTGGGCACGGCCGCGTATGCAGCGGCCGACAAGGGCGACCAACGCGCGGGCATAGCTGCGGCGGGCGACAGCAGCACGGGCACGGCGGCGGAGGGCGCGGGCGCGGTGGCCAGCAAGGGCGGCCAAGGCGCGGGCACGGCCGTGTCTAGCATCGCGAGCGCGGATGTGGCGGCCGGCAATGGCGGCCAAGGCGCGTCCCTGGAGCATCCATCAGCAAGCTCAACTGTGGGTCGTGCAACGGTGCGGACGACGAGTTTTTCCTGTTTGTTAGCTTTCGAGTGCAGCAGTGAGAAAATTGCACGTAACACCACTCTTTATGGCAACTGTTGCACAAAACACAGAAACAAATTTTCTATTGCTGCTAGCACAAGTTTGTTCCTTAATCATTGCACCTTCCCCAAATAAATTTGTTAACTCATTAACACTGCCTTTTGCTCCCACAGATCTGTGCTTTAGTTAATCTGGTTCTGTTTTGTTTTTCTGTAATCTGGTTTATACAAAATAGACATAAAAAATTACTACGATTTTCTACTTAATTAGTAGTTTGTTAAACCAACAATTGGGTTCGGTGTTTGGTTAAAATTAAAACCAGACCATAGGAATATAAGTCAAATAACAACATCGGACAACAATTTACATGTCAGGTTCATATGAGCTAGTCACTCGCCTGTGCCGGAAGCTAACTCTAGGTCGACGAGGACTAACTAGCTGAAGCAATTCGTGCATATCAAGTACTAACCAACAAACACGAAAATGGACAGAATCTTAGGAGGTCTAGGACACACGACTTCACACGTCCTCTGTCGACGCTAGATGCACCACCGGAACGAGGATAGGGCGGGGAGGACTTATTCTGACTTCAGGACGTAACGGTTGCCTCAACATCTTGAAGAAGACACTAAAAGAAGGCTAAACAAAAAATAGAAAACCTCTCGCTAGCGAGAGGTCGTGGTCCGCAACACCTCCTATCGCCTCTCGCTGACTGCGGTGGTACGTACCGGTTCGGTATGAGCAGTGTCAGACCCATGATTTGAGCAGAGGGTATACCACACAAAAACAAAATGCTTTCCTATTGACAAAGATTATGTATAAAAATACAAAGAAGAAATTAAGATTGTGAAATATGACACCATAACTAATAAAAATGGATTTTGCATTATATTGAAGTAAGTTATGTCCTTACCGTGCGACCCTAAATTTCAAATGTATTCGGCAAGGGTAATCATTCCAACAACACTATAAAATACAAAAGACTAATTGTTAAATTGGACTATAAAATAAATAACAAAATATGTAAAAACGATGTTACAAAAAACTACAATGTAACATTTACACTGCCTGTGGACTAATTATCAGTTGGCTTAGTTATCAGCTGATGCAACGCAACTAGCCCATATACTACTAAAATCAGTTGGCTTAGTTATCAGCTTTTTCACGTTATATTTTATATTTTTCAGCTGTTTCGTTTAATAGATGACCAGAACTCAGAACCAAATTAATATTTTAAAATTCAGTTTATCACATATGCCCTATTTTTTGTGTTATTATATGCCCAACTCCTTGGCCTCTTCGTTGATGCCAAGTCAGGAACCTTGTTAACACCACAACTTAGTTTATTTGGGCTAGCTGCAACAATTAAGATACAAACCTGTGCTAGCTGCAAAAGAAAGTTTGTTTCTGTGTTTGGTGCAACGGTTGCCACGAAGGGTGGTGCGAGCTGCAATTTTCTCTGCAGCAGTAGTAGATAGGAATATCCGGTAGCGCAGCCGGATGCTCGTGCCTAAATTAAAATCTAAAAATGAAGTGTTTGAATAAAGTTAGTTCCACGACCACATAATTCATCAGGGCAAAATAGTCTTTTCCTCTTCCTGTTACCGCCGTTAGTGCTCAAAATGCACTAGAGTGTTATGTTCGGAACAAAATCAAGTTTAGATGTCAAATTGGGAAGAAAAAAAATTTCAGGGTCAAATAGGGAAGCCGGTTTTAAGCCAGTGTCAAATAAGGAATTCTCTCAATAATTATCTGGTTTGGTTTGGTTTCCCCCTCAATTTTGTTTTTGTTTGGTCGCTATTTTCTCACAAGAAAATGTGCTTGTATTGTACAAGTCTACTCCCCACCCCACCCCTCTCCCCGGCTAGGTTGAGAGTCACCTCTAGGAGACCGGGCCGCCCCCGAGGCCTCTTCGCCGGCGATGACGGTTAGAGACGGCGGATGGAAGGCTCCAGAGTAGCTAGGTGTAGATCTTGCAGCGGCTATATGCCGGTAGTAGGTTGTTTGCCTAGTAGAAGGAACAGAGCTCCGGATCTCTCCATCCAAATCCTTGGAGCTTTAGGGTTTCTTCTCCTCCTTCTTCTCCGGTGGTCGGAGGCGAGAGTGGAGGGGAAGACCGACGTTCCCCTGAATAATCTGGGCGTGGTGACCTTCTTGCAGGTGTTGGAGCGGTACGAGTACGACCTCTTCCTGGCCGACCGTGGAGGCGAGGGGGAGAGACATTGCTTCGCGGCGTGCTGCGCGCTTGAATGGCTCATGTCCGACTGTGGTGGTGAGGAGGAGATGAGCAGCAGCGGGGCGTTCTCGACATCGACTTGGTGGTCTTCCCCTCTTATGGAGTGTTGTTGCTGTAAGCGGAGCAGAGGAGCTGGTGTGCTGCCCCTGGCCGACCTCGATGGCGAGGAAGGGAAGTCGACTGGCACCGCTGCTCTTGCTTTGGAGCAACAACGGTTATGGCTTGAGCAGCGCCATGGATCTCATCACGCGGCGGCCATTTTTGTCGCCGCGATCTAGGGAAGATTTGCCGGCCATTCCAGACGCCGGAGATGCGTCTTTTCAACTTCCAAGGCAGAGGCATATGCTAGAGTTCCTCATCGGCATTCCGCTCTCTCGCCGCCAAGTGGTGCGTCCCCGGGGGAGGAAGAGTGGCCAGAGCTGGAATCTCACCGACGGTGGAGAGGCCCGGGGGCCTGATTGCTTTTTTATATTTTTCCTAGGGTTCGAGCTGTAAACTTATAGGCCTTTCCTGTAGCTCTATCTTTCTGTAGGGTCCTGTATGTAAATGTGTATCCATCGCTTTGGAATAATTAAAGCTGCTTTCGGATCCTTCGCGACCCCTCCTCTGTTAAAAAGAAGTATTGTACAAGTCTACTACATTGCTGAGGCATACCGTTACCAACCGACTTATACATCCCAGTCCATCTCGTACAAAACCTACTTGCGCAGGCAGTTTGCCTGTGAAAGAAGATACGCAGAAACAGAGCTGTGTGCCTGTGTCTGTGATTGCTACGCGAGCCATGTAGAACGAGTACTTCTACACGTGGCTGTGTCCCCCCGTCTCTAGGATTTGGGGACCCGGTGCAACTTACAAAATGAGACCCTAATTAGTATTCAAACTCAATAAGTAGTAAGATGAAATCATATGTTTATTTAATTTTTAAATGTTCCATTCTCATACAATGTTTACAAATATGTCAAGTATTCATTCTAAAATAGTAAATATAGCTATTGGAGTTTGATTTTTAGAATTTATGTAAGTCTCTTTCAGAAGTCGTAATAAATCTATTTAGAGGACCCTTTTGAGACCGAGGTACTCCTTCTAAGCTTTGTCTTTTCTTCTTGTTTTCAATACTAGATTGGCACTTTATTATTCTTGTGATTGATCAAGTTAGTAGATTAAAAAAATCAAACAATTCTACGTGAATAGACGAATTGCGGTTGCATCGGTGATACCTTGACACTAAACAAAATTGCCCGGTTGAGAGGCCCGTCCGGCGAACAACAAAGCTAGGGCTGGCTGCTAGCAGGGACAAGAAAACATCCGGTTCATTAATCAGCCCAGACAATCATAATTGATCCGTGACCCGTACGAGTACTAGGGTTCTATCAAATACAGGAATCTAGAGGATAAGACAATAGACATAATAGAAGAGCAGGGTATGTACCGGTGAAAAAAGAAAATCGGCGATCGGTATGCTCTATGCTGCTTGACTGTTTCTCAGTTAGGCTCGTCAATGATTTATCGGCAAGGAGCCAAGGAGCTTGGATTATTGGACCGAGCGAACACCTGCAGGAACGTCGATCTTGATCGCGAGCCAAGGAACCAGGGCAGGCGGCCAGGGCTGACGAGGAAGGGTGCTACGTCGGGTCCGGTTAGCTCGCGATCGACGGAAGAGGCGTTGTCGATCAGGACAAGGTACAGCTGTTGATCGATTGCAAATCCAAGCCACCCAGTTCGCTAGACAAATCAAAACTGGGCTCGAGGCTCGGCTCGCCTGGCTTGTGGCTCGCTCGTCCGGCTCGGTGAGTCTAAGTCACTTACCCCCGGCCCTACACTACACGAGCAAACTTGGCCATCGGGTCGGGCTTTAGCGGCCGGCCTGCAGCCCGCGAAAAAAGCATAGCAGGGGCCTGGCTCGGCCCGTGGCGTGCCGTGTCCGTGTCTACTCATTAACGACAGGGCGTCTTAGGGCCGCGATCTCAAGCACGTGGGCTGACCCAACACGACCCGTTTAGGATGTGGCTGGCCGGATTTTCCGAATATAGACACAAAAGGGGTGCAACGGAAGTCGAATCTGTGACCGGGAGGTGCTAAGTGTAGGGATGTAGAAGTGGGACAAGTGGACAAGTGGAATCCTAGTTTTAGACCCCTAGACTAACTCTAAACTAAGTGGGAGAAGTGGGACAAGTAGGATTTAACAAATCTCACTTTTTTCGCTTATCTCACTTAATTTAGAGTTAGTCTAGATGTCTAAAAATGGAATCCCACTTATCCCAATTGTTCCACCTCTGCATCCTTAGCTAAGTGCCGCTTGAAGCGATACGACCGACTACCGCGTGAAGAGGGCGTGAGATGGGTCGTCCCATTACCCCGCCGGACACTGCCGATCAGCTGTACATGCTTTCGTCGCTTCTTTTCTTTTATTTTTAGTTTTTTCAAATCTGAGCAATTTTTAGATCTAAAGAATTCATTTTTTTAAACCGGATTTTTTAAACATGATTTTTTAGAAAGTCATGAACCAATTTTATAAAAATTATAAACCAACTTTAAAACGTTATGAACCAATTTCAAAACATTATGAACCAATTGTAAAATAATGAACCAATTTTGTAATCATGAACCAAATTTCGAAAAAATCATGAACCAAATTGAAAAATTCATGAACCAATTTTAAAATATTATGAACCAATTTCAAAAAAACATGAACCAATTTCGAAAACATAAACCAATTTTTAAAAAAGTGATTTTTTCAAACATAAATAAATAAATTAGAAGGAAAGTAAAATAAAACCGAAAAGATAAAAAGAAAAAAGAACACCACTTGCAAAATGGGCCGACCCACATAGAGAGCCCCTATGCGGCGCGAGCCGCACGGCGCTGCATTGAGTTAGTAGTTGGCCCGCGACCTGCCCCTCAATCCCCCTTGGCTCAACCAACATGCCAAGCAAGTCTTGTTGATTTAGTACGTATTTGGGCCTTGTTATAGGTTAATTTGACAGGCCAATAGAAATCAGCTAGCAGGTGTAATACCTCGGACCCTACGCTCTAAGCTCAAGCCTAGATGGACCCAAAAGTGGATAATGGATTCTACCGCGGATGCCCAATGCCACCCACGTGT
The DNA here is from genome assembly GCA_910589775.1 of Avena eriantha. NCBI lineage: Eukaryota > Viridiplantae > Streptophyta > Magnoliopsida > Poales > Poaceae > Avena > Avena eriantha. The sequence goes on from OU342745.1 coordinate 526,215,280, forward strand.
AGGCCCGTAGAAGCGGAGCAGGCATGGTACCGGCCAACCACCCTACCCACTTTTAAGAACATCGGGACAAGAGCGAGCGACATAGTCTACAAATAAAGCGATCAAAAACTACACAAATGAGTATGTATATCAACAACATACAATAGTCATCAGAGCCACACCATCTAAAAACAATAGAAATAGAAATATTCAGCGCCATATGGCAAGATTGAAATACCCTAGATAGAGATAATATTTTAGGATACATCCTCATACATCACACAACAGAGTATCAAGCGAAAACGGAAAACAATATCCGAATCGGACAGGAAGCAAATTGGCATAAGATGTCCTGAAAATAAGCATATCCCGCCTACAGATCTCATGGATCTCCATCCCCGGTATCTCTACACCTGATGGTCGTCGCCACCATCATCAGTCTCTTCGACCAAGTAACCTTCCTGAGAGTATACCTTTCCATCTGAACCAAATATTTATCGTGTGAGACCCTAGGGGTACTCAACAAGTCTTAATACATCTAAAAGGACCAACCTGGGGTGACGCAATTGCAGCAAAAAATAATAACTAAACAGTTCTATAGACACGCTACACATCCGCCCAACCAAAGATAGACGGACGCTCGTTAATTAGATAGAACAGTGCTATGAGTTGTAGGGGTTCGCGTATGAAAACAATAAATTTTACCCTACGCCCCTGAACCCCTATTGCCAGGACCTATCTATTAGTAATGCAATAACAGGAGGGGCTTTTCGTGAACTTACCCTTGAAGACCTAAAAACGCTGTCAACGCTCGGGAGAGCGTGGTTGATATAGACAAACTGAAGCCGACCTCAAGGTCATGCTGAAGTCCCGATAGCTCATGTGGCTCCAACGACTCCTAGTGCCCAAGTGTTGCACCTCACAGGGAGTTACACACATCCGGTGCCTGGCGATGACTCCCGCTTGCCCGATCTAGCAGCAGTTGCAGAAGTAGAGCTCCTAGATCTGAATCCCGCAGCATGACGGCGCTCCGCGGTGAAGAAGACTCTCGCTCACATGATCCAGACTTGGGACCATGGTCACAAGAGAAAGAGATAATCAACTAGAGGTCTCCCCAAAAGAGAGGAAACATTTTATTGATCAGTTGTCTTTATTTTGCCAAAATACCTCTCTTTTATATAGGGGAAAACCCCCCATAGCTAACTAGCTTAGCCATGTGGGAATAAACAAGGGAGAGGGGAAGGTGTGGCCGACAGCCAAGGCCCCTAGTGGGCCCCGTGCGGGGAGCCCTAGGCCTAGCCAGCCACCCCCTCTCTCCTTTCTTCCTTCGGTCTTTCCCTCATGGGCCCTTTTCCCTCCGGATTTGGCCCTATTAGGTATTTGACCCTTTTTAATTCTTTTTTTCTTTCATTGAATAAATATAATTGAATGATTAAATCAATATTCAACATTCACTTAATTAATATTCAATCCCCATTGATGTGGAAACCATTCCCTCTCATTTTGGACATCCTCGGGACTCACCGAAACCCTTCTGGTTTTCTCTCTTCTCATTTCTTCGGTGATTCTACCGATCCTAAAACACTATCTGAGCATCATCAAGCCCTTAAGTGTGATACCCCATGGTTTGGGAACACTCCAGACATGGTCGGAACCCTCCCGCACCAATGATCAACAGAGGGACCTAGATGGCCATGTGACCCCTGTGCATTCCACGAAATCTTTTGTCGTTTGAACCATGAACCTCGTGTCATATTCCTTTTGTCTCTCGATACTTGCATTGTCCAAGATCTGATCAATGACATCACCATGTCGTGTTTAATCTCGTTACTGAAAAATGCTACTTGACTCGTTCCGGCAAGTGATATCCTTGTGATCAAATCACATGTTGCGGAACTATTGAATATAGCTTCTCCGAGTGGGCCCTCGAGTATCTTTCCGTCACGCGGATGGACAAATCCTGCTCTTGACGCATATTGCCTCAACTGTCCCTCCGAATACCTGAACACACCTTTATGATCACCATTTAACCATGTGACATTTGATGCTATCAAAGTACCCTCGGATAATAGTGATTGATATGGCCTCACGGTCTAAGAAATAGTACACTAGGTCTATTCTAATCATCGTAACTTGAACTTCATGACATGATCGGGTAACGATGCTTATGTTGGGTATAGTTCATCATCTCATTCTCATAATGAGGTGACTCCAAATGCCACATGATCAGGAAACTTTTATCATCTGTTGACCAATGAACTACTGACTAGAGTTTCACCGGGAACTCCTGGTTGTTTATATATCACACGTGTATTGATGTTTCCATTCAATATAGTTATAGCATGATATAAAACTTAATCATAAACTTTATGAAATATGATAATAATCCTTATTACTATTTGTCTCTAGGGCATATTTCTAATAGTCTCCCACTTGCACTAGAGTACAAATAAACTAGTTACATTTGTTCTTAATCATTGGCACCATATCCGGTACCTTGAACATGCTTGATCATGGAAGAGGTTGAGTCCTAAGTTTGTACTTTACAGTCCCAAACCCTTTGCAACTTACTAATGTCACCTTGATTGACTTCAATACTTTATCATCTCATGATAACATATTTATGTATGCATCGTAGTTATGGCAGCAGAATGAGGTCGGTTTCCAGGAGCCTATAGTGACTTTAAATCAGCCACTTCGAGCTTTCTCATGGGCACTGTGCCCTAGCACACACCTTTTGCATAAATACGAACTAGTCCCGCCATCACAGTATGCATCACTTTAGATGGTACCCTTATCTATTATTATAAATGTAACCATCGAAACACTAGTGCACCTTGTGCAACTTTTGATGTTTTTATCACCTTGCTTCCTACTTGACTTTAATCGGTATTATCGATGTAGGAGTTTCCAATCTTCTTACAACATAACCCTTTAGGCTTTAAGATATATCATCCTTTATGGACTTGGAAACATGTCTACAGTTCTCAATCAGACATTGCGTACTAACTTAGCTCAACGTTCCGTGATTCATACTTAATCACTTTTCAAACGTTCCTTCTTGGATAATATATATTATGTTAAGTTGTGATCATGGTTTCTAGGATAGAACCTATGTCTCAACATAGTGGATGACAAGCATCCTTTTCTTTCTTTCCAACTTAATTCTATTTCTAATTTGAGTGATCGAGGACCATTACTTAATCAATTCTTATTCCGAAACTCTTTTCAGAATCCCTTTTAAGAATACTACATAATATCATAATTACTTACTTTCAACTTCTAATCCCTATAAATCATTATTTATTGGTACTTCCACTTTCATTCTTAATGTGTCGTCCACACACTTAAGAATCAATCCTTTTAAGCTCCCACTCAAAATTTGTTCCCAACATATTTGAGTCTGAGACTTATATTGCTCCCACTCAAAATGTGTTCCTGACATATTTGAGTTCGAGACTTATATTGCTCCCACTCAAAAATATGTCATTCACATATTGTTTTAGGAAGACTTTCATAGCTCCCTCTCAATTTCATGCAAATTGCATATCCTCTCACTATTTTGAATGACTTCAAAATCCTTTGATCAATTATCAAACCGAGAGATTGACTATGAGATGCTAGTACCTTACTAGTATTAAATCCACTAGACTTTTAGCACTTTTGAATCAAATTCATTTGATTTTGTCCAATACGTTATTCATGACAAATCTTGCCTTTGTTATTCACCTTTTTCTTCATGATTTTGCAGTCATTTGGAAAATTCAAGCAATCCATTGATGACTGCAAGTGCACAGATCATTTGTAGCTAGTTTTGAAATAAAGATATCAATCCCACAGGGAGCAGTAGGCGAAAGACTAAAATGCTTTTAACTATAACTAAACGAAGTACTTAATAAATAACTTTAAGATGCAAGGAAAGTAGAGTTGTTTTTGGGTTTTTGGTTGAACAAGGTAATTTAAATTAAAGCAAAACTTAATGCAGAAAGTAAGAATCGCGTGTGTAATGGAACTTTGGAACTGCAATAGGAAAAAAGGCGTTCTCAGGGAATAGTGGATACACCGCTAGCAATTTAGACTAAGCAATCGAGATTATTATAACGAATATTCTCATAATGTGTATGTATGGGGGAGGAGCTCCATATATGGACGAATAGCCAGCAACCGCTGCACACATCATCCTAATAACCATAGTAGACAACAATCGACATAAATCGAATTACTGCGCTATTAAGAAATTTCTCTCATGGCATGGACATGGCTTTGTGAGTTCTCCTTGATTCCTCAAGTTAGTACGTAAAGAATGACAACGGCTTTATAGTCACTATAAGTGATATCATCCCTCCGTCTACCAACAAGTAATCCCCTTCATCGAGTCCCCATGAGAGGCAAATGTTAAGGAGGTGCACTACTCCCAATATCAAGATGAATACAATTAACACATACACATAATGATGTATAACATAATAATCTCTATCTCATCTCAGTCATATGCTAGGGTTTCTCCATCTCCCCAAGAACTAGAGATCTACTCAGACATGGAGGCAATCAACATCATAGCTATGGTAATGGAAACAATCATAGATGAATAGTACTTGTATAAATCCACAACGAGTATAGGAATTACAACAAGATCTAGACAAGATGTAGATGGGATGGATGGAGATGGTGGTAATGCAGCAGTGGATGATGAAGCTCGATGCCTTAGCCTCCTGGATCTGCGTAGGACGAAGATGGATCCCTTGCGGATGAGTTCCCCCTCCAGATTCCTTCCGGAGGTGAGGTTTTGGTGATTTTTAGGTGTTCTATCTGTCATCTCCTCAAACCAATTGCATGAGGTGAAACTATTTGACAAGGTGGAGGCGGCGCCAACTATACGACCGGAGCTATACGGCCGGAAAAGTTGCTCCGGTCGTGTAGTTGGTCGTTGAACTCTCTGCCTCCCTTGTTCGCTTCTGGTTTTCTTCTGGTATTATTAATATTTCCCAAATAAGCGATTTACGTTGTTTTTGACTCCTTTTCTCCATAGTACAACTGCTCCAAGAATTGTATCCATTGGATCCATCATCTCTCCTGATCCTGGTGAAAACAGACATAAAATGTGCACGCGAGCACCGTAAAATACCAAGATCCTACATCTACAATGCAAGATTTTCTATGGTGGTGAGCTTTGTGTCACTGCATAACTTTGGCAGTTGGACACTTGTGTCTGTTTATGGGCCTAGTCATGGACATGAGAGAATTTTTTTTATCACATGGCTCTATAACCTGACAATACCTATTGATTCTCTCTAGTTAATCCTGGGTGACTTTAACTTCTTTCGATCCAATGACAATAAGGAATAGGCCGGGAGGAGATGTTAATGATATGTTTACTTTTAATGAGATTATTGGACACCTGGGTCTGATTGAGCTTCCTATTAAAGGGAGACAGTACACCTAGTCTAATATGCAAGCAGACCCACTTCTTGAGTAATTGGATTGGTTTTTCACTACCCCTTCTTGGACCACACAGTTCCCCAACACCGTAGTTCTCCCTATGGCTAAGTATGATTCTGATCATATCCCCTACATGGTTACAATCGACACTGTCATCCCCAAAGCTAAGATTTTCAAGTTTGAAAATTACTGGGTGGATCACCCTACTTTCCTGCTACGTGTCCTGAACTCCTGGAACAAAACTTCATATAAATCTAATAGTGTTGCGGCTCTGGTCCATAAACTAAAATGCTTAAGATATGATATCAAGAAATGGTGTACAAGCTTATCCACCATGAAAGTGCTTATTGAGAACTGTAATAAGGTCATCCTTTTTCTTGACATAGTGGAAGAGCATAGATGTCTTGCTAGATCAGAATTCAACTTCAGAAACATTGTAAATATCCACCTCAATAAACTGCTCTTTGCACAGTGCAAGTATTGGAGGAAAAGGTGCTCAATAAGGTGGATTAAAGTGGGGGAAGAGAATACTAAGTTTTTTCCATGCAATGGCTAGTCAGAGATTTAGAAGAAATATCATTGCATGCCTGAATATTGACAGTGGGGAAGTTGTCTCTGATCACCAACAAATGGCTGGTATTATTCTGAATAAGTTTAAAGAGAGAATGGGGAAATCCAAGGGTTTTCTTTTAAGTTTGCCTCTTAGTTCTCTTATTAAGCCAGTGGAGGGACTTAATGTTTTAACTAGACCTTTTGAAAAGGAGGAGATGGATTCAATTATCAAGTTTATGCCTGCTGATAAGGCTCCTAGACCTGATGGTTTTAATGGCTTATTCTTGAAAAAATGCTGCCATATTATTGATGGTGACTTCTACAAGCTTGCCCATGACTTCCATTCTGGTCTTGTTTCCTTGGAGAGCTTGAATACATCTTTTATCACCTTGGTACCAAAGATTGCTACCCTAGAGGGTGTCAATGACTACAGGCCCATTTCACTGACCAGTGTCTGCCTGAAATTTCTCACCAAGTTAGCTGCCAATAGGCTTCAAGAGCATATTCTTAGATGTGTCCATAAGAATCAGTATGGCTTTATAAAATCAAGGACAGTTCAAGATTGCTTAGCTTGGTCACTTGAGTATTTATTTTAATGCCAATCCTCTAAGAGGCCTATTATCATCCTCAGATTAGACTTTGAGAAGGCTTTTGATTCCATAGAGCATGATGCTTTATTGCTAATTCTGAAGCACAAAGGTTTTTCTGAGGATTGGATTAGATGGGTAAAAGGTTTCCTCACCTCTGGTGTCTCTTCAGTTCTGTTGAATGGGGTTACAAGTAAATAGTTCCCTTGTAGGAGAGGTGTAAGACAAGGAGATCCTCTCTCCCCCTTGCTATATGTACTTGGGGTAACCTTCTCCAATCAGCAATTAATGATCTTTACAGAAGAGGTGTTCTAAAGCTTCCTGTCCCCAATGGAGATGTTGACTTTCCAATTATTCAATATGCTGATGACACTTTGCTAATTCTTCCTGCTGATCTCCCACAACTTCTTGCACTGAAGGATGTTCTCAAGGATTTCTCTGAAACAACTGGTCTGGAGATCAATTACCACAAATCTTCTATTATGGGTATTAATGTTGATGATGTCTTGATATCTGAGCTTGCTTTGGGTTTTGGGTGTCAGATTGGAACCTTGCCTTTTACCTATCTTGGCTTGTCTGTGGGTACTACCAGGCCAACCATTCATGACTTATCTCCTGTGGTTCATAGACTGGAAAGAAGACTGACTACCACCTCTAGTTTTCTTTCTCAGGGGGCAAGATTACAACTGATTGTTTCAACCCTGTCTTGTATGCCGTTGCATATGATGAGTACAATCCACATCCCTCCTGGCATAAATAATCAGCTGAACATGATTATTAGACAGTGCCTGTGGAGAGACAATATTGACACACCTAAACAATCCCTTGCATCCCGGGAGATGATTTGCAAGCCAAAGATGAAGGGTGGACTTGGTATTGTAGACTTTCAGAATAAGAATGATGCTCTTCTACTCAAATTCCTTCATAAGTTCTATAATAAGGACTTCTCTATACCTTGGGTCAAGTTGATATGGGAAACATACTATGAGGAGGATGTACCTCAGCCACTGAGCCTTGTGGTTCATATTGGTGGAAGGAAGTGTTCAAACTAATAAACAAGTACAAAAATGTTGCCTAGCCAACGGTTAAATGTGGGGATACTGTATTATTTTGGTATGATAATTGGGAACTTGGCAGTTCCAGGGTGCCTTTGAAGCACAAATTTTCAAGGTTCTTTTCTTATGCAAACAACCAGTTTATTTCGGTTAGGGACATGGTCAACATGACAGATAGAACTGTGGAATTTCATCTGCCTTTATCTGAAGGTGCTTAACAAGATCTGTTAACCCTAAATGTGTGGCTTCCACAGATTAACCTCAGAGAGGATTTGCATGATGAATGGACCTGTACATGGGGGGATTACATAACAATTAAGTTTTACAAGTCTCTGTATGACACTATACAGGTGTGCCCTACCTATCAGTGGATTTGGAAGAGTAAATGCATAATGAAAATCAAAATGTTTGCTTGGGTGCTTTTAAGTGACAAACTTAATACAAAGGATATGATTCAGAGAAGGCATTGGAATATCACTAACACATTCACTTGTGTTCTATGTCCTGGAGCACACCATGAGGACAGAGACCACTTGTTTTTTAACTGTAACTTCAGCCATAGAATTTGGAACTACCTTCAAATAAATTGGACGCTTGGTACTGACCTAAGCCAAATTGCTAAAGAGGCCAAAAAATAGTTTAACCAACCTTTCTTTGTTGAGGTGGTGTTCCTTGCGTGCTAGAATATCTAGAAAGTCAGAAATGCACTGCACACAAAGCTAGATTATAGCAATGGATTACTGCTCTGGTGTAATTATGTCTCCTCTTAGTCTGTAACCTGTATAGCATCTTTAGCCCCTTCTTTTTTCAATAGGTAGGTAGGTAGTTCCCCCCTGGCTGAATCATTTATGTTTTTTGTGGTTATTTTTTAATAAAGGAAGGCTGTGGGGATTTAGCCCTACAGTAAAGCATCAAAAAAAGATAATAATGTCAAACATGATGCAAATATGCACTCATCAACTTCCCCAAGATTAGACTCTTGCTCATCCCGAGCAAGCTTTAGCTTAATGGATGTGATCCTCATATTTAGGAAGCTAAGTCGATAAAATAAATGAGGCAGATGCAACATGTGTTTATGATATACAATACATAGGAATAAGTTCATGAGTAGTACCTCACTCGAACCATCTGAATAGTACTAGCAGGCTTCCACACCTTAGTGATCAACAATTCATAAAAGATGAATCTCAACATAATGTAAAAGTCTTCGGTTTGGCCGAATGAGTTAGCGAGGTAGGCCCAAGTGTTTTTAGGATCAACATATTCACTTGGGATTCAAAATCTCAAAAGTGTATCTTTGTCATACTACAATGCAATGGTATATGCCTATTTGCTCTTTGCACACCCACTCTTTTTCTTCTTCCTTTTCTTTCTTTTGTATACATGCTCACACTTTTGTTTAAGTGTTGTGCAAAGGAGCTAGCCATACATTCCACTTCATGTAGGAATTTCAAAGTTTAACAATCTCAATTATAAAATTCCAATTATATATGAGCGTCGTTATGACTTGAAGATTCTACCTTGACTTCTTCTCACTCTATTTCGATAGCATTTTCATTTTATTTTGTTCAAGGTTTCTTTTTCAACTTAACTGTATAGATAATTTTCCTTTATAAATCAAACCGTAGACTTACAGCTAACATAGGTATGATTACTCGGATGATTATTATTTGTTACCCTACATTGGGTAAAAGGCTTCCGGCCCAAGGAAACAACCGATAAAGACTTTGATTGTATTAGGAAAGAGACTATGAACCGACAATGTGTTGGTATTGTAATTACGCGTATACGAAATCTATCCGCATACAGCTTTGAGACCCAACCTATTATATATAGGACGGGAGAAGCCCAAGCAAGGGTACCGAAAAATCCCAAGCAACTTGTAATAGTGCGATCTCCAAATATTCAGGCTACTTTTACTCCATTGTTTTCCTGACATCCGACGAAATCCCCAGCGTTCTCTTTTCCACAAAACCCTAAGTCCTTCACCATGGACATTGCCGAGCTCACCCCTCGTCAGTTGGTGCCGTTTGTGGGAAACCTGAATGCTGGAACCATGGATTCGGCAAACCGCTCTCCACCAAGCATCAACCCCACAAAAGCAGATCCACACCCGCCCACCCCTGTATTGGCACCCGCCAATTTCAACGGCGGATCAGATCTAATCATCGGAAGCTTCCACTTCCAAGTAGAATACCCACAAGAATCGCACCCTTCGGCCCTGATCACATCAGAACCATCGGTGGAAAAACCTACACCTACGGCGGTACCAGCATCTTCCGTCGGGTCCTCCATGGACGCCACAACATAGATTGAAGCAGGCGAAGAAAGCGAGCAAATTGAAATGGATCTGGGGGACCTTGATGGTATTTATGACAATCTCTCCTTCGGATCAGATCCATAGCTAATCCTACCACGCGAAGCAAGCTCGGCAAATTCAGAACCCGAAGAAAGAAGCGAAAGCATCAACTTTGGAATTAGGATGGCAGAAATCTACCTAGAACAAAAACTGATGGACTTCACTAGTTCACCCGATAGTGTCTCCCTCGGTTCAGACGACGACTTCACAAGTCCATGTATCACTCAGCACCAAGTATACGTGATCATTGGAGATGCCTCGACCCAGCAAGACTCCAATGGTAACCCAATTTTTAACCCCGATGATATTCTTTCAAGCCACAATGCAGGAGATCATGGCAACGAAGGAAGCCAAGGAAACGGGGGAGACCCAACAGTTAACTGCGTAAATCGAGAAGAAGAAAAACCACACGGAGGCGAGAGACAAACTCTACGGCTACCAGCAGCGGCATGGCAAAAAGCAAGGGAAGAAATTTTGGGAGCAGTTCCGATGACAGGGAATGCTTCACATGAGGATCTATTAGCATACCAATATCTGCTTCATCGCAAGAAGAGAGACCTACTCAGGATGCAGAGGCAACTCGACAAAAGGAAAAGATTAGCCGATGAATCTAGCCTATGACAAGCACAGTTAAGTTCCACTCGAGGTTCAAGGAGCGTGACAGGAGGAGCACAACCAAGGAGAGGAACATCTCGGTTGGAGATGACCGGACTAATCCGAGACCTCGATCTATCTTTCATGTCAATAGACCAGGCTAGAAACATCAAGGCAAAAACAACCCAGGCAGCCATTGTGGCCGCACAGACATATCTAATTACAACGCTGCCCACACCCGAAGATCCTCGCATGGCCCTCCACTGTTCTGCCCTGATCAATCTCGGCATGGTAGGAGCATCTCTCGCGTAAGAAGAGCAAGGAACCACGCGATAGCTTGATAGATCCCCACACCATTGCAGCAGTCCTCGGTAAGTGGGACACACCCGATGATCTCGATCGCCACAACGGGCCCACTTTTCATAGTCAGAGCCATGAAACAATGCAAGAAATGACATCACCCAACGAAGGATCGACCGGTCCAGAGAAGAACGTAGCACCCGAAGATATCATGATGGAGAAAGCGAGGAAGAGCAAGAACTATGTGGAGCCAGTTGCTTTACTCGACGGGTTCGCAAGACTCCGGTACCAAGAGACTTTAAATTACCTCAAGATCGTCAAAAGTACGATGGTCTCCAAGAACCCGAAGCTTGGCTGACAGATTACCTGGAAACCGTCAAACTACAAGGCGGATCCAAAGCTACAGCAATGCAAAGTTGCAGCTGCACCTAACCGGCGCGACACGCTCCTGGCTAAGACAACTACCCGAAGATTCTATCAGTAGTTGGAATGATCTTGAGGACAAATTTATCAGGAATTTCTAGTCCACATTCAAGCGACCCGCGTCTCTGGAACAATTGCAGGCCAGCAAGCAAAAGCCAGGAGAATCAATACGGGCTTTCGTCCAATGGTGGAACATCATAAAAAATTCGGCTGAAGCCATATCTGATGAAAGAGCAATCGACGCCTTCAACGATGGACTTCGTCGGTAGGAATTTATTGAAGAAGTAGGATGAACCAAGCCAAAGACAATTTCACAGCTGATGGACACACTACAAGAATCTGGGCGGTTCATGACGATCTGATATCATCGTGGATGAGGGCCAAAATGTCGTAGATGGCCATCCGCGATGAATTCTGTGATGAAAAAATAGGCCACGGACCTCACGTCATAATTCAATCCGTGATGTTTTCTCTGTCTAAAAACGTCACGGCCCGTCCGTGACGTTCCTCCAATTTTGTCGCGGCAAACTGGACTGGCCCGGTCTGTCATGAAATTTTTAGTTCGTCACGAATGATGCCACGTGGCGAACGGCACCGCAAACTGCTGTCCGTGATGTTTGCTGACGTCATTGTTGCCGTCTGTGATGTCATCCCTATCGGGACATTTATTTTTCGTCATGACTTGATTCCGTAACCGCCGCTTCCTTACGTCATCACGTCGTTATGATGTCATGCCAGCCGTGACGAATTTCGTTTTGTCGCTACTGGCCACCAACAGGTAGACACCTGATCCATTCAAATGATAATACATGGGTCAATTGCAGGACAAGATGAGGACCAATCAATGCTAGACACGTATCGTCTAGAAGAAATGATGTTATCAGTCTTGTGACGTTACTAACCATGATGGAAATATTTCGTAAAGAAACACTAAGGACGTTTATAGGATTACAATATTTGACAGAAAATTCTAGGACAAATGTTTCACTCTCGAGAAATGAATACCAGACTCAAATAAGATATAAGAAGGTTCAACTCATGCCAGACACATTTCCACAGATTTTCACCATATTACTGTTGTGGTTCGGACAGGTGAGTTAACACTTGTTGTATTAATGCATTTGCCTCTTCCTGTTTCTTCCTTAGGTCTTCTTGTTTCTTCCGCATTACTTGTAGGTCTTCCCAATACTTCAGCCTCTCTGCCTCGCCGGATTCGTTCACCTGGTGCAACTCCTCAATGGCATAGCACAGTTCCACATTACCTACTTTATGACCCTCGAGTTGAGCTTCTAGCTGAGACTTGGTTGGTTTCGAAGTACTTGCAAAGATGCTGATGTTCTTCAGGACAGTTGGCTTCCTTTTGTTCTGAGACAACACAGAGTGCACAACGTCAGTGGAAGAAATTGCTTCATCCTCTGTGCCATCTTCTGGAGGATATGACACCAACTTGCTTTCCACGACTGCCTACAAGTTTTAGGAATAGAATAGAATATGAGAAAGCTAGCGAGCAAATAATATGCACATCGTATATGTGAGGGAAGAAAAGGGCATTGAATTTGATGAAGATGGAAAGTATTATGGAGGACTTACAGTTGCTTCTTGCATATTGTCAGTCAAGCCATTTTCGAGTAGTTCAATGGAGCCTTCCTCCATGTCGCACAAAACCTCGTAGCTGCGAGCACCAGTGGCATGAGGGTACTTGACGAGCTGTCTGCTGATCTTGTTTTTTCAGACAGAGCCTAAACAAATAAGGAGCATACAGTTAAGTCCAGCTTAAAGAATTCAAATAGGAGAAGTTTAGTAAACAAGACATGACCTTGTTTCTGGGGTCGGACCAAAAATCGACGAGCCTGCACCACTCCTCATTGCTCATGTGTTCCACAAGAGATATATATCCTTGTAACTTCATTCATTGGGAAATTGTCAAAAAACTATTTCTTCAGAGTATGCCGTTGATTTCTTGTGTGCCTCATTAACTGCTTATTACAAGCAAACTGCACATCAGGTAGAGAGGGGTCCATGACAAACTTTTGCTGAAATAAAACAAAGATTATAAGATTTCACATTAACCGCAAAAGGAAGAAAGAGACATCTGAGTGTTACGGAACATACAAAAACTTTGCCATAGAATTGTGCTCTGACATCCGTCCTCTCCCTGTACTCTTTCCACTGGGGGAAGATAAGCATCTGAGTCCTGACTACTACTGCACACTCAGTGGCAAACTTGGCAGCAATCACTGGTGAAACTGGTCTAGTTCTTCCTAGAGGAACGTCAAGTTGAAGTCTTTTTGTGGGCATGTTCTCAACCACCAACAGAGGATCATCATGCGTAACAGTGTCTCCAGAATGGTTATGCCCAAATTCATCTACAAGAATATAATGGGTATGAGTTAGTGTTCTACAACAGTAAATGCAATGAGTATGATTCACACAATATAATGTTAATCGGTTACTGCAGAGCAAGCAATTTGTTCAACATGTTACCTTCTTGATCCTAGTCAACACGGTCAAATAACCATCCATCACGTTTCACATCAGGCCCCTCGCCTTTGGTAGCTGAACCCTCAGATGCACAGTCCCTTTGGAGAGGTGCACAATCGCATTGGAGAGGCGCCCGTGCATGGCAAGGCGGGGGCTACTACTTGCCCTGGGGACGCGCATAGTCGCTTTGGAGAGGCGCATGTGCATGGCCGGGCAGGGGCTGCTGCTTTCCTTGGGGAGGTGCCCACGGACGGTAGGCAGCGGGCTGCCGACCTAGGGGAGGTGCTCATGGACACCAGGGATCTGGCTGCTGGCCTTGGGGAGGTGTGTGCTCGGCTTGGGCAGCTTCCCAGCTGCCTTGGTTAACTGGTTGCTTACCCTTGGACCTAGTTTTTCTGGAAGTTTCTGTGCCTACACCTTGGCCCGCCAAGACGCGCTTCCGAGCAGATGCTAGACCAGCAGGAGCCAACGATGTCCTGACGGCAACTGTCTTGTTGCATTTCCTCTTCTGTGGCTAGAAATTCCATTTGTACCGGTCAATTGGGGATAATAAAGAAGGAACATATATATGTCAAAATCAGTAAGCAAACAATTAAACACAAGATGAGTAAGGTAAGGGGTCGACCTGCGACTCATTGTCCTCACTAACATCATCTAGGTCTCCTTCAATGATATCTTCCTCCTCTTCAGGATCATAGTCAGATCCAGAGCAGTCATTTCTTGTCTTTTTAGGAGAGAATAGAGTTGGAGACGCGAACAAACTTGCAAAGGGCCTAACACCCAGTTGTTGCAAGCGCTCATTGTTTCTCATGATGTTTTTCAGCCAACTTTCTTCCATGGGATGCATTTGAGTATCTAACATTAATAAAGAAATCCAAGTCAGCTACAAATTAAACATGCAATTAAACAAAATATAACGTATGGTCTTGATTGCCCGATAGCAAACATGAGGAGAAAAATGAACATACTTCCTCTCTCAAACTAGCAATTTCATAGGCATGGAAAATGAAACACATGAACATCGAGCAGGCTTAAAAGAAAAGAGAATTCATAGGCAAGGAGGTTGTTTACTTGCCTGCAGGCGCTGTCGGGGGGATGACCTCCGGATACCCTAACCAGACAAGAAATACGGCAATCGGATCGCGTCCGGCTGGCCAAGCGCAGCCGGACAGGGCAAGTCAAGCCAGCTACCGTGAGGTAGCCAGAGCAGCGAGAAGCAGCCGGCTACAGCAGCGTAGCCGGAACCAATCAAGGGGACAGGGCGACGTGCGACACAGTGCGCGGTACGCCCTGCATGACGACAAGACTGGCAACTGCTCAGCCATACCGAAGACTTTGCGGGGATGACGCAGGAACAATGGCCCGATGCTGATGACAGGCTCGCACGACGTTCACTGTGCCCACGACAGCCATACCGCTCATACTCTGATGGGACATGGTTGTACCGGATACTGTAGATGACCAACCGGCTGGGGCCCACCTGTGGGGTCTGCCAGCTGGACTGGCCAGTGAGACCTTTGCCTCTTTGCCTATATAAGGAGAGGCAAGGCCTCAGTAGAAAGGGTTGGTCTCAGTGCATTTAAGACAGTAGCTAGAGAATACAGCTCGAGGAGCACTTGTAGCCCATATATCGCTCATAGTCAGATCGGCAGGAGTAGGAGTTTTACCTCACCACGAGGGCTCCGAACCTGGGTACTTCCTGCGTCTAGCCACGCTTGCTTGTATCCAATCCTGCCTGCAGACGCCGTCGATAGCTTCCCTGCTAGTCCCCACACCTCTATCTAACCTTCTTAGGTGCTGTCGTTCCCAATACAACGACAATTGGCGCCCACCGTGGGGCAGATGGCTTCGACCGGAGTCTCGTTCCGCACGGGACCCCGCACTTCAGCCGGTGAGCGCGTGGCCTCTAGCCTGGTGCTCACGCTCGGCAAATTCGACGGCATCATCGACAACGCTTCCTGCTTCGCCGGGACCACCTTCTCGGCGAACGGCTCCATCCTGCTCTTCGGCGACCTCCCTGTTTACGTCGCCACTGTTCTGAAGTGTTTCCCTAGGGAGATCGTCTCCGTCGTGGAGCTGCCGCACCCGGGCAGCAGCGCCTCCGTCGCTTCTTGCGGCTTCGAGGTCATGATGGCCGGCTCCAGTTCTCACCCCTGCCAGCCGCGGGAGCAGGGCGCGGACGAGGGCGGAACCTCCGCGCCACCGCAGCCTCGGAATCCGGTGAGGAAGCCATTGATCGGCTCCTGACGCCGGTTAACCTCGGGGAAAACCCGGAGGAGGCGGAAGCCAACTTCTTCATGGAGAGACAACTTCTCCTCCAGGAGGCCATGGAGCTGGCGGCAACCCGCAAGCAACTAAAGATCACCCGACGCGAGTACGACTGCGTGCACGGCTTCACTCCGGCTACCGCGGAGCTGAGCCAGCATGGCCAGGTACGACACCGGGGCAGCGAGCTAGGAAGAAGGACTAAAAGGACGGGGAACCGGATCCTGCGCCCACCCTCACCGGCCCACCTACAGCACGCCCATCAAGAATCTGCGTGCGGCACGAGCCGCAGCAGACGAACTGCCCAACCTGGAGGGCGAGGAGCGAGCCCGCCAACACGCTCGAGTGTAGGAGCTCCTCCGGATCGCGGACGAGCAGGCTGACGCCAACCGGCAGATGCAGGAGGACCCCAGCTACTCCAAGGGGAGCAGGTCACCCGCCAACAGCAACGGCGCGCCTCACGACACCCAACAAGCGTCCTTCCCTCAGCTGGCTAAGGCCCACAGCAGGTGCCGCAACTCTAGCAACAAGGGCCAGCCGCGCCAGGAGCAAACGGTGAATAGCAACCCACCGCCTCCCCCTCCACCAACCGGAGCACCAAGACCCGCCGGTTCCCATCTCTCTGGCCGGGTGGGAGCGCCCAACCTGGATCGTCCGGATGCCCGTGACCGCATCGAGCTCCTCGCTCAAGCGCGTGTCACGGAGGAAGAATACTCCACCGGACCAGTTTGTTTCAGGCCCTGTATCCGGAACGAGCCGTTTCCGGATAAGTTCACCCTGCCAAGGGACACCCCCAAGTACGACAACAGTATGAAGCCGGAAGATTGGTTGACCGACTATGCTATGGCAGTCGGCATCGCCCATGGGTACAAGCGCATAGCGGTGCGCTACGTCCCCCTCATGCTAACCGGGTCGGCAAGGACATGGCTCAACAACCTTGCGCCCAACAACATCAGCGCCTGGCCAGACTTCGAGAAGGTGTTCGTCCGCAACTTCAACGGCACGTACAAGCGTCCGGGACGCCCACGCGACCTGGCCTTGTGCGTCCAGGGTGACCGCGAGACCGACCATGAGACCGACCGTGAGTACCTCGCCAAGTGGACGGAGCTGCACAACACTTGCGAGGGCATCCTGGAGAGCCAGGCCATCGGCTTATTCATCGAGGGATGCCGAGAAGGCACCATGCTTCGCCACCGGCTACCGTGTGATGAGCCGAAAACCATGGCGGAGCTCATGATGGTAGTGGACCAGTACGCCACGGCAGATGCCGCCATGAAGAAGCCCCTCCGAGTAAGTGCTGACGGGCGTCCGGCTCCTATGGAGCCGGCTCGCGACCGTTCGAGCAATTCGGCTGGAGAAGCCGGATCCTCCAGGCGCCACGACAATGACAACCGGTTCCATGGGGACCACCAGGCTGGACATCAGAAGCCCCGCTACCACGCGCGGTAGGTCCATGCTGTAGAGGGTGCGCCCGACGCACCAACTAACAATGCAAGAAGGCAGAATCCGCGGCTCACCTTCAACCAGATGTTTGACGGCCCATGCAAGTGGCATAGCGGTCCCTTCAAACCGGCTACATACACCACTCAGAACTGTAGTTGGACCCGCCAGCTAAAAGACCAGGGCAACTAGCAACGTCTTCCCCCGCCCCCTCCTGGTAGACCACCACAACCGGCTAGGGGATCCGACAATGATGGTAACGGCGGCAACAACAACAACGGCTACCCCCAGCCACATGCCGCCTACCACATCTTCGAGACGGAGCTGGACGACAAGTACAACCACAGGCGACGCTCCAAGGAGGTCAACGCCATCGTCTCTCCAGTTCCCCAGTACCTGAACTGGTCGGAAACCCCCATCACCTAGAGCCGAGAAGACCAGCCGGAGCAGCTGTTGACTCTCGGGGGCTACGCCATGGTGCTCGACCCCTCATCGTCTCCAACAAGCACACCTGCCGTTTCTCGCGCGTCCTCATCAAGGGAGGCAGCAACCTCAACCTCCTCTACCGGTCTTCGATGGAGAAGCTGGGCATTCGCGAATGCGACCTACGCCCGACTACCACAACGTTCCGCGGCATACTGCCGGGACCGGCTTGCGCCCCGCTGGGTAAAATCCAACTGGACGTCATCTTCGGGACCGAGGAAAACTTCTACCACGAGCCGATCTGGTTCGAGGTGGTAAACCTGACAAGCTCCTACCACGCTCTCCTGGGGCGCCCCGCCCTCGCCAAATTCATGGCCATCCCCCACTATGCGTACCTCAAGATGAAGATGCCGTGACCCAACGGCGTGATCACCGTCGCTGGCTACTTCAGGTAGTCAATGGAGTGCGCCTCAACCAGTTCCAAACTGGCAGAGGCCCTCATCATAGCCGAAGAGAAGCGCGTGATCATGCGCAACGTGGCCATGACCCATCAAGACATGCCGGCTAGCAGCAAGCCGGCTGGAGAAGGAGGTTTTCAGCAGGCAAAGGAGACAAAGAGGATCCTGCTCGACCCCTCTGACCCGACCAAGTTCGTCACCATTGGTGCCAACTTGGATAACAAATAGGAAGGCACGCTCGTCGACTTCCTCCGTGAGAATCGGGACATCTTTGCATGGTCACCCAAGGACATGCCAGGTGTACCGAGGGAGTTCGCCGAGCACTCACTTCATGTGCGGCCAGATGCCAAGCCGGTCAAGCAACCTCTGCGCCGTTTCACAGAGGAGAAGAGGAAGATTATCGGTGACGAGATCACCCGGCTCCTTGCAGCCGGGTTCATCATGGAAGTATACCACCTGGACTGGCTGGCAAACCCAGTCCTGGTGTTGAAGAAGAACAAGACCTGGCGCATGTGTATCGACTACACCAGCCTGAACAAGGCGTGCCCGAAAGATCCATTCGCATTGCCCCGCATTGATCAAGTCATCGATTCCATGGCCGGCTGCGATTTGTTGTCTTTTTTAGATTTCTATTCCAGTTACAATCAGATCCGGTTAAACCCGGCTGACCAGATTAAGACATCATTTATCACCCCCTATAGGGCTTTCTGCTATGTAACCATGCCTTTTGGTCTGAAGAATGCATGCGCTACCTATCAGTGCTGCATGCAGAAATGCTTGCACTCGCAGATCGGCCAAAACGTGCACGCCTATGTGGACGATGTTGTCATCAAGACCAAGGAGAAGCGCACCCTCCTCGAAGACCTGGGATAGACATTTGGCAACCTCCGGCAGTACCAGATGGAGCTGAACCCGGAGAAATGCATCTTTGGAGTCCCATCCGGTCAGCTACTCGGTTTCCTCGTATCGCAACAAGGTATTGAGGCGAATCCGGAGAAGATCGCGGCCATTGAGAGGATGCAGCCGCCCAGGAGCCTGCTCGGAGTCCAGAAGTTCACCGGATGCCTAGCCTCCCTCAGCCGTTTTGTCAGCCGGTTGGGGGAGAAGGCACTCTCGTTGTACCAGCTGATGAAGAAGATGGACAAGTTCTCCTGGACCTCGCAAGCCGACGCCGCCTTTCATGACCTCAAGCGCATGCTATCCACAACGCCGGTTCTAGCCACGCCGGCTAGCAAGGAGCCGATGTTGCTCTATATAGCAGCCATCAGCCGGGTCGTCAGCGTCGTCCTGGTGGTGGAGCACCCCGAGGAAGGCAAGGCTCAGCCGGTTCATAGGCCCGTCTACTACCTCAGCGAGGTTCTCTCCCTCTCCAAGTAGAACTACCCCCACTACCAGAAGATGTGTTTTGGCGTGTACCTGGCATGCAAGAAGCTCAAGCACTACTTCCAGGAGCATCCGATTAAGGTCGTGTGCACTGCACCCCTTTCGGAAATCATCGGCAACAAGGACACCACCGGCCGAGTTGCCAAATGGGCTATCAAGCTCGCCGCCTACTCCATCCAGTACGAGCCTCGGCTCACGATCAAGTCGCAGGCGCTGGTGAACTTCCTCGTCGACTAGTCCGAGACACAATACCTCCCACCGGTTCCAGATTCAGACCACTAGAGGATGCACTTCGACGGGTCGAAGATGCTTGGGGGCTTGGGAGCCAGCATCGTGCTCACCTCGCCCAAAGGAGACCGGCTGGAGTACGTCCCGCAGATCCACTTCAAGGCCTCCAACAACGTAGCCGAATATGAGGCACTGGCGCACGGCCTCCGGCTAGCCAGAGAGATTGGTGTCAACCGGATCCTTTGCTTCGGCGATTTGGAGCTGGTGGTGCAGTAGGTATCCGGAGAGTGGGACGCCCGCGATGCAAACATGGCTCTCTACCGGTTCCACATACAGAAGTTCACCACTTGCTTCGACGGATGTGAATTCCATCACGTCCCTCGTGCCAACAATGAGGCAGCCGATTCGCTCGCACGAATCGGATCCACCCGGCAGGCGATCCGGCCTGGGGTCTCCTTGGAGCACCTGCGCATGCCCTCCATCAACCCGTCCCCTGAGTCGGATTCCATCATATGGGCAGGGAGCGCCCCGGTTGACGGGGCGGCAGATGCAGAGCCGACAGAACCTCCAAAGAAGAGGGTCCGCACCAACTCTGGCAAGTTAGTACCCTCCAGCTCGCAAGACCCGGGGGCTATCGACTCATCAAGCGGCTCGGGGGCTGCCATCCTGGGTACCTCATCCGGACAACCCCCCGATGACCATCAACCGGAGAGCGGAAGCATCCTCGCCATCCAGGAAATACCATCCTGGGCATATCCCTTCATGAACTACATCACCAACGGGGAACTTCCGGATGACGAGGTGGAGGCCAGAAAAATCCGGCGCCGCGCGCACACATACACCATCATCAACAAAGAATTGTATAAGCGCAGCGTATCCGTCATCTTCCAAAGGTGTGTCGACATGGACACAGGCTACCGGCTACTCAAGGACATCCACCAGGGCGAGTGCGGGCACCATGCTTCGTCAAGGGCGATAGTCGCCAAGGCGTTTCGCCATGGTTTCTATTGGCCCACCGCCCTCGAGGACGCCGAACAGCTAGTCCGCGCGTGCAATGGGTGCCAACGCTTCAGGTAGCTCAGGCATATGCCGGCTTCGGTACTCAAGACCATACCGATCACCTGGCCCTTTGCTGTTTGGGGCCTCGACATGGTCGGTCCCTTCAAGCGGGCGTGCGTGGGCATGACCCATCTGCTGGTGGCGGTGGACAAATTTAAAAAGTGGATCGAGGCCAAGCCCATCCGAAGCTGGATGGGGCGACAGTCGTCACCTACTTCACCGACGTCATCAACCGGTTCGGCTACCCCAATAGCATCATCACCGACAATGGCACGAACTTTGCCAAGGGGACCTTCGCTCGATTCTACAGCAACAAGGGCATCCGGCTGGACCTTGCTTCCGTCGCGCACCCGCAGTCCAACGGGCAAGTCGAAAGGGCAAACGGCTTAGTGCTAGCCGGCATCAAGCCACGCCTCATCGAGCCTTTGAAGCGGTTGCCCGGATGCTGGATCGAGGAGTTTCCGGCTGTGCTATGGAGCCTCCGTACCACGCCGAACAGGTCAACCGGTTACACCCGTTTTTCCTGGTCTATGGATCGGAAGCCGTCCTCTCCGTGGATATCGAGTTCGACTCTCCGCGCAAGCTCCTATATGATGAAAAGGCGAACCAAGAGTCACGGGAAGATGGTGTGGACCTCCTCGAGGAGGCCCACGAACTGGCATTGTCCAGATCGGCCTTGTACCAGCAACGCTTGCGCCACTACCATTCAGGCCAGATCCGCCCTATCGCGTTCCGCGAGGGCGACCTGGTCCTCCGGCTGGTGCAAGACACGAAGGGCATGCACAAGCTATCGCCACCCTGATAGGGTCCCTTCATCATCAGCCGGGCGCTGCCCAACGACTCACACTACCTCATCGACGCGCAGCAGCTGCGCAAGAACAAGATGGACAAGTCAGATGAGGAGACATATCGCCCCTGGAACGCAGCCTTGCTGTGCCCATTTTACACCTAGTCACCAGACAGTGTATGTATCCTGCAAATCCTATGAATGAAAATACGGACCCCTACGAGATGCTCGGGGGCTCCTTGCTAGAAATGTGTATGCATCTGTTTTCTGGTTCAGATTTTCCGGCTCCGGCAGCCCCTACCCGGGGATTGCCGGCTGGCCCGACCTGCTAAGTCAACAAACCGATTGAGTAATGTGCGACGATGTTAGAGGCCCACTCTTCGTCTCAGCTACAGACCGCAACCCGGCTGTCTGGCTAGCAAGAGCAAAAGCCCGAGCATCCCACATGAAAAACGGGAAGGAGATGCGACAGATCGGGCGTCCCGGCCTCACAACGAGCTTAAGACAATCCGGCTACTAAGCCGTTGGTACCGTGCGCAATGTACTATCAGCTCCTTTCGATTCTGACTGCAGACCGCAACCCGGCTGCCCGACAAGGACGCAACGAAAACAGCAGAGCGCACGGGGAAATGACTAAGTGTCCAAAAAGGCACAAGCTAGTTTTCAAAAAACAAATCCACCTTCCGTCTATAGTTTAGCAGACTAACCTATTAACGGGTGAGAATGTATGTGTACGTATGTATTTTTGTACGACTATTTCGAGTCGGAATTCAGGAAGAAAAAAAGAAGAAGATTCGAAGTCCTTGCCTTCATCAAGCGCTTCGAATCTCGGGGGCTACACCCACTGGGTGCGCTCGCGCGCCCCCAGTGGATTCCTGTAGTTTCTCGACCGGCTAAGGGCATTTAGCCGGATATTTGGAGCCTAGGTGAGGGCAAGGGAAGGAGCAAGAGAAGAAGAAGATTCGAAGTACCTAGCTACACTAGCTACTCTGAATCTCGGGGGCTACACCCAGTAGGTGCACTTGCGTGGCCCCACTTGAACATTAGTTCCCCCAGCTGTAGGCGTTCAGCCAGCGGAAGCAACCGACCAAGATGTGTCTAGTCGGATGAAGCTAGAGGACTTAAAGAAATAAAGAAGATTCAAAGTACCTGGCTACGCCAGCTACTCCGAATCTCGGGGGCTACACTCAGTGGGTGCGCTTGCGTGCCCCCACTAGAATGTTAGTTCCCCCAGCTAAAGGCGTTCAGCCGAGCGAAGTCAGCCGGACAAAGTCAGTCGGCGAAATATTGAAAGGACATAAAAACAACACAAGTTGAAAGCAAGCCAGGACGAGTCAAACTAGTATTAAAAAGGAAAAAGGAGACGAAGCTCCCATGAGTTTACCCGGTGCCAGAAGCGGCCGGTACAGACAGACAAAGTTTCCAAGCAAAACAGGATAAACAAATACACCTGGCATCCCGGGGTCATAGCTAAATGGCGAGACCCTTGCTGTGCGGAGCGCCTTGGCTGGCAGCAGTCTCAGGTGGCGGAGGAGGCGCGACGGTCGATCCGGTTCCGGCGTCGCCATCAGCCGGCTGCGTCGAGGCTTCCACATCCGGAGTACTGACAGACTCTGAGTCGGTGAGCACCTCGTCAGGATCCACATAGTCAGCAATCTTGATGGCGGAGGCCCGGAGCTCCCGATGGGCCTGGCGGATGGCGGGAAGGTCAGCGTCGGCGCGGAAGCCCTCGTCGATCTTCTCAACACGGGCGTCCTTGTACCACGAGAGTATGAGGGACAAGGCCATCTACGCTTCGGCTCACGCCGCCACGTCTTGCAGCCGGTCTACGGCAGCCGACACCTCTCCCACCTTCGCGGCTAGCTGCGCCATCGTCTCTAGGATCGGAGCGTCCGACCACAGGAAGGAGAAGATGGCCTGCACCGCCTGGCGAAGCTTGGCAGCTTCCTCACCGAGAAGGACGACGAGCTCTTGGGCTGTCTTCTCCGCTCCCGGCCAGTTCTCCTCAAGCCGGTTGTAGGCTAGCAGGTCTATGCCAGGATAAAAAAGCTGTTAGAAAAAAGAAAGTCAGATCCAGCTACCGGATCCGGAAAGACGAGAGGAGACGGAAAAGGGAGCTTACCCTTGGCCGTGTGCCCGACTTGCATCACCTCTTCCACCAGGGCCTTTTCCTTTGTCGCCAACCGCTTGATTTCCTTCTCTTGGTCCTTGTTCTGGGCCTCGAGAAGGTTGAAGGCGTCGATCCGGCTGGCAAGTGAGGCGTCGCGCTCCTTGACGGTGGCCTCCAGAGCATCCACCTTGGCGTGCCAATCCTTGTTCTGCAGCCGCAGCGTGGAGTTGGACTTGCTCAGCCGGTCGTTCGCCTTCTTCTGGCGATCGATCTCCCGCTGAGCGCACACAAGGATAGCTGCGACAAAACCGGCTATCAGCAAAAAAAGGATGAATCTGGATGAAGCAAACTTACTCTGGGAGGTTCCGTTGGCAGCAACAAGCTTCTACTCCAAGGACCGGTTGCCACCGGCTGCGGCCTCAAGCAGTCGGATCTTCTTCACCGCCAGCTCGAGGGTGGCGGCGAGATCCGTTAGTGAGGCAGCGGAGGAGGTGTCGTCATCCACGACATTGGCGGCCAGCGACTCCTTCGCCACAACCACCGGCGTCTTCTATTCCTCTCCCGGCTCGTCCTCGGAGTTTTTGTCGCCGACAACCATGAGTTCTTTGCCGGTGGCCGCCCTCCGTGTCCCCGCGGAAGAGCCGTCCCCGCTCTACGAGGTGGTCTCAACCATTTCCGGCTGGACCACCGTAGTCGGCGAAGGACCCCCCCTGCTCCGGCTGATGCGGCCGGTTCAGCTCGAGGCGATGGCGGAGGTGGCGCCTCGGAGGAAGGAGGAGCGGAGGCAGACGAGGGTGGCGACCCCGTCGGTGCCCGCGCCAGGCTCGTGGCCCCAAAGGAGACCAACGTGCTGAAACGATAGAAGGAAAGAAAAAAGGGAATGAGGCAAATGAGCCAAAAGCAAACAGGAATGAACGAATGAAGCGAAAGATAGTAAAGGAGCCCGGAGAAGGACTTACCCCTGTACCACCGGGGCGACCCTTTCTTCCGGCAAAGGCAGCTCGGGGGAAGGGTGCCGGTCCGGCTCCTCTTGGGGGCCGGCTCCTCCACGGCAGACCGGCTGACGCTGGAACGGCTAGAGCCACTCCTGCCAGCGCCAGACTGACTGGAGTCACCGTCCGTCGCGAGGCGCAGTGGCGGCTCGGGGGCCGGTGCGGCCTCTTCCTCATCGTGGACCTCCGCGTGGGGATCGGCGGCCGGCTCGTCATTCTGGCTAGGGAAGACGTCCCCGTCCCTATCTGACTCCTCGCCAGACCGGCGAGCGCGCATCTCGGGCAAGTCAGGCGTGAATGTCTGAAGAGGGGCCTCGCCCTCCTCACGAAGGATGAAGGGGAAGATCTACCGAGTACGAAAGATTAGTTGGATAAAAAAGGGCAAGGAATACAAAGAGAATTCTGGCTATGAAGAACTACCCGGGGCGTGCGGTTGTCACGACTATAAGGGGCCAGCCCGAAGGTCTAGCCTTCCGGCAGCCGCTCCTTGGTGATGGTCCACACCCACTCGTTCAGATTATGGTAACGGGGGTCATGGCGAGGCAGCCGGGTCGGGTCCAGCCGGCCGGAGTAGAAGCACATCTTGTGCACTCGCTGCTGCAGTGGCATAATCAGCCTGGACATCCAGCTAAGGGTGATGTCCAGGCCGGTTAGCCGGTAGGTGACGAGGGAGCGCATGCGTTGCAGCATGGCATCCGACTCCGCCTTCTCGCCGTAGACCTTCAAGTCCCAATGCTGCCGGCTGGACTCCATGTCCTGGAACGCCGGAAGGTTGATCCGGTCCATGTCGGTGAGGTTGTGGACGTAGAAGTACGACTGCTACCACAGCCGTACCGGGTCGTGCAGCCAGAACTTGGGGTAGCCGGTCTATGTGCGGGAGTAGATGGAGGCGCCGCCGCAGGCGACCAGCGGCCCCTTCGCGAACTGGACCTACGGCCGGACTCGGAAGAGCCGGCAGAAGAGCCCGAGATCCGGCTGGATCCCGAGGTAGCTTTCGCAGAAGGCTGTTAAGTGCGCCAGCGTGCCGATGGCGTTGGCGCCGAGATGGTGGAGGCGGAGGTCGAAGAAGGCGAGGAAGGTGAGGAAGAATGGGTGCACCGGCAGCACGAACCCGTGGGCCAGGTGCGAGAGGAAGATCACCCGCTCCCCTTCCGTCGGATGCGGCGACACCTCCCCCGCCGGCGCGAGCCGCACCTCCACTTCCTCCTCCGACGGTAGGACGCGGGTGGCGTGGTACTTTTGGATGTGCTCCTCCGTAACAGAGGGGCCACACCATGCCCCACGCTCGGCAACCATTTCCAGTTCGCTGGGGGGCACGGCAGCAGAAGAAAGACGGTGGCCCGTACCGCCGACGACGTCAAACGGGCGGCGCGGTGGGCTACAACAGCAACATCGGCGAAGCGCGGAAGGCAGGAACGCAAAAGAGAGGAAGGCAACTGGGAGCAGGGGAAGCGAAGGGAGGAAGTGCCCTCCCCGGGCGCCCCTTTAAAGGCCTGGAAGGGTAACCGTCCGCGGCGCCACGCGGTATCCATCGAGGCGCCCCCACCCCAACCGCCGCCCCAGATCCCGTGTGCAGACGCGGGGTGCGTAGAAGATCCTGGAGCGAGAACCAAAGAGCCAGGCAGCAGCTTCCCGAGGCGACGTGCAACGGGACGTGTCGCTGCCCGCCACAGAGCAATGATGGCACGTGCGCGCATGGCCGGCGTCAGCACTGACGTCACGGGTAGCGCAACCGCCAGGCCTAGCCAGCCAGAAGTTCAAAACAAAGAGGGAGCGCGTGCACATTTCACCTAAGGGCGAAATCTACATGCGCTCGGGGGCTAGTGTCGGCGGGATGACCTCTAGATACCCCAACCAGACAAGAAATACGGTAGTCGGATCGCGTCGGCTGGCCAAGCGCAGCCGGACAAGGCAAGTCAAGCCGGGTAGACGGAGCGGCGAGAAGCAGCCGGCTACAACAGCGTAGCCAGAACCAATCAAGGGGACAGGGCGACATGCGGCACAGTGCGCGGTACACCCTATATGACGACAAGACTGGCAACTACTCGGCCATACCGAAGAATGGTATAAGCTGCTGAAGAATGGTCAAGCTATTGAATGGGAGGAAGTAGTACCTCTCTTTTATTCAATTATCCGCCTGGTGAGATTCATAAATATCAGAATAAAATATACAACTTTTGGCCTCTTAATGTAGAGAGTATAACTAAAGCCTGGGGGAGATTGAAGTTGCTAATGCTCAAATGTCATATTCATGAGCTCCCTTACAATATTATTATCAATAACTTTTGAATGGGAGGCTTTCTCTTCATGATAAGGATTTATTGGATGCTTCTTGTGCTGGATCATTTACACGCATGGCTTTCTCTTCATGATAAGGATTTATTGGATGCTTCTTGTGCTGGATCATTTACACGCATGGAAGAAGAAGCTAAATGGGATCTTCTAGACCGTATTCAAGACAATGGTGAAGCATGGGAGAATGATAAAGGAAGGAAGTCAGGTATAAATTATGATTATGAATGCATTGAATCTTTTATGGGAACTTATGACTTTCAAAATATTAAAAATGCTTATTGTTTAGACTCTCAAGCTATTACAACTTATTTTAAGGCTTTTGCTTCCTATATTGAAGTTCCTAAAAAGAAGTGGAATAAGTATCATGCACCTTATAAAGACATTGTTAGTAGTGTTCCTACAAGAAATACTGAAGTTTAACTACTAATCATGTTTTACCTGAACCTTACATTGAGAAAGTGCCTTTCCTAGTTAAGATAAAGGAACATTCTATGATAGCTAGTATGGTTAATGAAAGTACAAATAAAGCTGTTGAACCTGATGAACAAGTAGCTGTTGAACCTATGATAGCAAATATGAAAGACTTTGTCACTAAATATGTAGAAGAGGGACACACTATCCTTTGTAAGGATATCCCTAATATTGTTTCACAAAGTAGTGTTATGAGAGCTAGTGTTCCTGTGTTTACTGTTAGGATAAGTGATCATTGCTACAATGGTTCTTGTGATAGTTATATCGTTAAATTTATGCATGATACTGCAAGTTATTATGAGAGAGGGAAGATGGTTCTAATGCATCTCAATAATATTAAGTTTCCTCGTTTTATGCTTAAAGTCTTTATGTTGCACTTGTTTTGCCTTCCTATGCTAGTAGTCCCTGGTTTCAAAAACTTGTTTGCTTACAAAATTCCCTTGCATAGGAAGTGGGTTAGACTTAAACATGTGTATTTTTGCTTCTTGATGCTATCCTTTACTTCAATTCATAATCTTATGTGAGCATCATTGAAATTATCATGCCCATCTTAATGGCTATAAAGAAAGAGCTTTTTGGGAGACAACCCAATATATTTTTGCTTTCAGTTTGTTTTTGTTTCTTTGATTCTTGGAAGTTATTGTTTTGGGAATAACCTCTCCTTATCCTTTTTGTTTGGTTTTTGTCTCAAGAACAACCTCTAATGAGAGAGAAGTAAGATTTGGGGAAGTTGCTGCTCCAAAACAGATTTTTGTGCTTCACCGTAAAAATTCGTGAGAGATCTCTGTACGTCGGATTGAGATGTAATTTTTTGTGCTTCTACCCCAGGTTGTTATTTAACTTACATTAGTTTTGCACGTTTTGATTTGAGCAAGAGAAGATTTTCGAAAAAATTGATCTTTACCTGCTGGTCTATTTTGACAGATTTTTGCCACTCTTGCATTTGCCTCTTTAATCGATTTCCTTTTTGAATTCTTTTTGGGTTTTCGGAAGGAGTTGATACGGTGGCTTATGTTTTGATGGATTTCAGTTGAAATTGAACTTAAAAGGTTTATTACCTCGCTTACACTAATCTTGCTAATGAGAATTGTGTGAAGTTTTGTGTGAAAGAAATTTCCAGGTTAGTGGAGAAAATGGTGTAATAAGAAAGTGAAAGGTTTCATGACTCAAGCAATATGTGTATGAAGATGAAGATATTGATGTTATTAAAGCGGTGACTCCGGAATAATCTACTAAAGACCAAATTCAGAGACCTGCAGAGTCCGTTTTCGAATAGGTAACAGTTCTGGTAAGAAAAGTTCCGCGAAAAATCTGTCCAGTTATATTTTTGCAGTTTTTATCCAGCAAGGAAAGCAACAAAGCGAAAGAGGGACGGAAACGGAGCCAGGGTGGCTCACACCACCCCTAGCGCGCCCCCTGGCCGCGCCAGCAGGTGGTGTGGCCACCTTGGACTCCGTCTCCAACCCGTTTTCTCCCAGTACCTTCCTTTTGTTGTAAAACTTCGTAATATATAATCCCCCAATCCCCCGAGGTTCATATATCGTGTTCTTGTCGTGTTTTTGTTTCAATCTGTTTTGTTCAGATGTTGTTCAGGGGTTCATATTCAAAGGATTACGAGCTGCGACACCGTCACAAGCTCCATCGCAATCTTGAGCAGGAGACTCTCGTGGGATGGGTGAAACAAGAAAGGATCACAACTAGGTACGAAGACATGGATCGGGACGTCGGGGAGGAAGTAAAGGACATGACAACAGGCATGAAGGGGCTGATACCTCCAACTCTAGATCTCAGTTCCTGCCCTGCAGTAGTGGAAGCTCTACGAGTAACTGATGAGTTCTGTGACAAGTACCGAGTCTTGAGGAGGAAGGTGGATATGCTTCAAGAGGAGAATAACAGGCTTCGCAAGATACTAGAAGATTTCCTCATGCCAATCGAGAGAACACTATCACCACCAAAGGAGTAATTCGTCATTAGGTTTTGGCATCCCCTTTGGTTTGTTCCAAGCTTGGGGGAGTGCCGCGGTATCACATCACTATCTTCTATCTTTTTACCTTTTTAGTAGAGCCATATCATGAATAGAGAAGTTATCATGTAGGATGGTTTGCATTATGGAAGTGCCCCCCCTCTTGTTAGATATCTATGTATCCCTTGGTGTGAGTTGCCGTTATGGAATATTAATGAGGAGTTCTATCATTTACTCTTGTGCATATCTTATATTTTCAATTTATGATTATATGATTGATCTTGTCATTAGTATTGGTATCACTTTGGGATCATTGAATTAATTTAGTTGGTTTTGGCAAACCTGGACCGGTCAGTAGCAACACTATTATGAGAATTGAATGAAAAAGATAAAAATACTCTTAAATAATATAATTTGATCATCTTTCTTTCTTGATTTGCTCATGAGCTTAGTATTCTCTAGTTAAAATCTTTTGTGCTTCCAAGGAAGATTGCATGTTTGTTTTTATCACTTGTATTTTTGTTTGTTTCCTTCAACTCTTATGCTTGCTACCCAGCCTTGCTAGCCAAAAACCTGTACTAAGAGGGAATGCTTCTCGTGCATCCAATCCTTAAACCAAAACCGATGCCATTTGTGTCCACCATACCTACCTACTAGCACTATTGCTATTCCAAGTAAATTCATGTTTTTATCTACCTTCCAAATTAAACTTGTTATGTGAAAATTAGTGATTAAAGCTCTCACGAACTTGATGACACGCTTTAATTTCTTGCACTTAATAAACTTGAACCATTGTGCCCATCTATGTTCCGTATATGCTTGTGCTTTGTAAGTTGTGAATTAGCAGAACCATGCTGTCATGGGGAACGCTTTCAACATTGCACTTGTACATTGTACCTAGTTGATATCATGCTCTTTTGTTTATGGATGTCATTAGTGTGAAATGAAAGGGAAGCTTGTAAGTTCATGAAGGTATGTATGTGTGTTAGAGAAACGCCCGGGCTGCCGGTCTAATACATGCCTAATCATGGTGGAAACCTGCAGGGTAACCATAATGAGCAATCTATAAAGCATTCTTCTTATAAAAAAAGAGAGAGATAGAGATTGAGAAAGAGAAAAAGAAAAAAAAGAGATGAGAAAAGAGGAAAGAGAGAAAAAAGCACCATTTTCCCATGGTAAATAAGAAGATTGCTGAGATGCTCGTTGTCTGCTTGCCTTGTCATTTTGATATGGGGATTCTTCCATATCATCGGGCAAGGGATACCCTGTTGGCGGTTCTCTATGATACACATATACTTATGATGACAAGAACTTACCGGTAACTAAACTTGAGTAGCATGAGGAGCAACCCTCGTATTCAAGGGACATGAGATTTTCAACTTACAACTTGTCAAGCATATCCTCATATTTGATCACTTTAACCTTAATCACCTAAAGATGCCTATGATAGGGGCAATGAGTGCTGAAAGCTAGTAAGTGCCATAATTTTTGGAAGATCTTTATGAAACTTGAAATCCCTGCTTCCCTTTGCGAAGGGCCTATCTTTTACTTTTTAGTTGAGTCAGTAAACCTATTCCCTTCTATCTCAACAAGTATTTTGAGTTGTTGTGTTTCATTCATTCATATGATGATTTATTCAATCATGTTTCTTATGTTCCTTGTTTTGCACATTTGTTCTTATCTTAGTGAATACTACTTTGAAAGCTATCATTGAAAACCAGTTATTTGTGAACTCCTGCAAATTGTCAACTATTCTTGATCAAGAGCAAGGTTTGCCATTACCAATTATGATTTACTTTATGTATCTCTATTGTGTTTCCTTTACTTATTGCAAGTTCAGTTATATAATAGTGAGTTGTCTTCTATTATGATTTGTGTATTGATGAATGTGATGCTTCTTGTCCATATTCTTTAATCGACTCTTCACTCCATAAACCTGAGGTCATGTTTATTGAGCTCAGTTTTTGCTTGGGGACAAGCGAAGTCTAAGCTTGGGGGAGTTGATACATCCATTTTGCATCACTATTCTATATCATACTTTATTGTTATTCATTGATATATTTCATATTAAGAGATGATTCTTATGTTATTTCATCTGTTTTTGCATGGTTGATGACTTTTGGAGCATGGACCGTTGCAGTCAGGATTCTGATGGAAAAGGTGCTGTTTGGAGGCAAAATTCGCGAAGATCGGAAAATCCAGGAAAATACATGGAAAATTCTATTTTTCTAGAAGACGAAGATTGCCAGAAGGGGGGAGTGGAGATGTGCCACAGGGGGCCCACACCACCCCCTGGCGTGGGCAGCCCTAGGCCGCGCCAGCAGGTGGTGTGGCCGCCCTGGCCCACTCCAGGCTCTCCCCTCTGGTGTATATTATCCCCATAGAACCCTAATACCTGGGGAGCAACCACAGAAAGATTCCGCCGCCTCTACGGGGTGGAAAACTACAGAGAGAGAAAGATCTCTCCGGCAGACATAATTCTGCTAGGGGAATTCCTTCCCGGAGAGGGGAGATCGTCGCCATCAACACCACCATCAAGCTGGACTTCATCGGGATCATCATCATCATCATCACAACCATCATCTCCACCAGCACCATCGTCACCACTCCATACCGCTGTAACAATTGGGTTGAATCTTGCATAGTTCTTAGGGGAAACTTTCTCGGTGTTGATTACTCCTTGTAGTTGATGCTACTGAGTGAACCATTGAATTA
Source organism: Avena eriantha (assembly GCA_910589775.1). Classification (NCBI taxonomy): domain Eukaryota; kingdom Viridiplantae; phylum Streptophyta; class Magnoliopsida; order Poales; family Poaceae; genus Avena; species Avena eriantha. The sequence goes on from OU342745.1 coordinate 526,247,638, forward strand.
TTGTTTTTGTTCAGATTGTTACATATCATTATTTCACTCTGATCTTGATCCATATGATGTCTTGTGAGTAGTTTGTTTAGTTCTTGAGGACATGGGAGAAGTCATGTTGTTAGTAGTGGAATTGTGTTGAGAAAGATTCAATGGTTTGATATTTATGTTGTGGTGTATTTCTTCTAGTGGTGTCATGTGAACGTCGACTACATGACACTTCGCCTATATGGGCCTAGGGGAATGCATTGTGTATTTGGCTACTAATCATAGGGGTTGCCGGAGTGACAGAAACTTGAACCCCCGCTAGGAAACCTTTGCACAAGGGACGTTAGGGTCTTAGAGTTTAAAGCTGTGGTTAGGTTTCTACCTTAATTACTTTCTTGTACTTGCGGATGCTTGCAAGGGGTATAATCACAAGTATGTATTAGTCCTAGGAAGGTCGGTACATTAGCACAGGTTCACCCACACAACACTTAGCAAACTAAAGAAGATTAATCAACTATATGAAGCGAAAGCACTTGACGATATTCCCATGTGTCCTCGATAACGTTTGGTCATCTTAAGTAATACAACCGGCTTGTCCTTTGCTAAAGAAAGGATTGGGCCACTTGCTGCATTTATTCTTATTGTCTTTTATTTACTCGTACTTTATTTATCTACATTATCAAAAACCCCTAAAAATCCGTTTGCTAAGTATTTACAGAGAATTCCTGCTCCAAGCCACTCGTCAACACCTTCTGCTCCTTGTTGGGTTCGACACTCTTACTTATCAAAAATACTGCGATACACCCCCTATACTTGTGGGTCATCAACCTGCAGTGTGACAGAGGTAGTTGCATCACCACACCCAACTTGAGTGTGTGTGGGTCATCAAGGTGTGGTTTTTGAGACTACATAACACAAATGCATTGATCTCTAGGGACTCCATTTGTGTCAAACAACCATGCATGGTGGTTAGAAAGCCTAGAGAGCCCCTAGAATATGCAACTGCCACATGGGGATGGGTGAACCAGTGTGGCAGAAGCAGTTGCATCACCACACCCAAGTGGAGTGTGTGTGGGTCATCAAGGTGTGGTTTTTGAGACTACATAACACAAATGCATTGATCTCTAGGGACTCCATTTGTGTCAAACAACCATGTTGGACAGAAAGCCCAGAGAGCCCCTAGAATATGCAACTGCCACATGGAGATGGTGAACCTATAGTGTGACAGAAGCAGTTGCATCACCACACCCAACTTGAGTGTGTGTGGGTCATAAATGTGTGGCTTTTGAGACTACATAACACAAATGCATTGATCTGTAGGGACTCCATTTGTGTCAAACAACCATGGTGGTCAGAAATCCAAGAGAGCCCCTAGAATATGCAACTGCCACATGGAGATGGTGAACCTGCAGTGTGACAGAAGCAGTTGCATCACCACACCCAACTTGAGTGTGTGTGGGTCATCAAGGTGTGGTTTTTGAGACTCCATACCACAAATGCATTGATCTCTAGGGACTCCATTTGTGTCAAACAACCATGGTGGTTAGAAAGCCTAGAGAGCCCCTAGAATATGCAACTGCCACATGGAGATGGTGAACCTGCAGTGTGACAGAAGCAGTTGCATCACCACACCCAACTTGAGTGTGTGTGGGTCATCAAGGTGATGTTTTTGAGACTATATAACACAAATGCATTGATCTCTAGGGACTCCATTTGTGTCAAACAACCATGGTGGTCAGAAATCCCAGAGAGCCCCTAGAATATGCAACTGCCACATGGAGATGGGTGAACCAGTGTGATAGAAGCAGTTGCATCACCACAGCCAACTGGAGTGTGTGTGGGTCATAAAGGTGTGGCTTTTGAGACTACATAACACAAATGCATTGATCTCTAGGTACTCCATTTGTGTCATACAACCATGTTGGACAGAAAACCCAGAGAGCCCGTAGAATATGCAACTGCCACATGGAGATGGTGAACCTGCAGTGTGACAGAAGAAGTTGCATCACCACACTCAACTTGAGTGTGTGTGGGTCATCAAGGTGTGGCTTTTGATACTATATAACACAAATGCATTGGTCTCTAGGGACTCCATTTGTGTCAAACAACCATGGTGGTCAGAAAGCCCAAAGAGCCCCTAGAATATAGGCAACTGCCACATGGAGATGGTGAAGCAGTGTGACAGAAGGAGTTGCATCACCACACCCAACTGGAGTGTGTGTGGATCATCAAGGTGTGGCTTTTGAGATTATATAACACATGCATTGATCTATAATAAAACTGAAAAATCCAGTGTGGGAAATAGTAAAATCCCTCGTGTGGGACCCACTCGTCATGCTGCTACTCACTTAACCCTCCCTAATCCCCACCACTTCGCACACATTCGCTCTGCCCGGCGACCACCAAATCCCCTCCCTCCTTGGCGACCACCAAATCCCCCTCCCTGGTGACGGCGGCTGCAACGTTGGCTATGGGCTCACGGGTAAGGCTCCTCAAACTATGTCCATGCATCTCTACTACCGCGCGTCTATGTTCGATCTAGGTCACCGTGTATGTGCTCTAGGTCACCGGCGACGGGGCTAGGACCCAGGTAAACACTCGATCTTGGTCTAGGCCCTAGGTAAGCACTTGATCTAGGTCTAGGCCCTAGGTAAACACACAATCTAGGTCTAAGCCCCAGGTAGGATGAACTATGAGGATTGTAGGTTATGCGGTATTAAGGCTAGGGAGATACATGCGCAGGTTCTAAAATTGTTCCTACTAGCACTAACTGTACACATCGCATCCCCATTCTATCGTAGTAATAGTCGTCCTCAGACTTCTTAATGATCTTCAGATGGACCACACGGTGCTGAAGCCCGAAAATTTGGAAGTTATTACGCAAAACATCATGGCAACGGTGCCGAGAAATTGCAAGCGCCAGGACAATGTTCCATCTTATGATGAGGTGACGCAAACTGTAGCCAAGAATGTTGAGAAACCGAGGGACCTTACTAGAGGTTAGATTCATTGACATTGGCTTAAAGTTACAGTCATTCTTATGCCTCTATAGATTACTTTCTAATATATTCTTTCTAGGTCCATCAGTGAAGGGCGGGGAGGACTTCGACGATTACTGCGTGTTTGGAAACAACATGGAATTGACTTCAAACCAAGCTGCGTATCTCAGAGCAATTTCAGGACACAAGCCACCTATACCACACTATGTGTGCAAGATGAAAAAGTCAAGTGTCATCCCTGGGAAGGCCAAGATGGTAAACTTCTGAGATTTGACTCTTTAAGGGCGTGTTTGTTTCAAAGGAATAAATCCTACAAAATTCCTATGCATAACTTTCCTACACTACAATCCTATAGGATTTCAAACAAGAGGCGATACCTATTGGAAAGATTCATACGTTTTTATGACAATTATGACATATACCTAAACCCTAAAAATACCTACATTTTTCCTATGGTGCATTTTTCAAAAAACTTCTCTTACCGATTCCTGCATTTTTCATTCCTATAGGATGCTTAGTGCTAGGTCATTCTATTCCTGCACTTTTCCTATCCCAGTGTTTTACAAATCCTTTGAACAAAACAAGCCCTAAATCTACTTATGTGAAGGGTTTACAGCATAGAAAACAAATTTTTTCCTACGATGGGAACTATTATACGCCAAGATCTATCTATTACATACAAGCAACGGGTGGATATACATCCATAGAGAACATACCCTCGAAGACAACAAAGCTTTGTTAACAAGATGGAACTCGTGGATGGTGTAGTCGTACACTTGCCGATCTCAAGATCGTGATGAAGTCCAGCAGGTCCAGCACGTCTAGCTCTAACACGTCCATCAGATCCAGCTCCAGCAAGTCCAGCACCACCAAGGCCAGCACCACAAAGCAGCGGTGCATCCGTGATCGCACACACGTCCAGTACACCGACAACCTCCGTCCCTCGCTCTAGCAAAGCAACAACTCCTTTCCAGATAAAGCCACTGGGAACATGTATCTCGCTAATCCGAGACCATGGGGAAAAATACTAGAGGGGGAGAGAGATCCTTCACGAGGAGGTGTGAGTGAGAAGTGAGGAGAGGGGGGCCTTTTATAGGAGGAGGGGAGGGTACCCCTCCCATGGCCGGCACCCCATGGAGGTGACCCTTCACCTGCCCCATTCATGTGGTGGTAAGCCCCTCCACATAAATTTGCCTCTTCACATTCTCCATTAAAGTCTCCACTTTAAATGCATTAAATTTCTCCAAATTTAATGCTCTCTCATTTAATAAAACTCTTTTATTAATTTTATTCAGAATTTTGTTAATTACTTTAATTAACAAACATTCACATAAAACCCCCTGCAACATTTCAATATTACATGCATAACCAATTTTAGCAATTTCACCCGAAACAGTTTCGGTGTCTATTGAAATAATTCTAGCGCTTTCTTAAATCTTTATCTGAAACATATTTGCTCTAAATGGTGTCAGTATCCCTTAAGTGTGTCACCCTACAGTTCGCGAATAATGCAGACATGATCGAGACGCCTCTTAGATCAATAATCAGAAGCGGGACCTGGAGATCTATATTGACTCCTACACATTCAACGATGACTTATGTGATCGTGAGAACCTTTAGTGCTAGTAATTAAATCCCTTTGTCTCGCGATATATTACATGTCCGAGACTCGATCATCGGTATCTCCATACCTAGTTTGATCTCGTTACCGACATGTACTCTTTTCTCGTTCCTGTGATATAACATTCTAGTGATCTCATCATTTGCTTGCAAGCTAACCAATGTGATATCACCGAGAGGGCCTAGAGTATATCTATCCATCATCGGGATGGACAAATCCCACTCTTGATCCATGAGCCTCTACATAACACTTTCATAGCACTGAACCCACCTTTATAATCACCCTTTCACGGTGTGACGTTTGATGTTATCAAGATACTCTTCTAGTATTAGTGATTGACATGATCTCATGGTCTAAGGACTAGGATTACTTCGTATGATGTTATAGCAATATAAACACAATGACTTTGATCATAATGCTATACTTCGGATGAATGTTCATCACATCATTCCACTAATGTTGTGACCTTGTTATTAACAACATCCAATGTGTCCATGATCAGGAAACCTTGATCATCTTGTTAATCAACGAGCTAGTTTATAAGAGAGGCATAACTAGGAACTTTCCTTTTGTTTATTAAACACACATGTACTAACGTTTCCAAATTAATACAATTATAGCATGCAAAATAAACATTTATCATAAACAAGGAATAAGATAATAACCACTTTATTATTGCCTCTCAGGCATATTCCCTTTAGTCTCCCACTTGCACTAGAGTCAATAATCTAGTTTGAAAAAACTTTGCATATTGAACACCTATGGCCTTTTGTTGTTGCATATACGCGATTGCTAGTGGTTAACATAATCTCCGGATCTGATAGTTTCAGATCCGTGTGTATTTGCATGTCTTTGCGTCTCTACGCATCACTCATTCTCAAATGAAATGGCATTGTATAAATTTGATCCTTTGGTGAGACCTTTAGTTCGTTCGGATTAAAATATGTTGATATTATTGTCATACAATATATCTTCATAGTATTAGCCCACTTTGAACCACACCTACTTTGATAACAAACTACTTAACACAAAGGCCCTCCTTTGCTGCTACTATAGCTGTCATATACTTAGCCTTTTGTTGTAGTATCCGTCACAATGTCTTAACTTTGGAACTCATCTGAATCCATCATGGAACGTCCTTTCCATTACATTGTGCCACCCATAGTCTAAATTGAGATAAATTTTAATTTGTATCTTGTGACAAAACTAGTATCAATGTAACACTTTACAACGAAGTCCCTTTAACTATTTGTCACTTATACATCATATATTCTTAGTTCTTCCAAAGCTCATAAGAATATCTTTTCTATCGTCCAATGATCATCTTATGAATCATTCTGGTATGTGCTCATAAAATTTAGAGCATAGGACATATCTGGATATATACATATCACGGTATAATCAATCAAAATCTTCATGTGATTTTACTCACCAAGTGTTGAAATACTTGAATCTTGATACAATCGTTTCCATGCAGCAAGAACCTTTCTTGTTGTTTCCATTTTGAACCCTTTCAATATCTCATATATGTACGTCTGGCACAGCCATATTAGCGCCTCAATCTATCCATATAGACATTCATGCCAAATATTCTGGTTTTGCCCAAGTCTTTCATCGAAATCCTATTTGAATGAAATTCTTAACTTGTGTTAATAAAAGATACATCATTTCCAATCAACAATATATACTCTGCATAATGTATTGGAAATTTATCTCAGCGCTCTCACTTAATTTCTTGGAAATGCAAGCATCTTCATCGTCTCCGATGAATTTAAACTCCTTTAACATTTTCATCATGGTGAAGATTCCAACTCCACTATGCTCACTTCAACTATTGAAGTTTGCATGCCTTTTAGCACCCTTTGAATTAACGAAACCCTTCGGACCGTTGTTGGGGATATACTTTGCGGGTATCCTCAACGTTTCTCACTGACCAGGGTGGCCCACTTCAGGTTAGAGATTTGCTTCATAGGCGGCCCAGTTAGAGAGAGAAGACGGAGTCCAATCCGACTACGGGAAGGCCCAGAAGACTTACCAACTTAGGCCCATAATGTTACTTGTAGTTCAAGATGTACTCTGTAACCAACTCTTAGTCGTAGCCGGATTGATCTCTCCTGTAAACCCTAGGCCGGATATCTATATAAGCCGTCCTAGGGAGAGCCTTTAGGGCAACCCAATACTTTCGCACAGGCGAAACCCTTGTAACCCATATTCCGGCTCTGCTGTATTACTGGATTGCTAGCAGGAGTAGGATTCGTCCAAAGCTGGCGGATTCGAACCTGGGTAAACTTGTGTGCTCACCGTCCCAGAATACCGTACGTCTCACACCCCTCTCTTCCGCACGCCTCGAGGACCCCCTCATGGCGTACTTGTCCTCAAACCGACTATAGTTGGCGCCCACCGTGGGGCAAGTGAGCTTTGGATCTGCGTTCCGAGCGGAATCTACAAGAATCGGAATCGGCGAGACCATCGCCGTCGATCGCATCCTCTACGCCAGCGACGTCCCTCTCATCGTTCTCGACGAGACCTGGATTCCGGCAAAGGAGGCCGTGACTGCCTATACAATCATGTCTTTTGGCGAGATCGATGTTTACATCAGTTTCGCTGAACCTGCCCAACCCACCCCAGCGGTGATGATAGAGGCAGAAGAATCTTCTGGGTCCCCTTTGTCCACGGAGGCGGCAGAGTTCCGGATCTCAGAAAACCCTAATCCCACCCAACCCGCACCACTTGCGGAGATAGTGGAGAAATCCGAGCCTGAAGAAGACCTCGCGGACAAAGTCGAATCTGGAGTGGACCTCCCTTGAGAAGCCAGATCCCAGGTCGACCCACCCGTGGAAGTCGAAATCCAGGAGGAGCACATCAATGAAACTGATTCCGACTCTGACGATGTCGGGACAGACAAGCCTTTCCTCAAGTACACACTAAGATGTATGATACTGCGAGGCGCTAGTCCAGATGCAATCCTCGAAACCATTAAAAATTTCGAGAGAGCTGATCGTGAAAGCCGCAGGTACCTCAGGAAGCATGCACCGCACTTCGTTGGATATGTTGGATCCGGATCCGGCTCTGCCGATGCTGGAGAAAACACCGACTCGGTGCTGGAGGCAATTGGAACAAACACCGACGTTCCCGCATCCTCGGATGAATCCATGACGTCGGCAGATTTCCGAAAGTTCTCCGCGGAATATGAAGAGGAGTACAACTCCAAAGCTGCAGAGGAAGGAGAAGCCATGGACGAAGGATCCGGGGAACACTCTCCCAAAGTGCAGGATGATATGGACGTTGGAGACAATCCCAAAGTCCAGATGTCCGAAAGTACCGATCAGAGCTTGACTCCAGGAAATGGACCCAAAGCCGTCTTTGCTACCGGCGCTGCCAAGAAGGCAAAGAAGAAGAACAAGAAGAACAAGACCCCGGCAAAAGACCCTCTGACAGAGGAGGTGATTGCCAAGGAATACGAGGAAGACTCGGATGGAGCACTTATCCTAGACGAAACGAAAAAAGAAGCATCGGTGGATGGACACGTGATCACTGAAGGTGCGCGTAAACTCATCGATGCCGCATTAACCACACCTATCCCTACAGCTGCAGAACTTACTACAGATGAGCTGGATGAAAGGGCCCAGGCCCTAGAAGCGCGTCGTCAACAACTCCTTGATGAAGCCAAAAACATCGAGGTGGAGAAGAAGCGCATGTCAAACAAAGAGTACATGTCCCGTCTACATCAGAAGACACGGAAGCGCCACATGGATGACAATCAATTCCCACGTGTCCGTGCCGTCATTTTCGGAGATGAGATGGGAAAGCCATGGAAGGACAACAATGGAGATTTGGTTTACCCAACACCGGTGCAAAATACCGTGGCAGCTCGCGAAATTCTATCGGCTAATCCAGGACCAGAGGAGATACGCCTGGGTATCAAGCTACTCAATAAGGGACTGGAGCAGCAAAAGGTCGCCCTGTCCGGAAGCCAAAAGCTGGTCTCGGATTCCGACCAATGTCGCATAGATCTGGCATGGGCTGACGTAAAATCCCACTACGTCCGGGCGTAGTATCGTCAGTCTGAACGCAGGGAAGACAATTATTCGAGAACCGGATCGTCAGGACAGCACCGTAGAACTACACATAACTGGAGCAATGTCGCTCCAGTAGCCGAGAAAGACGCGATCGCTGCTCTGAATCCGAAGAATCCTCCCTGAAAGGGAGAAGATAAAGAGAAACGTCGGGAGGAGGATCGTCAAAGAATGCCACCTCCTAGACATGATAACCGTCCGACCGAGCCTCACCACGGTGGGAACGACAGACGAAGGAACGACGGAAACCACACTGACACAAGCCGGCAGGGGGCTCGTCATAGTCAAGAACCTCCCCGGAACCGGAATAATGACGCTCCGGATGGAGGCCGGCGATCAGCCGGAAACTACCCAGCTGCACCACCCTCTCCACCACACAGTTATCACAACGGCCCCCACGGAGGTCAAGGAGGACGGCATGGCGGAGGAGGTGGTCGCAGAAGCCGAAGTCCGGCTCCAAGGCACCGCAGCCACAGCCAGCATTCGGGACAATCTCTATCCCCGAACGACGCAAGGCACAGGATCAACTCCAACATAGAGGCTTGGCGCTACGAAAACGATGACGTGTACGTGGGCCCAAAGTGCTTCGGACCACACATCAGAGCTACCAAATTCCCGGAAGGATTTGCCATCTCAAGACATATTCAAGCCTATGACAGATTGCTCGGCCAGACACCTGGTTACATGATTTCTTCCAAGATTGCTGCATCGCCAAAGGCGGAAACAGCCTGGTCGCAACCTGATATCTCCCACTTATGTTGCGGAAGACAGCACGATCATGGCTCAATGAACTTCCGGCAAACACCATCCACAACTGGTATGATTTACAAAGTGTGTTCTTTCGGAACTTCGAAGGCACATATCGGAGGCCCTGTACGGTTGGAGACCTACAGCGTTGCACCCAGAAAGCTAGAGAAACTTGCCGGGATTACCTCAGACGATGGATTGACACCAAGAACTCCTGCGAAGGAGTAAACGATCAAACTGCGATTGAAGCTTTCATTACAGGTCTCCCAATTGGTCTATTGCGCCATCGCTTGAAGTGCGACAAGGTTACTGATTTGGGAGAGATGATAGAAATAGCGAGCAAATATGCAGATGCCGACGATGATGCAGAGGGATTACTCAATGTCCTGGCTGTGCCTCAGTCGGCAAAACAACCAAAGCAACAAGCTCAGAAGCGCAAAAACACCTCGGAAGAAAAACCCAACGCGGAGACATTAGTGGTCACTACTGTTTCCGGGTCTGGAGGACGAGGAGGACGTGGCGGAGGCTGCGGGCGTGGCCGTAGGACATCAAGGGTCGAAGGTAGAGGAGAGCAACAACCAGGCAAAACCTACACTTGGGACGACATCGCCAATAACCCATGTGTGCATCACTTGGACGCCAATGGGGGCTCATCCCACACCAACGCCGAGTGTCGTTTTAACGACGACATCAAGAGAGATGATACCGCGGGCTACAAAGCTAAGCGGAAGAAGGGAAAGAAAAATCCCGAGAAAGACAATGGGACCAAGGAAGATTCCGACATGGAGGAAGCCGATGCTTCAAATCCCAAGCCAAAGGGGAAGAAAACTTTTCCCACCAAGAAGGACACTTACGTCACCTTCCTCGGATCTCAACCAGCAAAGGTCACGAAAGCAGTTCTGCACGAGCTCAACGCAACAGTTCCGGCTGTCCCTTAGTATCTAGACTGGTCTGAAGTGGCAATAACGTTTGACCGCGCTGATCATCCGCCTAAGTTACATAGGCGAGGAAAATACGCCTTAATCGTCAATCCACTTATTGACGGTTATGGTTTCTCCAAGACCCTCATTGACGGTGGTAGCAGCATCAATATTCTCTATGTCGAAACGCTACGCCGGATGAAGATCTCGGAAACACAGCTTAACCATAGCTCTGTGATTTTTCACAGAGTTGTCCCAGGAAGACAAGCAAATTCCCTGGGAGAGATCACTTTGGATGTTACTTTTGGAACACCAAAGAATTATCGGACGGAGGCACTTTCCTTCGAAGTGGTCCCGTTCAAGAGCGCATACCACGCTATATTCGGACATCCGGCTTACTGGGCTTTTATGGCTCGTCCGTGTTACATTTACAATATGATGAAAATTCCAGGTCCCAACGGTGTGATCACCATCAGGGGAGACCCGAAGAAGGCGCGAGAATGTGAGGATGGAAATGCCGCCTTTGCCGAAGCCGTGCTGCACGCCCAGGAGTACCAGGAGATCAAGAAGAGCATAGATCCGTCCGAGATGCCCGCGACGAAGAAGGAGGTGACAAAGCCAAATCCAGAGTTCAAGGCATCAGAAGAGATGAAGACGACGCCATTGAAGGATGATGACCCCTCCAAGGTGACCCAGATAGGCGTAGGCCTAAGTAGCGCATAGGAAAACGTGTCGTCAAGTTCCTCTGAGCAAATCAAGATATCTTCGCATGGAAGCCATCTAACATGTCCGGAGTACCTAGGGAACTTGCCGAGCACTCTCTAAATGTAAACCCGAACGCTAAACCCGTCAAACAGTCCTTACGACGGTTTGGTGATGAAAAGCGTAAGGCAATAGCTAAGGAACTAGCGCGGCTCGAGTTAGCCGGATTCATAGAAGAGGTCATCCATACTGATTGGTCGGCCAACCCTGTAATGGTCCCTAAAAAGGACACCACTGATTTAAGGATGTGTGTTGATTATACTGCCTTGAACAAGGCTTGTCCAAAAGATCCGTTCGCTTTGCCTAGAATTGATCAAGTTATCGATTCTATGGCAGGCTCGGAACTCCTCTGTTTTCTCAACACATATTCCGGTTATCACGAAATCTGGATGAAGGAATCTGACCAAGTCAAGACTTCATTCATAACCCCCTTCGGAACCTTCTGTTTTGTTATAATGCCCTTTGGGCTGAAGAACGCAGGAGCTACGTACCAGCTCACGATGCAGCGTTGCCTCCATGATCAGCTCGGACGCAATGTACATGCATACGAGGGATATCGTGGTCATGTCCAAAAAGAAGGAAACATTGATTTCTGACTTGGAGGAGACGTTCGCCAATTTACAAAAATACAACAACATGCTTAACCCGAAGAAATGTTTCTTTGGAATACCAGCCGGAAAATTGTTAGGTTTTATCGTGTCTCAGCGAGGCATAGAGGTGAACCGTGACAAGATTAAGGCTATTCTCAATATTTCCAGGCCAACTCGCCTGAAGGACGTAAAAAGATTAACTGGTTGCATTGCTGTGGTCAGTCGATTTGTAAGCCGGCTTGGTGAAAGAGCCGCACCATTATACAAACTCCTGAAAAAGACTAAGGATTTTGTCTGGACGGACGAAGCCGAAGCTGCACTACAAGACCTGAAGAAAGTACTCTCATCTGCTCCTATCCTAGCAGCGCCGGAACCTCAGGAACCGATGTTGATTTACATTGCTACGACAAATAGGGTTGTCAGTATAGTTATGGTGGTGGAGAGACGAGAAGAAAATCAGGAACACCTGGTGCAGCGTCCGACATACTTTGTCAGCGAGGTCCTGACAGAATCAAAACAGCGATATCCGCACTATCAAAAGTTGGCTTACGGTGTTTTTCTAGCATCTCGTAAGTTACGACACTATTTTCAGGATCATCCAATTACCGTGGTGAGCAAAGCTCCCATGAGAGATATAATCAACAATAGCGATGCCACAGGACACGTCGCTAAATGGGGCATAGAGCTTGCAGCTTTCGATATTGAGTACAAACCCCGGACAGGAATCAAATCCCAGATCCTTGCCGACTTTGTCGCTGATTGGACAGAGACCAAGGAGAACATGGTCCTCCCTGAGTCGGAATATTGGACCCTCTTTTTTGATGGGTCTAAGGCTCGAGGGGGCTCGGGGGCTGGCGTTGTGCTCAAATCACCCAAGGAGATAAACTTTTATACGTGTTGCAGATCCACTTCACAGCGACAAACAACATTGCCGAGTATTAAGCACTGCTGCATGGAATCCGGATTGCTAAGGATATTGGCATCCGACGTTTGATGTGTTATGGAGATTCGGATCTTGTTGCCTAGCAAGTCTCGGATATTTGTAATGCAAATAAGCACATGGCAGCATATAAAGCTGTCGTGGATGATCTATCTAAATCGTTCGAAGGGTTTGAAGTTCAACACATCCCTCGAGCAGAAAACGAGGAAGCAGACGCACTATCTCGAATAGGCTCTGCGTGGAAAGAGGTTCCGGATGGTGCATTTTTAGAGCACCTCAAAGTTCCCTCGATAAAGGGAGTAGATGAGGAATATCCGACCAAATCCGACTCACCTTTAATAGCAGTTCTGGCTGTAATTCCCAGCTGGACACAACGCTACCTTGATTACTTGGTAGATGGCAAATTACCCGAAGATGAGGTGCTGAGCCGGTAGATTATCCGACGAGCAAAAGCCTATACTATTGTTAAAGGTGAGCTCCATAAACGGAGTGTTTCTGGGGTTTTTCAGTGCTGTGTATCTCCGGAAGAAGGAGTGGAAATCTTAAGAGAAATCCACGAAGGCGAGTGTGGTCACCACGCTGCAGCCAAATCTTTAGTGGAAAAAGCTTTTCGACATGGTTTTTTCTGGCTTACAGCTCAGGCAGATGCCAAACGATTAGTCAAGACATGCAAAGGCTGCCAAAAGTACGCCAAGCAAGCTCATGTTCTGGCTGATCAGCTGCGAACAATACCTATAACATGGCCTTTTTGTTGGAGATATGCCCAAGAGGCAATAATAAAAGTGGTTATTATTATATTTTTATGTTTATGATGAATGTTTACATCCCATGCTATAATTGTATTATTAGGAAACACTAATACATGTGTGTTTTGTAAACATAAGAGAATCCCTAGTAAGCCTCTTGTTGAACTAGCTTGTTGATTGATTGATGATCATGGTTTCCTGATCATGGACATAAGGATGTGATTAATAACAAGATTATATCATTAGGAGAATGATGTGGTGGACACACACCCATAGTAAGCGTAGCATAAGATCAAGTCATTAAGTTCGTATTGCTATAAGCTTTTAAATGCATAGTAACCTAATCCTTCGACCATGAGGTTTTGTTAATCACCATCACCGGATGGGTACTTTGATGACATCAAACACCGCTTCGTAACTGGGTGGTCATAAAGGTGTCATTGGGTATTCTGAAAGTATGTATTGAAGCGCATGGACCAAGATTGGGATTTGTCCATCCATATGACGGATAGATATGCTCTGGGCCCTCTCGGTGGAATTTCATCTAGTTAGCTTGCAAGCATGTGACTGGGTCACAAGGGATGACATATCACGGAACGAGTAAAGAGTAGTTATCAGTAACGAGGTAGAACTAGGTATGGAGATACCGACGATCAAACCTCGGATAAGTATAGTATCGCGAGACAAAGGGAATTGGTTTAGTATGTAAATGGTTCAATCAATCACGAAGTCATCGTTGAGTATGTGGGAGCCATTATGGATCTCCAGGTCCCGCTGATGGTTATTGATAGGAGATGTGTCTCTATCATGCTACATATTCACGAACCGTAGGGTGACACACTTAAGGTTCGAAGTTGTTTTAAGTAGATATGGAATGTGCGTTGGAGACCAAATGTTGTTCGGAGTCTCGGAATGGATCCGGGACATCACGAGGAGATCTGGAATGGTCCGGAGAATAAGATTCATATATTGGGGATCATTTTCTAAGTTAGGAAATGTTCCGGAGTGTTTGTATGGAGATTCTAGAAGGTTTCGGAATGTTCTGGAAGGTTCTAGAGGATTTCTTGGAGTTTGCTTGAAAACCAAGAAAGGATCAAAGGAGTCCTGGTGGGGCAAGACACGGATTCGTGGGAGAGGAGGACTCCTCCCCCCTTCCCACCGCCGGCCATAGGAGGGGAGTCCTACAAGGACTCCCCCTCCCTAGGAGCGCCCTCCCCCCTTAAATAGAAGGGCAGGGGCGCCCCCTCCTAGCTCTCTCTCATAACTCCAATCTCTGCCGCCTCTCTCCTCCACCTTTCTTCTGCACAGGCATAGGCGAAGCCCTGCATAATTCTCTACTCCACCACCACCACACCGTCGTGCTGCTGGGATTCCGTGGAGAAGATCTACTACCTCCGCTACTCGCTGGAACGGGGAGAGGAAGGTTTGCTTCGACTCCGCACATGTGACCGACTGCGGAAGCGCTGCCGAAACGCGGCGCCGGAAGGATTGTCAACTTGACCGACTGCGGAAGCGCTGCCGGAACGCGACGCCGGAAGGATCGTCCACACGATCTTGAGATCGGCAAGTGATCGACTACATCAACCACGAGATCTAATCTCGTTAACGCTTTCGGATCTACGAGGGTTAGTTCCTATCTATCTCGTTGCTCATGTCTAATAGATTAGATCTTGGCTTTTATCTAGATTAGATCTGGGTTTTGTTCGTTGTTGCGGTAGAATTTTTTTGTTTTCCATGCTACGAACCCATCAGTGGTATCAGAGCCGTATCTATGCGTAGATCTGTTGCACGAGTAGAACACAATGTTTTTGTGGGCGTTGCTGCTTTTATTGTCGGTGTCTTAGCGTGTACTTTGCATCTTGCGGCATGGTGGGATGAAGCGGCTTGGGCTAACATTACATGTCATCGCACATGAGACTTGCTCCACGCTTGACGTGAAACTTGCTTTGCACAAGTGGCTTTGCGGGTGTCTGTCTCTCCCACCATAGTTAAGATTCAATTTACAATGAGCATCTTGACAACACTTGTATCAACGTTGTGGTCCTTGTTCATAGGTAAGATTGGTCTTATGCGAAAGCCCCAAACCACGTAAAACATGCAAAGAAAATTAGAGGCGTCTAACTTGTTTTTGCAGGGGTTTTGTGATGTGATATGGCCATCATGTGATTATGATTGTATTTGATGTATGCAATGATCCTTGTTGTAATATGGCAACCGGCAGGAGCCTAATGGTTGTCTTTAATTCTGTTAAGACCTGCGTGTCTATTCATCTTGTAATAGCTTTATTCCAAGTAGTTGTAATAGTTGCTGGTGATGATGGACAACCATGAAGCGGCGCCACTGACCTTGACGCAATGCTGGTGATGATGGAGATCATGTTCGTGCTTTGGAGATGGAGATCAAAGGCGCAAGAAGAAAAGGCCATATCATATCACACTTATTATGAATTGCCTGTGATGTTAATCCTTTATGCATCTTGTATTGCTTAGATCGCGACGGTAGCATTATAAGATGATCCCTCTCACTAAATATCAAGTAATAAAGTGTTCGTCCTTAGTTAGCACCGTTGCTAAGACTCGTTGTTTCGAAGCATCTCGTGATGATCGGGTGTGATAGACCCTACGTGTGCATACAACGGGTGCAAGCCAGATTTGCACATGCGGAAACTAAGGTTAACCTTGACGAGCCTAGCATGTACATACATGGTCTCGGAACACGGAATACCGAAAGGTAAAGCATGAGTCATATGGATGATATGATGAACATGTTGATTGTTCGCCTTTAAAGCTACATCATCTCACGTGATGATCAGACTTGGTGTAGTGGATTTGGTTCGTGTAATCACTAAAACAACTCGAGGAATGTTGTTTTGAGTGGGAGTTCACCTAGTTAGTTTAAGAATTAAATTTGAACTCAATTTGTCATAAACTTAGTCTAAACTACTTGCAAATTGTTGTAGATTATGGCGACCCCCTCCATCAATTTCAATGCGTTCCTAGAGAAAGAAAAGCTTAAGAACAATGGAAGCAATTTCATGGACTGGTTCCATGGACTGAAGATCGTCCTCAGGGCTGGGCAGTTGACCTATGTGCTCGAAGCACCGCTAGGTGACCCACCTGCAGATGATGCCACCGATGACGTAAAGAATGTTTACGCCACTCGGAAAAATCATTACTCCACAGTTCAGTGTGCCATCCTGTACGGTTTAGAAGCGGAGCTCCAGAAGCGTTTTGAGCACCACGACCCGTTCGAAATCATTAAGGAGCTCAGACTAATTTTTGAGACTCACGCGGCCATGGAGAGCTATGAGGCCTCCGAGAAATTCTTTAACTGTAAGATGGAAGAGGGAAGCTCCGTTAGCGAGCACGTGCTCACCATGTCTGGGTACGCTAAGAAGCTCCAAGAGTTGGGAATATCGATTCCTAATGAATTGGGGATTCACCGTCTCCTTCAATCACTGCCACCAAGTTACAAGAACTTTGTGATGAACTACAACATGCACTGCATGAACAAGACGTTGCCTGAACTGTCGTCCATGCTGAAAACTGCTGAAGTGGAGATAAAGAAGGAGCACCAAGTGTTGATGGTCAATAAGACCACCAATTTCAAGAGACGGGGCAAGCCTAAGAACAAGGGTAACTTCAAGAAGGACGGTAAGAAAGCTGCCTCACCTGGTAAGAAGCCCAAGGCTGGTCCTAAGCCTGAAACTGAGTGCTTCTACAGCAAGGGTGCTGGTCACTGGAAGCGAAACTGCCCCAAGTACCTGGCGGATCTGAAGAACGGCAACATCAAGAAGAAAGGTATATTTGATATATGTGTTATAGATGTGTATCTTACTAGTAATCGTAGTAGTGCCTAGGTATTTGATACTGGTTCGGTTGCTCATATTTGTAACTCGAAACAGGAGCTGCGGAATAAACGAAGACTGGCAAGAGACGAGGTGACGATGCGCGTTGGAAATGGCTCCAAGGTTGATGTGATCGCCGTCGGCACCGTCCCTCTACATCTACCTTCGGGATTAGTTTTAAATTTAAATAATTGTTATTTGGTGCCTGCGTTAAGCATGAACATTATATCTGGATCCTGTTTATTGCGAGACGGTTACTCTTTTAAGTCCGAGAATAAAGGTTGTTCGATTTATATGAGTAATATCTTTTATGGTAATGCACCTGAGATGAAAGGTTTATTCTTATTGAATCTCGATAGTAGTGATACACATGTTCACAACATAGATGCTAAACGAATAAAATTGAATGATAATTCCACATACATGTGGCACTGTCGTCTTGGTCACATTGGAGTGAAGCGTATGAAGAAACTCCATTCTGATGGACTTCTTGAATCACTTGAAAGATGCGAAGCATGTCTAATGGGAAAAATGACTAAGACTCCATTCTCTGGTACAATGGAGCGAGCTACAGACTTATTGGAAATAATACATACCGATGTGTGCGGTCCAATGAGTGTAGCATCGCGTGGTGGATATCGTTATGTTCTCACTTTCATGGATGACTTGAGTAGATATGGGTATGTCTACTTTATGAAACATAAGTCCGAAACTTTCGAGAAGTTTAAGGAATTTCAAAGTGAAGTGGAAAATCATCGTAACAAGAAGATTAAGTTTCTGCGTTCTGATCGCGGAGGTGAATATCTGAGTTACGAGTTTGGCATGCATTTAAAGAAATGTGGAATACTTTCGCAGTTGACACCGCTGGGAACACCACAGCGTAATGGTGTGTCCGAACGTCGTAATCGAACTCTCTTAGATATGGTTCGGTCTGTGATGTCTCCTACAGATTTACCGTTATCATTTTGGGGCTATGCATTAGAGACAGCCGCATTCACTTTAAATAGGGCACCATCTAATTCCGTTGAAACGACACCGTACGAATTGTGGTTTGGTAAGAAACCTAAGTCGTCGTTCCTTAAAGTTTGGGATTGCGAGGCATATTTAAAGAAGTTACAACCTGATAAGCTAGAACCCAAAGCGGAGAAATGCGTCTTCATAGGATACCCTAAAGAAACAATTGGGTATACCTTCGATCATAGATCCGAAGGCAAAATTTTCGTTGCAAAGAATGGATCCTTTCTTGAGAAGGAGTTTCTCTCGAAGGAGGTGACTGGAAGGAAAGTAGAACTCGATGAGGTTATTGAACCTTCTCTCGGATTTGAGAGTAGCGCAGCACCGGAAGATGATTTTGTGCCGCCTGCACCAATTGGAGAGGAAGCTAATGATAATGATCATGAAACTTCAAATAAAGTTACTGCTGAACCTCGCAGGTCAACGAGGGTTCGTACCACTCCTGATTGGTATGACTCTGCCTTGAACGTCATGTTGGTGGACAACGCTGATGACCCTGCGACGTATGAAGAAGCTATGGTGAGCCCAGATTCCGACAAATGGCTAGAAGCCATGAAATCCGAAATGGGATCCATGTACAAAAACCAAGTGTGCACTTTGGTGGACTTACCGGATGGCCGTAAGGCTGTCGAGAACAAATGGATTTTCAAGAGAAAAACAGATGCTGATGGTAATGTTACCGTCTATAAAGCTCGACTTGTCGCGAAAGGGTTCCGACAAATTCAAGGAGTTGACTATGATGAGACATTCTCACCAGTAGCGAAGCTAAAGTCTGTGAGGATTTTGTTAGCAATTGCTGCACATTTCGATTATGAGATTTGGCAGATGGATGTCAAAACGGCGTTCCTTAATGGTGACATTGAGGAAGAGTTGTATATGGTACAACCCAAGGGTTTTGTCGATTCTAAAGATGCTGACAAGGTATGCAAGCTTCAGCGCTCCATTTATGGACTGAAGCAAGCATCCCGGAGTTGGAATCAACGTTTTGATAAAGTAATCAAAAACTTTGGATTTATACAAACTTATGGAGAGGCTTGTATTTACAAGAAAGTGAGTGGGAGCTCTGTAGCATTCCTAGTACTATATGTAGATGACATATTGTTGATTGGGAATGATATAGAACTTCTTAATAGCGTCAAAACCTATTTGAATAATAGTTTTTCAATGAAGGATATTGGCGAAGCGGCATACATTCTAGGCATCAAGATTTATAGAGATAGATCAAGACGCCTAATAGCGCTTTCACAAAGTACATACTTGGACAAAGTTCTAAAGAAGTTTAGAATGGAAGATAGTAAGAAAGGGTTCGT
This sequence comes from Avena eriantha, assembly GCA_910589775.1. Classification (NCBI taxonomy): domain Eukaryota; kingdom Viridiplantae; phylum Streptophyta; class Magnoliopsida; order Poales; family Poaceae; genus Avena; species Avena eriantha. The sequence goes on from OU342745.1 coordinate 526,267,186, forward strand.
GCCCATGTTGTAAGGTAAGACCTTGAGTAAAACTCAAAGTCCAGCTACGGGAGAAGATAGAGAGAAAATGAATAATATTCCCTATGCCTCGGCCATAGGTTCTATCATGTATGCCATGTTGTGTACAAGACCGGATATAGCACATGCTTTTAGTTTGACTAGCAGATATCAAAGTGATCCTAGAATGGAACACTGGACAGCGGTCAAGTATATCCTAAAGTACCTAAATAGGACTAAGGATATGGTTCTTTCTTATGGAGGTGATGAACAGCTTGTTGTAAACGGTTACACCAATGCTAGTTGGAACACCGATCCAGATGACTCAAAGTCACAGTCGGGATATGTATTTATTTTGAATGGTGCTGCAGTGAGATGGAGGAGTGCGAAGCAAAGCGTTGTGGCAAAATCTTCAACTGAATCGGAATACACAGCTGCTTCGGAGGCTGCACAAGAAGCCGTTTGGATGAAGGAATTCATTACTGAACTTGGCGTGGTTCCCAGTGCGTTGGACCCGATGGCCATCTACTGTGACAACACAGGTGCCATAGCTAATGCACAGGAGCCAAGGTCACATAGCAAGCTGAAGCACATCAAGCTACGTTTTCAGGCTATTCGCGAGTATGTCCGAGATGGTGACATAAAGATTTGCAAAGTACACACTGATCTGAATGTGGCGGATCCGTTGACTAAACCTCTCCCTAGGGCAAAGCATGACCAACACCAGAACGCCATGGGTGTTAGGTATATTACCATGTAATCTAGATTATTGACTCTAGTGCAAGTGGGAGACTGTTGGAGATATGCCCAAGAGGCAATAATAAAAGTGGTTATTATTATATCTTTATGTTTATGATGAATGTTTACATCCCATGCTATAATTCTATTATTAGGAAACACTAATACATGTGTGTTTTGTAAACATAAGAGAGTCCCTAGTAAGCCTCTTGTTGAACTAGCTTGTTGATTGATTGATGATCATGGTTTCTTGATCATGGACATAAGGATGTGATTAATAACAAGATTATATCATTAGGAGAATGATGTGATGGACACACACCCATAGTAAGCGTAGCATAAGATCAAGTCATTAAGTTCGTATTGCTATAAGCTTTTAAATGCATAGTAACCTAATCCTTCGACCATGAGGTTTTGTTAATCACCATCACCGGATGGGTACTTTGATGACATCAAACACCGCTTCGTAACTGGGTGGTCATAAAGGTGTCATTGGGTATTCTGAAAGTATGTGTTGAAGCGCATGGACCAAGATTGGGATTTGTCCATCCATATGACGGATAGATATGCTCTGGGCCCTCTCGGTGGAATTTCATCTAGTTAGCTTGCAAGCATGTGACTGGGTCACAAGGGATGACATATCACGGAACGAGTAAAGAGTAGTTATCAGTAACGAGGTAGAACTAGGTATGGAGATACCGACGATCAAACCTCGGATAAGTATAGTATCGCGAGACAAAGGGAATTGGTTTAGTATGTAAATGGTTCAATCAATCACGAAGTCATCGTTGAGTATGTGGGAGCCATTATGGATCTCCAGGTCCCGCTGATGGTTATTGATAGGAGATGTGTCTCTATCATGCTACATATTCACGAACCGTAGGGTGACACACTTAAGGTTCGAAGTTGTTTTAAGTAGATATGGAATGTGCGTTGGAGACCAAATGTTGTTCGGAGTCTCGGAATGGATCCGGGACATCACGAGGAGATCTGGAATGGTCCGGAGAATAAGATTCATATATTGGGGATCATTTTCTAAGTTAGGAAATGTTCCGGAGTGTTTGTATGGAGATTCTAGAAGGTTTCGGAATGTTCTGGAAGGTTCTAGAGGATTTCTTGGAGTTTGCTTGAAAACCAAGAAAGGATCAAAGGAGTCCTGGTGGGGCAAGACACGGATTCGTGGGGGAGGAGGACTCCTCCCCCCTTCCCACCGCCGGCCATAGGAGGGGAGTCCTACAAGGACTCCCCCTCCCTAGGCGCGCCCTCCCCCCTTAAATAGAAGGGCAGGGGCGCCCCCTCCTAGCTCTCTCTCATAACTCCAATCTCTGCCGCCTCTCTCCTCCACCTTTCTTCTGCACAGGCATAGGCGAAGCCCTGCAGAATTCTCTACTCCACCACCACCACCACGCCGTCGTGCTGCTGGGATTCCGTGGAGAAGATCTACTACCTCCGCTGCTCGCTGGAACGGGGAGAGGAAGGTCTGCTTCGACTCCGCACGTGTGACCGACTGTGGAAGCGCTGCCGAAACGCGGTGCCGGAAGGATCGTCAACTTGACCGACTGCGGAAGCGCTACCCGAACGCGACGCCGGAAGGATCGTCCACACGATCTTGAGATCGGCAAGTGATCGACTACATCAACCACGAGATCTAATCTCGTTAGCGCTTTTGGATCTACGAGGGTTAGTTCCTATCTATCTCGTTGCTCATGTCTAATAGATTAGATCTTGGCTTTTATCTAGATTAGATCTCGGTTTTGTTCGTTGTTGTGGTAGAATTTTTTTGTTTTCCATGCTACGAACCCATCACTTTTGCGGTCTAGGGGCTTGATATGGTAGGACCTTTTAAACGAGCTCCAAGTGGATTTACCCACCTCTTGGTGATGGTGGATAAATTCACGAAATGGATCGAGGCTAAACCTGTCACTAGTTGTGATGGAGCAACAGCCAAAAGATTTTTCGAGGATGTTATAATCCGGTACGGTTATCCGCATAGCATTATCACGGACAACGGGAGTAACTTTTCAATGGGAGAGTTGGCTGAATTCTGCGACGAGCAAAATATCCGGCTTGACATTGCGTCAGTCGCACATCCACAGGCTAACGGACAAGTCGAAAGAGAAAATGGTTTAATTCTACAAGGCTTGAAACCAACACTCGAAGCACCACTTAGACATGCTACGGGGGCTTGGGCAGAGGAATTACCCTCTGTAATTTGGAGTTTATGAACAACTCCGAACAGGTCAACAGGATATACACCTTTCTTCTTGGTCTATGGCGCAGAAGCAGTTCTTCCTAGTGATTTGATTCATACTTCTCCTGGAGTGGCCGCGTATATCGAAGAGGATACCGAGATTTCTTGACAAATTGATCTCGACTTAGTCGAAGAAGTTCGCGTCGTTGCTGAAATGAGATCTATAGCCTATCAGCAGAAGTTACGCAAGTATCATAGCCAGAGAGTCCGAACTAGATCTTTCAATAAAGGTGATTTGGTTCTCCGGCTTGTGCAACAAAGAAAGCACAAACTTTCCCCAGTATGGGAAGGGCCCTTTTTAGTTAGTCGAGTATTGCACAATGGATCGTACTACTTAACTGACATGAGGCCAGTCAAGGAAAGACCTGCTACTAAAAAGAGAAAGAGAGCTAGAGGCAGTACAAATCCGGATGAGTTAGACAGACCATGGAATATTGCTCAGCTACGTCCCTTTTATTCTTAGTTTATCTTTCTTTGTAATCATACATATGTACATGTTCTGTGAGAAATAAAAGTTTTGGTTACCTCAAAGTTTTTCTGAGAAGTTTTTACCATCTTATTTCCTAATGATCATGTCATAGTCGAAAATCCCAGAATGCTTGAAAGTACTTTATGCTCATGTTCGTTCTGGTTTAGATTTCCGATTCTAAAACTGCTACCTTCGGGTATAACTCTAAAAAATTCTAGTCTTTACTTGGGTTATTTGTCTGATTGCTGGATGCGGGTATCTTCCGAGTAGTGAATTGTTGGTACTGGAAGCCGGCTTTGTTTCCGAGTTTAAACTGGTTTAGCAATTGAGGTCCGTTGCTCGGCAAAGTTTCCAGCTAAAGGTTTAGCCGGCTCACGAAAGGGACAAAGCGGAAAGCCAGATAAACGATAAGTAGAGACGGAAAATTCTAAGTTCTTATGAAAACATTTTAGGCACGCAAAAAGTGTAAGGCAAAAGTGCTGAATAGATTAAAAAAACTTAGCACAAGCAAAAGTCACAATACTTAATATTTACATAACGCATCATGTCTTTACAGAATAAAACATAGTTTTTTGATCTATGATGCAGGAGGAGATGAAGGAGCTGCCGGATCGCTGGTCACTCCGCCTTGATATCGTTCCGTAATGTCCGGATCCGAGGTGGTCCGTCCATCATCGGAAACTTCTTCAGTTTCTTCTGGAGGAGGTGGTGGAGTAGCTACGCGGTTGAAGAAGGGGACCTCATAGCTGGTCAAGTCAGCTACGTGGCACCCATATCCGGTGCAGGAGTGCATGATATCTTGCAAGTCTTGCTCCTGGCCGTCTTCATCTACTTTGCAGTACCCTCTGGTCACTTGCCATATCTCCATGTTTCCATGGTGGCTCATGACCATGGTGAGAGCGTTCTGCGCGGTAGTCCACGCGTAGGACATGTTCCAGTCCTGAACGAGCTGCGGCATCTCCTTGGCCTTCTCCCGCACCTGGAAGTGCGACATGCCTGGCATGTCCGGAATCCTCAAAGATTCGCCAATGTCCTCAAGGGACTGGCGGTAGTCATGAAGAAGATCACCGACTTGGGTAAGCCGGTGAGTGCGGGGCTCGGACGAGGAGGAGTCCGTCAAGTTCAGAGGACCTATACACAAAACAAAGATAAGAAAAAACCGACATTGATGAAAGTCGAAGAAAGGAAAAAGTCAGAGAAAGGGAACGTACCGAAAATGACGTCGTCAATCTTGGTTTTCTATTCCCGGAGACTCTGGAGTTCAGCCCGTAGCGCCTGGGAAATGTCCTTCTCTCTGCCAAGCTCATTATTGAGGTCCAAGATAACCTTATCTCTAGCGGCAATCTTGCGATCGCGCTCTTCAGTGGCCATGGAGGAGGATTCCAGGACTTGAGCTATGCTCGTCTCATGATCCGCCTTGAGCTTTTCCAGCTCTTGGCGAAGTCCTTTGTTCTCCACCACTAAGGTCTTGAGGTTCTTGGCCTCTTCAATCATAGCGATGGATTGTTTCACCAACGCTGTAAGTCAAAAAGAACAACAGTTCAGAAAAATTTGACATTGAAAAGAAGCGAAAGACAAGGTCTGAATCTCGAAATTTTTACCTTCGGCATCGTCCTTGGCTACCTTGAGCTCAACATTTTTAAGCCGGAGAGCTTTGACTTCTCTCCGCTTATCACAGACATTTTTTAGCAATTCCTGGTAATAGGAATATACTTTCTGTAAGTCATAATACCCAAAGTCAGAAAGCTACTTAAGACTCGGGCTAATATTTTTTGCTAAAATATCAGCACGGGCCTTGGGGGCTACACTAAGTTCGTTCTTTGGCATCCTAATGAAAGCATAAACTCGGATTTCTATATCCTACTTCATGCTTGGGGGCTAGAGGATATGATATAACATAATGAAAAAACAAGAGTCGGAATTCCGACTTACATATTGCTCGCGGGTGAGTTTGTCTAAACCCGCGTTCACTTCAGCTGCCACCTTCTCGGCGAGGGTAAGAGGGACTATTGGAGCTGTTGGAAGCTCACCAGTCCTGATCTTCTCGTCGCGAATGCGGACTTGATCAAGAAGGTTAGAGAACTTGACGTCCTCTGGTTCTTGCGCCTCCTCTTCGGGGGATAGATGGCTTTTGTCTAGGACTTGCCTGGCCAGCCGCTGGATCTCCTCCGCAGATTTCCGGGATAAGCCAAACTTGGCAAGTCCGGGATTGCTGAGGAGGTTGTCGGCGAAGACTTCAGTCGAGGGATCATTACCCAAAGAGGGTTCACCCTTATCTTGAGCTGACGCACCCACGGTGACGTTAGTGTGCGATCCGAGGATCACAGGCGCCGTTGAAGGAGCCGGATCTTCTGCAACTACCAGAGATGGAGTAATCGCCGATGTTGCAGAAGGTTGAGGGGCAGGAGTCGGAGGAGCTGTGGCAGGGGAAGCTATGGTAAGCTTCGCATGTCACAGGGGCTTTGCAGGAATCCCCTTCCCCTTACCCTTGATGAGAGGCTTCGCTCTGAGAATGTAGTAATTTCGGAAATATTACATCTCAGAAAGAAATTCGAGAAAGGTACAAAGGCAGAAATTGTGAATGAAAATTACCTCTTCACAACAGGCACTTCCTTTATGCCAACAGCCACTGTCGGAGCTTTGCGCTTCTTGAGCGCAAGGTCCGGCAATGGAACCACCTCAGTCTCCTGAGAAAACTCAGGAGGATATCCTTCGAGTGGAGCAAGCTCCGACTCGGGGAGGTCAGCAAGCTGAAAAATAAATACACAAATCAGCATTACAATATATCAAAAAGTGAAACACGCAGAAGATGTTCTGATAGGAGCTTACCAACACCACGGGATTAACCGCAGTGTGCATGTCTAGAGAAATCTTCGGAATCATCCTCTCGATCCGCTCCTTGATCAGCCACTTGACCTGGCTGATGTAGCCTTGAGGGGTGTAGGCTTTGGGGCTGATGCGGAGAGAGTCTTTTTTGGAAGACGTGATGGAATGCATCAGTCTATCCCCGTGGTACTGAAGTGGCTGGATCCGACGTGTGACCCAGCACTGGACTAAGTCGGATCCCTTCAGACCCTTGTGCTTGATGAGATACTCGATCCGCCTCTTAGCGAGGATCAGATCGTCGGTGAGAGCCGGAGCAGCCTCGTCCCAGGAAGGCTGGGCCGTGGCAGCTCCGTCAACAAAAGCCGGCAAAGCAGTAGCTTTGCCGGGAGCCGGAATATCCCTATGCTAGAAAAAAGTGGCTGGCCATTGTTTGACCGAGTCACTGGCAGCAATTCTAGGATAGGACGGTCTCGTCTAACAGAAAAACTAATGGTGCCGGTGATATAAGGAACACCGGCGGTGATGGAATTTCTCCGGACATGAAAATAGTATCGGAAAAGAAGCAAACTCGGTCTAATGCCGAGAAAGCCCTCGCAAAGCGCAGCATATGCGCTCATCTCTAGAATGGAGTTGGGAGGAAGATTGTGGAGTTGAACTCCATAGTGGTCAATCACCTCGGAGAAGAACTCCGAGGGAGGAAAGGACAAACCTCGGTCCAGATGGGTGCCGAAGTGGACGCGCTCGCCCTCGTGCGGATTGGGGACGGTCTCGCCAGAGCCGCTCCGCCAGTTGCCGGCAGCGAGGAGCCCCTCCTTCTCCACGTTCTTGAGGCCAGCCTCGTCGAGGGCGCAGGGGATCCAGAGTCCCCGAAAGCTCTCTTTATCCGCAGCTACTTCCACCGACGCCGCCGCCGCCGCTAGAGAGGAAGAAGAGGATGAAGCCATTTTTCTCTCCGGTGGAAAAAGGGTGACCCTAAAGTGGCGGCGCTAGGAGCTCTGTGGGAGGAAAACGAAAGGGCTCTAGGCGCGCTGGAGATTTGGGAAGAAAGGAACGGCGAAGGGCAGGTGAAGAGGAGAAATAAGAATCTAGACCCCTTATATCCACCTACCTGCGCCAAGATTCGTGCAAATGCTACAGTGTAACCGCCACGTGTCGTGGAAGGAACTGGGAAGGGCCCGCGTGATGATTGCGTCGCCTCGATCTCCACGTACGCATTGAAACGGCGCCTCGGTTCCGTGAACCGCGGACCCACCAACGGTCGTGCTGACGGAACGCCTGTCAGATGACGTGACTTGACCATGCTTGTGTCAGGTGGCGTTAGAGACCAAGTTCCGGCTTAGTTTAAAAGCGAGCTGGAAAATCCGAGTAACTAATTGAAAGGTGTGACTTGCTTTTAAGACCCGGATCGTTATTTTTGTTATGAAGTTTCAGGAACCCTTCAAGATTCTGCAAGCTAAAGATCAAGCTAGATGATGATAAAATCCGACTTTGGATCTTGGAGGCCTCCGGGGGCTACTGTTGGGGATATACTTTCCGGGTATCCTCAACGTTCCTCACTGACCAGGGTGGCCCACTTCGGGTTAGAGATTTGCTTCACCGGCGGCCCAGTTAGAGAGAGAAGACAGAGTCCAATCCAACTACGGGAAGGCCTAGAAGACTTACCAACTTAGGCCCATAATGTTACTTGTAGTTCAAGATGTACTCTGTAACCAACTCTTAGTCGTAGCCAGATTGATCTCTCCCGTAAACCCTAGGCCGGATATCTATATAAGCCATCCTAGGGAGAGCCTTTAGGGCAACCCAATACTTTAGTCCTTCAACTCGCACAGGCGAAACCCTTGTAACCCATATTCCGGCTCTGCCGTGTTACTGGATTGCTAGCAGGAGTAGGATCCGTCCAAAGCCGGTGGATTCGAACCTAGGTAAACTTGTGTGCTCACCGTCCCGGAATACCGTACGTCTCACACCCCTCTCTTCCGCACGCCTCGAGGACCCCCTCATGGCGTACTTGTCCTCAAACCGACGACAACCGTGTCTTGTACAAGTACTAGGTAACCATTCTATTAGAAGAACATTGTTTTGTTTGTTCAACTACCATATACCAAATTATATGTAGTGGTTGCTACATTAATCCGTCAAGACTAACTATCGCTATGAAAGATAAAATCTTGTCATAGTCAACTCCTTGAACATTGCCGTAAAATTATTTCCGACATGTCGACTATTTCATAGATGTTAAACATCCATGTCTATTTCTTTATAGATCCAAACACTACCGATAGACTTCACGCCTTTCCGAAGGGTCTTCCAAGTTCAGAATCTTGATTTCTCGTGTATGGATACTATCACAGATTCTATGACTTCTAGTCATTTTATGGAGTCAGGGCCCATCATTGCTTCTTTGCATGTAGTCGGTTCATCATTGTCAAAACTATAACGACTTGTTTATCAAATCTCACTATTTGATTCTTACCGACCCACATGGTTCAATGGGAACTCTAATCTCCGAGATCACAACCTTTGTAATCACGGGAGCCATGAGCATTGTGGCTGCCACCATGACACTTTCTGGTGCTACGCTACTTAGCACATATAGCTAAGGTTCAACAACCTTATCAAAGTTCTATTGTCCTCCCACTTAACTTTTCGCGAAAAATTCCTTCTCAAGAAACTTGATGTTCCAAGCGACAAACTCTTTTGTCCTTGGTGTTATGGAGGAATTCCCAAAAAATTCTTTGGGATAACCTACAAAGACATGCTTAATTGCCTTTGGTTGTAAACATTTTACTTATGCATAGCATACCAAAATTTAAGAAAAGACAACTCTGGTTTTATCCCAAACCATAACTCATATGGTGTCATTTCAACGGTTCATGATGGTGCTCTTTTTAGTGTAAAAACGGCAGTCTCTAAAGCTTTAATCCTTAAAACATAATGGCAGTTTTATAAATGACACCTTTGATCTTACCATGTCAAACAAGGTTTGATTTGATCTCTCGAACATACCATACTCCTGTGGTTTATCAGGAAATGCAAATTCATGGAACAATTTCTCAAATCTTAGGTGTTTTGCTAAACATGTAACTCAAATATCTTCCTTTATGATCGAATCATAAACTCTTTATTTTCTTGTTACAATGATTTTCCACTTTATCTTGAAAGTCTTTGAACAATTTTCAAATGTTTCATACTTCTTCCTTATTAAGTAAATATATAAATATATTCACTCAAATTTCTAGACAAAGCATATGAAGCAAAAAGATCCATCGCATATGGCTACACATAATGGACTATGCACATCATCATGCACAATTTCCAATAAGCTAGTCACCCGTTCCTCTTTGGCCTATGAACGCAGTTTCAATTATCTCGAGGAAAGTTCCATAAGCGTCAATTGATCAAAATCAAGACTCCAAAAATCCATCAACATGGAGTTTCTTCATGTTTACTTTCCAATATAATTCAAACAGTGATGTCACTTCATAAGTGATCTTCCAATCATTTGTCTTACAATATTTTAGCAATAATGTTTATGGATGTGATTTCTCCAACAAGACTTGTAAAAGTTCATCCATCCTTTATGGAATATGGTAATTATTTGAACAACCATTGTTATTGCAATACCGGAACAAAATAACAATTTTTAAAACAAATCTTGAAGGCTAGGTTTGACGACAAGGAAAAACACAATAACACTTTATTTGTTTACGATGAACATCATCACTTATTCTCTTGCTAGTTACTTAGGCCGTTGTAGTTCATGAATTGTGTTGTTCTGTATGACACTTCACACCAACCAATTCGGTATCCAATACCTAAGAACCAGATTGTTTAACAAGCAAAGAATACAGCCATAACATGTATATCTTCTATATACCTAAGCTGGACATCTCCAACTTTTCTTTTCTGCCAAATATTTTATAGATTCTCTTTCAGCAATACCTTTTCATTTTAAAAGAATCTATCAACATCAATAGTGGTGTCATTCACCTGACACATTGTACAAAGCGTATAGTCAAATACTAATACCTTTGGACTTGCACTTTGAAGTGGATCACCATCATCAAATGTTTGGTGTTCTTTCAAAAATCCATTCTTTAGTAATCTATTAGTGTAGTAAACATTTTACTTACATCTTCTATTCATCCTTGTCATGACAACTTTCATGATCAAGCTACTATAGCCTATAAGGATGAATCGTGAGTATAATATCAGTTCCCAAAACCTTTTTGGTAGATTAGGACGCCTAGCGTCTCCAACCTTCAAAAATTCTCATACAATATGAGAACATGTATTTTGTTAAATTATACTCTATCATAATGCAACCAAAAACGTTAGTTCAGATATCACAATATATTCCACACATGATGGTTTCTGAATTTTTTTTAGCTCCTAGATAATCTTGATATGAAAACAATTTTTGAATATCAATAATCATGGAGGCAAACATGATACTTTAGATACTAACATTGGAATTCTTACTCTTGATTTGATACTACTTATTAAACTTCATGGAGTACATAGAGTTTGCTGAAAGTTTGCAATAGGACTTCTAAACTTTAAATTGACATTGAAAACAATACGATACCAATTCGTAAAGTAAATATCTAGAATTCTATAGTTTTATTATCTCAATTAAAACTAAGCATAAGGTAGTAAACAAATGCCAATGACTACAATAAATTATGAAAATTCACTTTGATTTAGTTTATGACAAATTTGGTTCGACTAATCCAAATTAGAAATGAACTCCCACTCAAAAACGACATCCCTCATGCCTTTTTGGTGATTACATGAACCAAATCCACTACACCAAGTCCGATCATCACATGAGTCGGTGTAGCTTCAAAGGCGAGCATCAATATGGACATCACATCAACTATATGACTCATGCTTAACCTTTCGTTCTGTGTTCCGAGGCCATGTCTATACATGCTAGGCTCGCCAAGTAAGAACCTTAGTACTCGCGTGTGTAAAACTGTCTTACACCCGTTGTATGAAAGCGCAGAGTCGAGTACACCCAATCATCACGTGATGTATCAAAACACGATCCATAAAACGGTGCATAATTAAGGAAGAACACATTTTTATCTTGATATTTAAATGAGGGATCATCTTATAATTCTACTAAAAGCGCCAAACTAACAATATAAGATGCGAACATCATATGTGTAAAGTGGGATGATTTGGTCCATGCATTTGATCACCATCATATGCATCGTGGTATGATCTCTATCATTCCTTTGTGTGTAAGGCCAAGGCTATGGAACTTACACATTAAGTGTGTTGTAAGAGTATCTACCATACATCAACTTACAACATTACCATATCATGACACTAGCCCAGCAACGATCTAAACTAGACACCTCTAATTTATCAATTGCAAGTTTTTTATGTGGCTTAGGGCTTTCGGAGATAGAACCGTTCTTACCTATGAACATGGAACCACAACGATGATAACTAAGTTATTAGCAACTCGTTGTAAATCAAATATTGACTATAGTAGGAGAAATAGACACCCGCTAGCCACTTATGCAAAACTAGTTGCATGTCAATCGTGGAACCGGTCTCATGTGCGATGACATGTAAGGTTGGTCCGGGCCGCTTCATCCCACTATGCCACCAATATCGAAAATACTCTTATGTGTTCTACTACCCGTGCAAAGCACCTACACATAGATCAGGCCCTGATACCACTAAAGGGTTCGCAGCATAGAAAACAAAATTTTTCCTACGATGGGAACTATTATACGCCAAGATCTATATATTAGATACAAGCAACGGGTGGATATACATCCATAGAGAACATACCCTCGAAGACAACAAAGCTTTGTTAATGAGACGGAACTCGTGGATGATGTAGTCGTACACTTGCGGATCTCAAGATCGTGATGAAGTCCAGCAGGTCCAGCTCCAGCACGTCCATCATATCCAGCTCCAGCAAGTCCAGCATCACCAAGTCCAGCACCGCAAAGCAGCGGTGCATCCGTGATCGCACACACATCCGGTACCCAGACAACCTCCGTCCCTTGCTCCAGAGCAGCGGAAGCAACAACTCCTTTCTAGATAAAGCCACCGGGAACATGTATCTTGCTAATCCGAGACCATGGGGAAAAATAGTAGAGGGGGAGAGAGATCCTTCACGAGGAGGTGTGGGTGAGAAGTGAGGAGAGGGGGGCCTTTTATAGGAGCAGGGGAGGGTACCCCTCCCATGGCCGGCGCCCCATGGAGGTGACCCTTCACCTCCCCCATTCATGTGGTGGTAACCCCCTCCACATAAATTTACCTCTTCACATTCTCCATTAAAGTCTCCACTTTAAATGCATTAAATTTCTCCAAATTTAATGCTCTCTCATTTAATAAAACTCTTTTATTAATTTTATTCAGAATTTTGTTAATTACTTGAATTAACAAACATTCACATAAAACCCCCTGCAACATTTCAATATCACATGCAGAACCAATTTCAGCAATTTCACCCGAAATAGTTTCGGTGTCTATTGAAATAATTCCAGCACTTTCTTAAATATTTATCTAAAACATATTTGATCCAAATGGTGTCGGTATCCCTTAAGTGTGTCACCCTACGGTTCGCGAATAATGCAAACATGATTGAGACCCCTCTCAGATCAATAATCAGAAGCGGGACCTGGAGATCCATACTGACTCCTACACATTCAACGATGACTTCTGTGATCGTGAGAACCTTTAACGCTAGTAATTAAATCCCTTTGTCTCGCGATATATTACATGTCTGAGATTCGATCATCGGTATCTCCATACCTAGTTTGATCTTTTTACCGACATGTACTCTTTAATCGTTACCGTGATATAACCTTCTAGTGATCTCATCACTTGCTTGCAAGCTAACCAATGTGATATCACCGAGAGGGCCTAGAGTATATCTATCCGTCATCGGGATGGACAAAATCGCACTCTTGATCCATGAGCCTCTACATAACACTTTCATAGCACTGAACCCACCTTTATAATCACCCTTTCATGGTGTGACGTTTGATGTTATCAAGATACTCTTCCAGTGTTAGTGATTGACATGATCTCATGGTCTAAGGACTAGGATTACTTCGTATGATGTTATAGCAATATAAACACAATGACTTTGATCGTAATGCTATACTTTAGATGAATGTTCATCACATCATTCCACTAATGTTGTGACCCTCGTTATTAACAACATCCAATGTAATTGATCAGGAAACCTTGATCATCTTGTTAATCAACGAGCTAGTTTATAAGAGAGGCATAACTAGGAACTTTCGTTTTGTTTATTAAACACACATGTATTAACGTTTCCAAATTAATACAATTATAGCATGCAAAATAAAATTTATCATAAACAAGGAATAAGATAATAAACACTTTATTATTGCCTCTAGGGCATATTCCCTTCATTATGCACATTGAACTATACTTCAACAACTAACTTTATTCTTCACATCCAGTACTTTTTAGATAGGTACAACAATGCCCACCTCAACAGGTATCTGCCGTTGGAGATTCCTGTCATATTCGCAGATCATGTAAGACGTAAGCATGTTCAGTTCATCCAAGGCAGGAATGATGTTGCCGAAATGACAAGCAACTGGTCAAAGGTTGTTGAGGCGGCTCGAATCAAAAAAGGGGATTTGATCGTCTTCACCTTCTTTGAGGATATCATGTTTGGCTTCATGTGTCATGTAGGGTCGCGTGAAATGAGGGCACATAGTACCTGGTTATGCGGGTTGGCTTCATGTCAACTCGTAGTCTGTTTGGAACTGAATGTGAACCTGCAAGTTGTGTACTTGGTTTGGAACTCTTTGTGATTCTGGTTCTCTAGTTGGTTTGGAACTATATGTCAACCATGTTCTCTATATATTTGTAAGATTGTGTTCTATCTCCATGTTGCTATGTGTTGTGTTCATTGTTGCTGTAGTTCCTGTACTTTCACATTTTGCTTCTTCGTGTGATCGACAAACATGTGTATAAGAAATATGAAGTAGTGATATGTTTGAAACATAGTTGTCTTGTCCAGCTGTTGCGGCTTTTAGTCAAACACTAGTTTATTTATTGAAGAACAACTGATTTAGGACATTCTTATAAGAATGGCAAGTAGTAGATCTGTCGGAACAGAGTCCATTGGTCCAGTGGTTACGGACCCTTGACCAATGAGTGTGCTCACGAGTTGACCTGGTCAGGGTACTTTGTTTTTTATGCCATCTTTAATTTATACCTGATGGACCAATAGCTAGGCCCGACTAACACTTTGAGAACAACCCATTAAACCCTGCATTCAAACCGAGTTGATAGGTGGGCTGCAGGCACGGATGGCCCTGTCGTCGAAAAAATAGTCAACCAAAGGCCCTTGACAAATTCCATGACGATTTTATGCGGGATGAAATGCCGAACTGGGCTTCAGGGCCTCAGATGAAATCCGCGATGAATTTTGTCAACGAAAACCTCGAACTTCATGGATACTCAGGCTGGAGGCCCTTCGAGTGCGTTGCGACGAATTGGCCCAAAATGTCAGGCATCTATGACGGTTTTACGGGCGTGTCATGATAAAACATCATGAATCATCCAGATTCTTGTAGTGACATAGCCAATCGTTGGGACAATGGAGAGGACACAGTACACAACAAAAGAGCCCGTTCACCCAAAGAACACAGAGACAGGCGCAATAACGACCGAAGACGACGAACCAACGATGGGTACAATACACCAAGTTACGTGGCAGCTAGTTTCACTGGAGGGAACAACCGACGAAGCGACGATTACAACAACGTATACCGTGGTAATAGGGATAACATCGGTGGAGGTCAGCCGCAACAACGATACCAGCCAACGACTCGCGACCCACCTATGTCAGCAGGACAAATGTTGGAAGGACTGTGCAATATGCACTTCTACGTCGACTCGGCAGGGAAAATATGATCAAATCACCTCCTAAAGGATTGCCGAACATTCCTAAAAATGCAAGAGCTATGGAACACAAGGGAAACCGAAGCGACAAACTGAGGCTACGCTACTGCGCCTGGCACTTTGGCCATCGGCGTGCCACCGTCACCGCAGGGCACCCGCCAGCAGGATAGCCACAAAACACAACACATCAAGACGATGAATATCCTAGGTCAAAAGGAGCAATGCCAATGATCCAGAAGAGACGACCCTCCAATAGAACACATAAATTGATCACTAAGCAAGTAAACATGGAAGTAACAAAGCCACCCCCTACACCCGACTATCTGCATTGGTCAGAACAAGAAATTACCTTCAGCAGAGCTGATCATCCACTACGGGTTCCTCGACCAGGCCAGTCAGCGCTAATAATAGAAGCACAAATCGGCGGGTTCGCCATGAGCAAGGTTTTCTTGGATGCAGGGAGTAGCATCAACCTGATCCACGCCAAAACTTTATGGGCTATGAATTGGTCCATGACAAATCTAGTATCTACAGACACAACTTTCCATGGGATAGTTCCAGGAAAAGCCGAAATTCCAGGGCAAAGTCCACCTCAACATAGTCTTTGGATCAAAGAATAACTTCAGACACGAAAAGCTAGAGTTTGAAGTCATGGACTGGCCATCTTTGTACCACGCGATCCTAGGACGACTAGCTTTCGCTAGGTTCATGGCACTGCCTCAGTACGCATATCTGGTGCTAAAAATGCCAGCCCCCACAGGGTCATAACAGTAAAAGGAAGCTTCATTCGCTCGGACAGCTGCGACCGGGAATTCAACAAAATATCAGAATGTTTCCGAATGGAGACAGAACTTGGATAGCTGAAAATAGCGGATGAGGAGTCATTACACGAAGCACACCCACAAGAAGCAAACATCATCAGAAGAGCAAGCGCACAACGATCCCGCAAAAGCAACATATGCGGCCTCCACTATAGGTCCCGCATAGGAATACCCACTTGTTGAAAAGACGAGAGCACCCCACATACCAACACAAGCATGATGAAGAACCCCAAGAACAGAAGTCGAAGTTCCTAAAGAAAAAACTTTACTTTGACGCACTTTATATTCAATAAAGGCGAACGGCCAGGCGATCATGCCCTCGCAATGTATCCATTTATGTTTATCAATGAATAAAGAAAGTACTTCTCAACATACAAATTTCTATGGCACATGAAGGAAGACATCAGTTCATCGGATCCTCAAAAAAATACAATATACAATCAAAATCTCGTATAAAACATATGACCCTTTTGACAAGTATAAAGTAGCTCTATACAATATTTCTTCTACAAAGTACAAAGGCTACACAAGTAAGCAATCAGATAGGAAATTAACAAAAAATTCTTTGTCTGCCTCCAAGCATCTTCGAACAATCCTAATGGCAGGTCTACGAGCAGCGGCGTAATGAGGCGCCATATCAACAAGGCCACCATCAGAAGGGGGAGGTAGCCACGAAGATACATCATCCAAGTATAGCATCGGATGATGCACATGTACCCAAGAAAGCGCGAGCTTGGCACCCGCCACAAGTTGAACCTTCACGAAATGATGAATCTTTTCACCTTGTTGAAACTTCTAAATCCGCCAAGGTCTGAGGCTGAGGATCTAGAGGAAACATGGCATTATAGACAAGGGAAAGTGATCTGCGGCAGCACTCGACAAACTGCTCAACCTCTAATAGACGGTCCTGAAGCAATGCAACAGAATAAACATGACGATGATCAATCCAAAAACCTGTCTCAGAAGCTCGGGAGGCAGACATAAGAGCTTGCATTCAGTTGATCAGACATTGAGTTTCCTTCCTCTCGCACAATCGAATGCCTACAAATCAGGAGATAACATTGACTTCCCGAAAGCCAGAAGGAGCAACAGAAAAGAGAAGAAGACTTACATAATAACTTCTCACTTGCCCTGGAAATTTCCTCTAAGAAAAAAGCTCCACGATGAAGGGCCTTGCGTGTCTTAGATTGGGCAACATCCACCATTGACGGAACAACCTGAAGTTTTCCTTCAAGTTTTTTCACCTGTTCATTTTTTCAGCATACAATAACGGGTCCACCGTATGCACAATGGTGGTATTGGTTACGCCCATTACATATGAGGATGGAGTTGCATCCGATAGTTGCGCGGATCCATACAAAATCTAGCAAGACACGAAAGATATGTAACATTCAGCATACAAAAGCAAACTCATACCCATATGTTCAAAAGTTGCTTTCATGTAAAAAGGAAGCAAGAGGCAACTGGATAAGTTAAAGGTTCATTACAATAACGGCAAGGGAGACACAATAAAATTACAAACAAAGCCTATGAAGTCGTTTCCTTCAAAGACAAAGTAGCACTAGCAGAAGGAACACTAGCTACAGGAACGGCAGGAGCACCTGAAGAAGGATCGACCATTGAAGAAGGGCAACCAGCTTCTCTGAGCCTGAGACTAGGCCCAAAAGCAGCCGGGAATACTTTATGGCCCTCTTAATAGGAGGCTTCAAGTAGATCTCTTGACCATTGGAGGTGACTGGGACAGAGGAGCTAACCTTCTCCCAGTCGACCTTCTCGCCGTGCACCATCGCCAGGGCCATTAAAGTTTCAACACCACTCTTTGACTGCATTAGGCTATAACCAACAAGGGGGATGGGGTCGGCACCGAAGACAGTGACAAGATCATTCAAGTTATTCGACACCCTCCTTGTTTGGAAAAACTCGGCATGAAGACTTTTGAAGGCACGGCGGGAGCGGACAAGGAGGTGCGCAACCCACGAACGCTGTTTGGCCTCCAAGGTGCTAACAACATCTGACAAAGGATCAACCTTCTTGCCTTCGTGCAACATCAGATTCTGGCCAGTCAACTCTGAAAATAAAAAAAGGGGAAAAGGTTGA